>JAVTVJ010000209.1:235112-317875 GCA_034509425.1 Eopsaltria australis | reverse complement strand
CCGAAATAAAGACACTTAAACCCAAACGGACAATGTCTATCCATGTCATCCCAAACACAGTACCCTGGTTTTTTCCTAAAGGCATTGTTCTGGCCCAGGCAATTATCCTGCCAGATCATATGCCCCGCAACATTCGCACACCATTTGTATGGTGGACTTCGGTAGTGGGAAAAGATAAACCAGTGTTGCAGTGTAGATTGAAAAATGGAAACTCCGTAATTGACCGTGTCGGCATGCTCGACACAGGGGCCGATGTTACAATCATTGCTGAAACCGAGTGGCCCTCAGATTGGAACTGTCAAAAATCAGACGGAGATTTGATTGGAGTAGGAGGCCAAATTACCCCAAAAAGGAGCTCTTCACAAGTAATCATAGAAGGCCCTGAAGGGAGAGTTGCCTCTGTTAAACCCTACATCATACCGTCCGGATTTACACTATGGGGCCGAGACGCGCTCTCTCAATGGGGCGCACGACTAGAATTCCCACTAACATCCCAGGGTTTCTAGTCGGGGCCACTGCATCGCGCACCACCCCACCTATCACCTGCCTTACCGATGTACCGGTGAGGGTGGAGCAGTGGCCCCTCAGAGAGGATAAACTGCGCGTTTTAGAAGACCTAGTGGCAGAACAGCTGGCCAAAGGTCATATAGTACCATCGACAAGCCCCTGGAATACACCCATTTTTGTTATAAAGAAGCCCCGAAAAAATCAGTGGAGGCTTCTACAAGACCTTAGAGCGGTGAACAAAGTGATGGAAGACATGGGGAATCTTCAACCGGGTCTTCCATCACCGACCATGTTGCCCCAAGGATGGCCGATGGCTGTCATTGACATTCGTGACTGCTTTTTTAGCATTCCATTGAACCCGCAGGATGCACCGAAGCTTGCATTCTCTGTACCGTCCATCAACCGAGAGGCGCCCATGAGGCATTACCACTGGCTCGCATTGCCTCAGGGAATGAAAAATTCCCCGGCAATCTGCCAGTGGTATGTCTCAGGGGTGCTCTCTCCGGTACGGAGACAATTTCCATCAGTCAAAATAATGCACTACATGGACGATGTTTTAGTTTGTGCATCTGACCAACATCTGCTAGAACAAGCCTTAAACCAGGTAGTGACTGCTATCGAGGAAGCGGGGATGGAAATTCATCCGGATAAGATCCAAAGGACTGCGCCTTGGAAATACTTAGGCATGCAGATCGCCGAGAAGACCGTCTCTCCTCAGCTTCTTACTATCGAGCAGCGGCCAAAAACACTTCGAGATCTTCACAAATTATGTGGTTCCATCAATTGGATCAGGCCCTTGCTGGGGCTGAAGACAGCAGACCTGTCGCCGCTTTTCGCTCTACTGCGAGGAGGACGGGCTCTCGATTCTCCCATCGCGCTAACAGAAGAAGCAGAAGCCACCATCCGCAAGGTAATGTTCACCCTCACAACAAAAAACGCACATCGAATCAAACCCGCTCTTCCCTACAGGTTTGTCATTTTAGGGAAGGTGCCAAAATATTATGGACTTATATTCCAGTGGGACGCAGAGGCCAAGGAGCCGCTCTTGGTTGTAGAGTGGGTTTTCTTGCCTCATCAGCCGTCCAAGACGATAACTAGGCCACAAGAGTTGGTGCTGGAGCTTGTCAGTAAGGCTCGGCGTCGACTCCGGGTTTTGGCGGGGTGCGATTTTACATACATGCAATTACCCTGGAAACACCAGAGTTTTGAGGAAGTGTTCCAGGAGAGTGAGGACCTCCAGCTCGCTCTTGAGAACTTTTCAGGTCAGATTGGAAACCAAAAGCTGAGACACCCATTGTTCAGCGCAGAACTTGATTTGGCACCAGAATTTGTTCAATCAAGGGTTCCAATCAAGGATGCTCTGACAGTATTCACAGACGGTTCCGGGTCTTCCCATAAGTCAGTTTTGACATGGAGAGATCCGGTTACACTCGAGTGGGACGAGGAAGTTCAGATAGTTGAGGGTTCCCCTCAAATAGCTGAACTAACCGCTGTGGTCAGAGTATTTGAGAGGTTTGAGGAGCAACCTCTCAACCTTGTCACAGATTCGGCATATGTGGCAGGGGTTGTTTCAAGAGCAGAGCACGCTTTGTTAAGGGAGGTTCCTAATAAAAAACTGTTTGGCCTACTTGCGAGATTAGTATCGCTCCTGTCCCACCGCAAGTTCCAATTTTATGTCATGCATGTAAGATCGCATACCGGGTTGCCAGGCTTCATTTCAGAAGGCAACGCGCGAGCCGATGCCCTAGCGATGCCTGTGTCAAGATGTAATGTCCCTGACATTTTTGCACAGGCTCGTTTGAGCCATCAATTTTTCCATCAAAATGCCCCAGCTTTGCGAAGGATGTTCCATCTGTCCTTAGAGCAAGCTCGGAGCATTGTGGCCACATGTCCATCCTGCCAATCATACCAATTGCCATCCCTAGGTATGGGAGTCAATCCAAGAGGATTGAACTCTAATGAAATATGGCAGACAGATGTGACACACTATGCACCTTTCGGAAAGTTAAAATATATTCACGTCTCAGTAGATACCTTCTCAGGCGCCGTCTTCGCCTCAGTACATGCTGGGGAGAAGGCGCGCGATGTTAAGAAGCATTTTACTATGGCGTTTTCTGTTCTAGGAATCCCTAAGCGCGTCAAGACAGATAATGGGCCTGCGTATGTCTCCGCCTCTTTACGTCAATTCTTTCAGACCTGGGGCGTCGAACATACAACAGGAATTCCCCATTCCCCATCAGGTCAGGCTCTCGTTGAGAGGAAACATCAGGAAATAAAAAGGATCCTTACACAGCAGCGGGGAGGGACAGAGGAGAAGACGCCCGTTGAGCGCCTCTGTAAAGCCTTGTTCACATTAAATTTTTTAAATTGTTCTAACAATGAACCAACCCCCCCCGTATACAGGCATTTTGTAAATTCGGCCCAGTCTAAATTAACAGTAAACCCGCCTGTGCTGTATAAAGATCCCGAGAGCCATCAAATATTAGGTCCAGCGCCGCTTGTCGTATGGGGCCGTGGACATGCTTGTATCTCCACCCCTAGCGGCCCGCGGTGGATTCCTTCCAAAAATATTAAGCCTTTTCTAGAACGTCACCATAAAGATCCTGAGGATAAAACAACCAGTCCAGCTACAGCCTGGAAGAGAAGAAAAAAGAAAGAAGAAGAAGAAAGCGACTTACCTCTGTTACCAGATCCAGACTCACCTTTCTTATCCAGCGACAAAGGCGATAAGACTCACCCGCAGAGACGACGATACAGTTTTTAAAACCCCTATCCTTATGATAACCTCCCCTAAAAACCCATGATACCCTACCCCTTCCCTTCCCCAGACCCACTTACCTGCCCTACTCACCTACTTACCTGTAACCGACCTTACCCTATTCCTCATCCTGTCCCTATTCTAACTTTAAATAAAAGAAAAGGGGGAGGTGGAAGGAGAAATAATGAGGGGTCCAAAAAACTGGAAAACAAAGTTGTCAGATGTTAATGTTTTACGTTTGATGTTTCAGAAAAAGAATCAGGATCCAGATGGAGGCCGTAAAAATCATCTTTGCCCTGACCATCCTGATTGATGTTCCCCAGAAAACTGAAGAGTGGCTGCTTCCACAACCCAAAGAGAACGTCTGGATTACTCTGGCGAAGACGCTAAAACAAGATAGTATGTGTTTGAACATGGGGTCTACCACCGACCCCATGTCCACGTGTCTAGTGGGTATCCCCCTGCAAGAAAACGATATCATTCTTGCAGGTATAAAGCCCAATCCGGTAAGGGAGTGGGAAGCCTGGCTGAAGACGTTGCCGCATGCACCAGACAATCGCGAGCCCCAAGAATTGGACTTGTTGGGGGCCGCTCAGGCAGATTTTTGTGTAGAGTTTAAATATGAATTCACTGGAAATGAATATTACAGAAGTAGAATGGGGGACATTCGTAAACATTATGTCCACCCCCTAAAAAGATCAATTTACAATTACGGCAAGTGGTGTAATAGAACTATCACTCAACGCTACCCATGGTCTCCAGCCAGCACTCTCCACCTGACCCTTGCTCCTCCCCTGGTTCTGCCCAAAGGAATCTTTCTTATCTGTGGGGACAGGGTTTGGGCTGGGATACCTTCCCGTCCCTATGGAGGGCCATGCACGTTGGGAAGACTAACCCTCATGGCCCCTGACAAAACAAAAATTGTTCAGTGGAAAAAATTTTCTGATTCGATTCGCCAAAAAAGAGAAATCACAATTTGGGACGAAAATTGTGATGCGGAAGTAAAGCATTGGAGTTTCTCTAAGAGGGTGGCTGCCTCTGTCCTAGTGCCCTGGGTAGCGGCAGCTAAGGCGTTGGGGGAACTTGGCCATTTAGAATGTTGGTTGGGCAAACATGCCAACCTAACATCCCGTGCATTGGCTCAACTACTAGAGGACGAGGAAACCATTAGACGCGCCACATTGCAGAATCGTGCCGCCATAGACTTCCTACTCCTCGCCCACGGGCACGGGTGCGAGGAGTTTGAAGGACTATGCTGTATGAATTTATCTTCGCATTCCCAGAGTATCCATGCCACTCTGCAACAACTTCAAGAAGATTTCACACAATTAAAAACGGAAGCAAAGGACTGGTTAGAAAATGTTTTTGATGGTTGGGGAATATCAAGTTGGGCGTCTCACCTCCTAAAATCTCTGATATGGATTCTGATTGTTATTCTTGTTGTTATATGTATGTTTGCCTGTTTCAAAAATATTTTAGTGGCGATGATGCACAATGCGCTTTTAAATAAAAGAAAAGGGGGAGATGTGGGGGTCGTTAATTTAGAGGTAAGGCCTGAAAGGCCCAAAAGGTCCTGGTGGATTAAACCATCCAGGACTCACCCCCCTGCATCTCGTCCCACAATGGTTTAGTCCCCGTGCTGAGTCACGCTGTGGGTAACACCCATGTTAACACCCCTTTTATGTTATTGGTTCTGTAACCTTTCTGTTATGTGTTTGATTGACAAGCTTTACCAGAAAGTTCTCTGTTCTCAAGTTCACCATTGGTTGTTATCCCTGAACTCCTCCCCGAGTCTTCCCTGATTAGTCCTTATGTATGCTCCCTCCCCTTTCTCCTCCCAGTTGCTCTCCGATGATTGGTCGGACGGTTTCATATATAAACTACTGTCAAGATTGTTCGAGGCTCTTTGCCTCTCAGGTCCCAGAGGGTAATAAACTCCCTGTTGCTGAGAGTCATTGAGTCGCTCCTCATTCTTCCAGCAATACTAGAAACTAACCCATGCCCTCTGCCAGCTCTCTCCACTGTGGGTGCTCTTGAGCCCTCCAGGCCACTAGCCGCGAGGACAGGTGGCCTTGGATAGCACTTTGGAAGAGAGCCTCCACCTAGGAGGGGGGCTGGATAGTTCTAGGCTAAACAAGCGGTGAATCTCCAGCCGTTTCGTTTAGTAATACTCGACAGCTGGGGCACAGCGAGGATCGCGGGGGGGTCAGGATAGTGGCAGGTTTGCCGCTCCTGCACTTCTGGGGAACTACCCTGCTCTTTGGGGAGGGATACCCGCCGCAATTCGCGCCGCTGTGGGGACAGAGGGTAGGGAGGACAAGGTTTAGGAGCAGACGGGGTAGGGAGAACCGGAGACCCAACTTTTCCGTCTTTCTTCCTCAAACGATCACAAATTAAAATTAACAACGGAAAAAACTTTAAAACCCCATTTTCCCCATTTCTTAACTTGTCTGAAAGAACATCCCCAACACGATCCCAAAAAGAAAGTAACCAAACTGAACTAACAGAAACTGTACTTTCAAACTCAATAAAAAGCCACTTAACAAAACCCCTTAAAACCCTCTTACTGAAATCTTTTTCCCCATTGTACAAGGTAGTCTTAACTTGGAAGTAAACCTCCCATTGTGGGCGAGTAAAGCACGCACCCATGTTTCAACCCACAAATCAGAATTCACCTCCTGAAGAAAAACTGCAGCAACTTAAAAAGAGCAAGCAAACACCCCTGTGCCATGGAGCCCTGTGCTTATCCCCTGTGTGGACCCTTTCGATCCCTGGCACAGTACCTTGGCAGCCCGCGTGGACCCTAACGATCCCTGGTCCCAGACCTTCGCTGCCGCTCCTCCCAGGCACAACGAAAAAACTCCTTCAGGCGGGTCTTCGGCTGCCGAGCCCCCTCAGGATTTTCTCCCGCTTCTTGAGGAAAATCCTTGCTTCGTCCCGCTTCTGAGGGGTCACTTGGGTCCCCAGATGGAGGAGCTCCTTAGAACAGGAAAGCCTTCGCCTGAGCGCTGGCTTCCCGAATGGCACTCCTGATTGAAGACAATCAGGGCCACTCTGCAGTGACCACTAGCCAAAGCTAGCGGTCCCTGTTAGGGTGCCACCTGCCACGGCTTGCCGATGTCTCAGGCTTCGATAGCTGGCCCCAGGGTCTTGGCCAGCAACCTGTCGGCGGCTGCAGCTCGCGTCTCTGACCGCTTGGAGCGCTGGTTCACGGCTGCAGGGAACAGTGTGTCCCCAGCCACAGGTAGCTCGCTAGGAGCAGGCTATCTGATAAGAGGCTGGAGAAGCTAGGGAGGGATCTTCTGCCACAGAGTAATTCAAGACACAGAGGTAGAGTCCAACTGTGCTCAAGGGCGTCCGGGGTCAGAAGACCCAGAACAGCTCAGAGCTCAGACTTTTATTCTGAGGGCACTGTCCAATCAAATCACACTAGAGGGGAGGAGCAAGGGAGGGACTGAGGAACAGGGACCAACTAGGAAGGAGAGGGGGAGGAGAGAGGATAACTGACAACAGGGGGAACCAATTAACAACTGAATGTAACAGAACTTTCTAGAACACAAACATGACTGGCAGGAGAGTGGCAGGTGCTTGGACGAACGGGAGAAAGGGAACCACCCCTGAGAAGCTCAGCCCATTTCTGGGGCAAACTACTCTTGTCTCCACCCCAGGGGAGACCTTTAAACTTGGGCACCTTTATTCCATATCTTCTCAGGGGGACCCGAGGCCTTCAGGGCCTCAAGCACCGCCACAATAGGTGGGGCTTTTTTTCTCCCTGGAACACCTGGAGATTCTGTTCAAAATTCTTACAGGAGCTTTCAATAAAAGGTTGACTCTAAAACTCTGTTTAACACCTAAAAACAACATTTAACTCTCGAACATGAACTACAAACTCCCATTAACTTTAGGAACCAATTAACAACTCCATTGTCGCTGCCTTGGACCGTTCAGTGGACAGCAGTCCATCAGCATTTTCCTGGAGCGTTCCTCTTGGAGCCACTCAGGTGGTGCCGCAGAGAGCTCCTGCAGCTGACCCTGCTCACCCTGCTAATGGTGCGCAGGGAGACGGGTCACAGCAGCTTCAGGCAGGCGCGGAAAGAGGGAGGGATCTTCGGTGTGGAAATTCAGAGAAGGTTTATTGAGATCTCTCACTTGAAGAGCATCCAGGGACCGGAGACCCAGAGCACAGGGGAACACAGACTTTTATGGGGGGTTAACAACCAATCAGGAGAGGGCCCAGGGGCAGAGCAAGGGCGGTACAAGGGCACAAAGGCCGATGAGGGAAAGGAAGGGGAGGAGAGAAGGAGAATAAGCCAACAGGGTACCAAGTAACATCGAACTTTCTAGAAACTTGTACATAACTGATGGAGGGGAGAGCAACTGGCGAGCCACAGAGGAGTAACTTAACATGTCAGTCTCTTGGGGCAAACCATGGCAGTCCACACCCCAGGGGGAATCCCTTACACTCAGGAAACGCTCCACCAAGGTCCCCTTTTGTCCTTGGATTCTTCTTCTGTGTCTTGTGAGTCCTCTTGAGGCTCAGTGGTCGCATCAATGGCCACCACACTCCAATAACTGGAATTTTAACTTAATCCCTTATGTTTTCATGGATGTGAAAGCCAAACCTTTGATTTTATTTATGGCAATTTCCGCCTTTTACTATCGGTAGCTTGACTTTCGCATCACACAAAGGTGGAAAGTTCTGGGGTTTTACTCAAATGATTAAATTTGATATGTATTTGCTGGGCTTCTTTATTAGTCTTTTTCTCCTTTTTGATTTTCTTCAAATTTAGTACTTTTTGATTTGATTGTGAGGGTGGCCGATTGGCTTGGAGGTCTTGAATTAAGGGCATTTGTTGGTGTCATGGGGTAACTTTAGTTGGGGTTTGTGGTGCAGAAGGAAGGAGGTTGAGCCGAAAATGACATATCCGAAAGGATGTATTACAGTTTCTACCTCCACAACTCATAAAACCAAGAGCGAATCTGAAGATGCTCTCTTTTAGACTTCCAACTTGCTGAGAGAAGAGGTCACTCTCCCCCCTCTGCATCACATGGTGAGGTCTGGCCAGGTCACTTGGCTTGGCTGCCGGCCGGGATGGTGCAGAGGGGGAGGGGAAGTGGGGGGCCTGGGCCAGCCTGGCAGCTCCATCACGGCAGCTGCGGGCAAGGGAGCTGAGCCAAGAAAAGCTTTGTTCTGTTGCCCCAGGCCGAGGTGACTCAGTTCTGCTGTGGTGAGAGGGTGCCATTTCTGAACAGGAACATGCGCAATTTTTTTAATATTCTGGGCTATTTTGGGTAGCTTTCCCATTGTCATCAGTGTGGAGGCAGCAATCGGTGGTGTTAAATTTGTTGCACACTCTGTATATTAGCATAAAGTATTCAGGGCTTGACAAATCCAATTTTCTGAGGACCCATATCTTGGCCAATACAATGAGTTTGGTCTAATGGGATCTTTAGCCCAGTCAAACATGCAATTTTGGATCATCTTTCCCTGATCCTTCCCCTGGCTACAAGCCAGTTCCTTTTGTACCCAGTCCCTGAGCATCCTCCCCAAAGGACTGTCCGGAGGTATGTTTGAAGTGGAGTCCTTAAGTTCCTCTCCACTCCTCCTAATCTTCCCACTGCAGCTGTTTCCCATTTCAGAGTACTCCCCGGAAGTCCTTTTCTTCTGGGCTCGCTTCTTTCCTTCAGTGCCCATATTCCTTGCAGAATAACGGAACCGCAGTTAGAACGACAACACACTTTCTTCTCAGGCAATTCCGCATCTCAAGCACACACACACTCAGTCCTGCTCCTCCCAGCTGCCCAGATAGTACTTTCTTACCTGGGTCCTGTGCACAGGTGTTACCAGTCAATGTGCATAAACTCAACTCTCTCCCTACCATTCTTTCCGTTTTTTTTTGCTTCAAGAGTCCCCTGTGTCTTACCTGCAGCCCTCATGGGGCACGACAATAGGTCAGGACTGCTGAATCAGTAGAGCACACCATCCCCTACTCCTGTTGTCCTGCTCCGCAGGGTCAGAGGTCAGGGATCCCAGACGAGTCCCTGAATTGTTGGAGATAAACTCACTTTTGGATACAATCAAGGGGGCAACAAAGTCTTCGAAGTAAAAGAAAACTGTTTATTTGTAATGAGTCAGCTGAGTCGGGTGCGTGTCTCTCCCTCGACAGGTGAACATAGACACTCTCCAGCAAAATGGCAACTTCTTGTACGCTTTTGTGGATGGAGGCAGTCCCTGTCCCCCTTCCCATTGGATGGCTACTCAGGGACTTACACTCTCACACTCTCTCCCAACTGCCTGCTCTTCCATCCCCTCTTCTGTCATTTTTATCCTTTTTTGGTTATGTCTCCAACCTCGCTTCTCTTTTTTCCCAAAAACACTTAAGAGGTGCAATGAACAGATTAAATAAACTACATCTAAACCAAGTAGAAAACAGAATTAATGCTTTTCCTTCTTTTATTCCATTGTCCCTTTTGGGCTGAAGCAAAATGCTGTTTCCTGTCTTGCATCACAAGTGAGACCCTGGGCAGGGCTGTAATTGTGATTCAGGGATCTGAGGAGCATGCAGACCAGAAGAACCTGGAACAAGGCACGGATGAGGGACTAAGAGTAACATCCCCAGAAGAGACAGGAAGCCCAGCACATTCCTTGCACAGTCCCACAGCTGATGCTTCAGCTCTGATAGGCCCAGCCTAGTACATCAGGCATGACATCCTGGGCTAAGGCGGTGCTTGTGTTCCAGGGACCTGTCTAGCATCCAGAAGAAGAGTAACTACAGGAATGAAGCAGGGACAAGGTGACAGCAGCAACAGCCAGAGCAGCAGGAGTAGAAAGCCCAGCACATGCCATGCACAGCTTCACAGTTGATAACCCACCTCTCCTGGACACTTCTGAATATATCAGGGGTGGAGTGCTCGCCAAGGTGCAATAGTGATCCAGGAACCCAGGGAGCAGGCAGAACAGAGGGACCTGGAACAAAGCCCAGATTAGATGATAAGAGCGACAGAGGCATCTAGGATTTGATGCAGACCTGTTTTGAGGCTAATAGAAGTTCACAATTTTCCAACAGTGCCTCTCTGTTTTGTTTTGCCTTTTCTGCTCCTCCTTATCTTTACAGGTCGTCAGGGTGCTGACATGAGCCTCAATGCTGCTGATGCTCAGCTCCTGTAGATGAAGTGGTTATAGTTCAACCCCTGTGGCCGCTGGTGTGGGCTGGTCAGCTAGCCCCAGGGTCTGGGCTAGCAGCCCGACAGCGGCTACAGCAAATGTCCTTGACCATGCAAGTTCGCAGCTGCCGGGATCTGTCTCCAGCCGCAGGCTGTGCCTCACTGCCAAAGGTAGGCAGGCTGTTGCTCGGAGACCGGAGGGTAGGGAGGGATCTTTCTGCCAGAGTAATTGAGACGCAGTGAAACAGTGTCCAACTGCACTCAGGGTGTCCGGGTCAGAAAGACCCTGCAGCTCACCGAGCACAGACTTTTATTCTGAGGGCTTCATCCGATCACAAACAAGCACTGGGGGGGAACCAGGGAGGATGTAAGGGGTAAGGGCCAGCTGGGAAGGGGAGGGGGAGGAGAGGGAGAGATTGACAGAGGATCCAGACAATCAACTACCGAATGTATCAGAACCTTCCAGAAACTGGGGATGATGGACAGGAGAGTGGCAGGAGGCAGGACAAATGGGGACAGAAGAGCAAACCCCGGGAAACTCGGCCCATCTACAGGGCAAACCACTTAGGGTTCCACCCCAGGGGAGTCCCTGATTTTGAGATTGCTTCATCCACAGTTTCCTCGGGGGAGCAGGGGTTTTATGGGCTTCCACCACCACCACAGTTCAACCTTATAGCTCAAAATGTCCTTCTTGCCTGACTTTAGGAGGAAGCAGAGGAGACACTACTCCCACTGTTAGAGCACTGAGATCCCACAGGACATGGCAGGGCTGCAGCCGGGCTCCAGACAGCCCTTCGGCCCTGCCCAGCCCATGAAGAGCCTCTCTGCATAGGAATTCTTTGAACACTTGTCTTCCTCTTCTTGGCAGTGAAAACCCAGAAACCTTTAAAGAAAGTCTCATTTCATTTTCACAGCTCCTTGTGAGGGTAACAAGAAGCAGTGGGAGCCCACGACCTTTGCTACTCAGCCATCATGGCTTGACTTATTTCAGAGCAGTGACGGACAGTCACATTACAGTGCTTATTTGCCAACATATTCTATTCATCTTATTATATAGAAAACTTCACTCCATAATACTCCACTTTATTTATGTCAAATTTTGCAAAACTTACCTTTATGTCTGAAAAGAGCAACTGTTTTCCCAGGCTAAACCTAAAAGATTCTGAGAACTGGGATAATATAATTTAATTTATAGAGTTGTAGAATATGCTGAGTCGGAAAGGATTCACAAGGATCATAAAGTCCAGCTCCCAGCTCTGCACAGCAGACCCAAAAATCACACCATATGCCTGAGATCATTGTCTAAATGCTTCTTAGCTCTGTCAAGCTGGTGCTGTGACCACTTTCCCAGGGAGGCTGTTTCAGTGCCCAGCCACCCTCAGGATGAAAAATCTTTTCTGCCGCCGTCCCTCAGGCTCTTCCTCAAGGGCTGACTGCCAGGATAGGGTCAGCAGCCTGAGCAGTGGCACTTGAGCATCCCTGATCTGTCCATGTGTGTCAGAATGTGACAGCTCCTCGCTGACAGCTGCAGACTCCCTGTGCAGGCAGGCGACTTGCTACAGAGGCGGCCAGAACAGTAGCTGAAGGGATGGGCTCCCGAACAGTGTATCGGGCATCTGAGCTCCAAGAGCTGCAAGAGCTAAGAGCCCCAAGGTCAGCGTGCATCAGACTTTTATTTGACATGCAACAACCAATCAGATCAGGGAACCGAGGAGGGATCAGGGAGGGACAAGGGGATGGGGACCAATAGAGGGTAATACAGGGAGGGGGCTGAGAGAGGGACAAGGGGAGAAACCCATAAACCATCGAACTCAACAGAACTTTCTAGAAATCAGGGATGAATGACAAATGATTGACAGGAACACAAATCAGGAGAGGATGGCTGGACCACCAAAAACCCACCCCGTCTCAGGGCCTACCACACCTTGCCCCACCCCGGGGGGGACCGTATGTTTCTTGGGTCTGTTTCACCAGAGGCCTCTTCTGGGGGTGTTATTCTCAGGATGTTTCAACGGCCACCACACTTTTCTTGATATCCAACCAAAAGCTTCCCTGACACAAGTTCAGGCCATTCCCTTGTGTCCTGTCACTGGTCATCCCAGAGAAGAGATCAGTGTCTGCCCCTTAGCTTCCCCTCATGAGGGAGTTGTAACTGCAATGAGGTCTCCCCTCAGTCTCAGCCACTCCTCACACAGCTTCCCCCTCAAGACCCTTCACCATCCTCATGGCCCTCCTTTGGACATTCTCTAATGGCTTAATGTCTTTCTTACTTTGTAGCACCCAAAACTGCTCCCAGCACTCGAGGTGAGGCCGCCCCAGTGCAGAGCAGAGCGGGACAATCCCCTCCCTTGCCTGGCTGGTGATGCTGTGCCTGATGTCCCCAGGACAGCGTTTGGTCTCCTGGCTGCCAGGGCGCTGCTGGTTCGTGTTCAATTTGCCATTGACCCGGAGCCCCAGGTCCCTTTCTGCTTTCCAGCATCTCCTTCCCCAGTCTACCCACACATCCAGGTTACTCTGTCCCAGATGCAGAATCTCACACTTCTTTTTAAACTTCATCTGGTTGGTGATTGCCCAGCCCTCTGATTTGTCACTGTCTGTCTGCAGGGCATCTCTGCCACCCACTCTCCTGGGAAACAGGAACCCCTTGTGAACTTGCTCATCACAATCCATCAGAGAGAAACTAGAAAAACCTCTAGAGTACAATCAGGTCTGATTTTAAAGCCCAAGCTTATCATAATTACTCAAAAAAATTTCCACTGAGCATTTAGTGACCACAAAGTCCTGCCATTACTCTGAAAGAAACAAGCTACATTTTGCCTCATTTATCTCTTGGGACTGAAGGTATATACATTTTTGCAAACACAGCCAGATATTTCTTAGTGTTTTTTTTAAATCTTAGTCTATAGATGACTCATGAAAATACTACTTATTGCAGTTGGCATTTTACCTAAGGCCATAACAAGTTGCTTCCCCAGTAAAATGCCTTTTTTTCTTAATCACGAGGATATAACTGAGACTGTCAGGTTTATTTTTTAAAAAAAGTTTAAGTGTTAAAGTAAATTTCCCATTGAAGAGAAAGCGGTCACTTGAGTGTAGCAATCTGGCAGGACACGAGGACCTGTAGTACTTCCTATAGACAACTTTTCAACACAACCTTTAAAAGCAAGACCCATTTTTTAACCCATTGAGGTAATATCTGATAACATCAAACTGTAAACAAAAGGAAAACAAACCAAAGGAGATCTATCTGCTGAGACGTGAGGTGGCCCATATGTACTGGCAACAAGCAAAACTAAGAAGGCAGCACACGGTGGTGTCCAGGCAGACAGAGGCTCTCCATGGTGCAGAACCCTGTGCCCGCACGTCCATTGGAGGACTCAGCTGTTGCCAGAATTGATTCCCATTATGCTTTCCACAAATGGTGTGCAGGTGGAATTTGTTTCGAGCAGTTGGACCAGAATCCTGGTAACAACAAGTTGAGTTTTATTTATAAATAGAAAATCACTGTAGAAATTAGCAACCTAGCTGCTTGTTTAGAATAATTTTTGGCATGGGGCCCGCTCTCTGCCGCCAAAATCAAATGATGAATCTCAATCTGTTTTTGCAGTTGCTCTCTGTACCTCATAGAGCTTCCTCTTTTCAGGTCCTACCTAGGCTTTTGAATTTCTAATATAAATTTCTAGCAAAGCATAGCCCCTAATTAGCACATCACAGAATCTATAGAGACGTATCTGAATTTTGCACAAACTTTTCCTGAATGTATTTTATATATGTTCCTCTCAACTGCACCTGTTTGATGCTGCAAATTCTGCCCAGGTGCTGATGCAATTTGAATTGCAGCATGTACACTCAGGAAACTCTTTCCTGCTGTGCATATGGATCTTTAAAAGCTCTGTGGCCCATACAGCAAAGGTGGTTAAGTAAGAAAGCCAGCTGGGTTTTAGGCATCTGGCCAACATCATCACCCTTGAAATCCCGGTTGGTATTTATCTACAACCTACAGCTTCTAAACACTTTTGCAGTCTGACAGTGTTTGTGCCAAAGAGAACATTTTGCCAAAACACTGCAAATACACTGGTTTTTTTATGAAGGTAATGTGCATATAGGGTTTATATCTGTTGTGTAGCTATGTGAGTTTAAATGGTACAAAACTGCTCCTGCTGAAGCGGCAGGTTATGAAGATTTAACCTACAATTTTTAGCCACCTGCAGTGGTGGCTAAACTGGAGCCCATGGCTGCCTATAGCCATGCTCCACCACTGTCCTCACTGTCCCTCGCCAGGAAAAAGCTGAATTTCATGGAGGCACATTTTAGAAGAACAGACATTTCTTAGGCACCCAGACTCAGTGCACTGTTCTATATAAAGGCACTTTGGACCTTCTGAGTCCTCTGCAGGCAGCCACTGGGACAGTGCACACACTCTGTCAGCTCCTGTTCGGAAAATTGCCACATGAATGAAAGCAGATGAACTGCATCCATCCTGTCCTAATGACACACATAAGGAAAGGAGGAGTCCTAATGTGCTTCCCCTTACCCTCTTTGCAAAGGCCAAATACATGTTTCCCATGCCTTTGTAAGAGATTATTTCTAACCCAGCAATTACAGAATAAAATTACAAATTCCAGATTGGATCAAAACCAATCAGGGAACCTGTCCTTGCCACTATTATCCCAATAAGAAAATACTTAGCTGCCTATACAGCACAGGCTGAAAACAGTCTCTCCTATTAACATTTTTGATGCAATGCCCACTTGGAATTAGGAGGATGCTGTATAATTCTCCAGATGAAGGAGAAACCACAGTCATTTGACTCTGAATCTTTCCTTCTTCCTGATGCTCTTGTGTACATTTTTTAACTCATATCCCTGAAAGCTTTTGGTTTTATTTTCAATACCTGCATTCTCCTTTACCTGCCTTCCATCCTCATCATCCTACATTTTTTCTTTTCTAAATTTCCCTCTAGAGGATGGTGCCAAGAATGCATTCTCTGCAGAATTTGTATTGGTTTTTGTTTTCTTTCTAGCTTGTTGTTGGTTTGTTTTTTTTTTTAATCTTCTATGGTTATACTTTCCAGTTATATACATTCTTTACGCTCCCTCATTGTTTATAGTGAGTCCCAGTTATTACTTGGCATTCCTTTAATTCCCTTCCATAGGCTCATGTCTTTCTACTCTACTGTGGAAAAAAACAGTGAGCTCTTCAGAGCACTTCCTCTAGATGGTTTGGATTGCTTCTGTTCTCTTCCAAAATCACATTGGAATTTTATCTTTTAATATTTTGCTGCTGAGGCTTCACTTTTCTTGACACATCATGGTGTGGGAGGATGTCTGGTGTAGAAGTTCATCATCTGCAGATCACCTCTGAAGGTTCAGAACCCCTCATGATTCCTGTTTGCCCCAGGATGCTTCAATTCAACGTGCAGTTCTGAAAGCCTTTAGTCCTACTGACTGAAATACTATCCCTGTTTTGCCTTTAACAAAGGTACAGCAAGTCTTGCATATATGTACACTGTCCCTTACAGAGTTCAATACCGATGATTTCTTTAATATATGATGGTGAGGCACTGGCACAGGTTTCCCAGAGAAGTTGTGGATGTCCCATCCCTGGAGGTGTTCAAGTCCATGTTGGATGGGGCTTTGGACAAGGTGGTTTAGTGGAAGGTGTCTCTGCCCATGGCAGGGTGGAACTAGATGATCTTTAACGTCCCTTCCAACCCAAACCATTCAGTGATTTATTTATATTTTATATTTTATATCCAAGCCATTCTGTGGTATATTTATATGGTTTTTGTCTAACAGAAATAGTTTGAATTTAGACCCTCTGTTGACTGGAGGAGAAATGCCAGCAAACTTTCAGCCGTGGACATGAGGATAACTAATAAACAGAGTCCCGTGTGAAAATACTTGTGCAAATGCTGGGGTCAGCCGCTGTCCGCCGATGTTCTGGGTGTCGATAGCTGGCCCCAGGGTCTTGGCCAGTGACCCGTCGGCAGCTGCAGCTCGTGTCCCTGACTGCTTAGAGCGCGGGGAGCCGTGTGTCCCCTGCCACAGGTAGCTCGCTAGGAGCAGGCTATCTGGTAAGAGGCCGGAGAAGCTAGAGAGGGATCTTCTGCCACGGAGTAATTCAAGACACAGAGGCTTGAGGTCCAACTGTGCTCAAGGGCGTCCAGGGTCAGAAGACCCAGAACAGCTCAGAGCTCAGACTTTTATTCTGAGGGCATTAACCCATCAGACAGCACCAGAGGGGAGGAGTAAGGGAGGGACCGAGGAACAGGGACCAGCTAGGAAGGAGAGGGGGAGGAGAGAGGATAACTGACAACAGGGGGAACCAATTAACTTCCGAGTGTAACAGAACTTTCTAGAACACAAACATGACTGGCAGGAGAGTGGCAGGTGCTTGGATGAACGGGAGAAAGGGAACCACCCCTGAGAAGCTCAGCCCATTTCTGGGGCAAACCACTCTTGTCTCCACCCCAAGGGAAACTCTAAACCAGGGTGCCTTTATTCCATATCTTCTCAGGGGGGGTTTGAGGCCTTCGAGGCCTCAAGCACCGCCACAGGGATCCATCAGTGCTAGTCACTTTTTAAGCATCACCTCCTAAGGGCACAGGAACAGGCAGTTTCTAAGTGTTGGAAGTCAATCAGATGAGGCAGAAGGCCAGCTTGGCTGAACAGGGATCTTCTGTTGCAAAGAAAACGAAAAAGGAAGGTGTGTGCCCAGTGGAAGGAAGGTCAGGTGGCATGGGAAGAATACAGAGTTGGTGCTTGTTGCTTGTGGGAGAAAATTAGTTGGGACAGAATTCAGTGGGACTTGAAGCAGGACTAGAACTGGGAGGGACAATAAGAAGAGTTATTTTTAAATGCAGTCAAAAACTGAACGTGGTAAATAAAGGGTATCACCTTACCCTTAAGTATGGTAATTTCCCATATTGGCTAAAGCACCAGGGCAGGATGCTGTGAGGGGTTTGTCCTGTATATTTCTGCACTGTGTATTCATCCCTGCCTTTTCCTTTACTAATCATTGGGGACTGCTTTTTTAATTTAGGGTCTTGTTGCAGAGGCAGCTGGATAGACAGCCCACTCAAAAGATCTACCAGTGACTTTTGTTTGCTTGCACCCAAGCTTTCCTTCATCACTTGACTCCGCCGGAAAAGATTCTGTAACTCTTAACATCCATATAAAGATGGATGTTCTGTTCCTCACTTTCACAGAGGAACAGAAAGAGTCACAAGCAGAGCTTAAAGTGCTTTTCCTACTGAAGAGATCAGGAGTCTTCAGGTCAGCTGGAGCATCAGAAAGAGCTGGACCCCAGAAAAATGTGTATTTGAGTGCCAGCAGCAGTGAACTGATGCTCTTAGCAGAAAATACAGACACTATCAGAATAGATACACAGACTCATAGAATCATTTAGGTTAGAAAGGATCTGTATTGCACTTACTGAAACCTTGGTGTTTAGTGCACAAACACCTTTTAAAAATACTAAGATGCCTCAAAAAAATTTTAGAAGCCAGCAGAAAACTTGGAGTTCTGTGTTCCCAACATTATGGATGTAAAAACCTCCCAGAACAAGGTCCCAGACCTTATCACAATTGCTTCCTGAAAGGAAGTGAGGCTAAACAGTGCCCAAGGCCAATTGAAGTCTGCTTGGAAACCTTGTCTCTTGTTGCTCTAGGTATCAAAATAGGAAGTAAACAGCTTAGAAACAGTGCTGAGAATGGTTTGGAGGAAGTATAGCTTCCTCTCCCTGTACTTCCTAAGTTTGCTTATCTTCCATACTCCCAGCATACCCCTGTCACTCATTGCAGCCAGCAAATGCTAGAGAGACCTTGCAGAAATGGCCTAGAAAAATAATGTTTATGCAAAAAATCATCCAGGGAGGCTTTTCAATGACATCAGCAAGCTCTCTGGGCATTCTCTGATTAATCCCTCAACAGATTTGTAGGAATCCAGCTGGAGCAGCAGATCCCACATGTGTTGAGTCAGCAGGGAGCTGATCATTCTCACAGTCATGGTCCTGCAGCTTGGGCCACTGAGACCCTCCTGGACCATCATCTTTGTGGGAGATGGAGGTAAAGACTGCAGTAAACACACCTGCTTCACCTGTGTCCCTCTTGGTGAGGTGACCACCCTCATCCTGTTACAAAAAGTAGAAGTCTTTGAAAGTTCAGTGTTTTAAAATTGCACTGCTACTTCTGCTCCAGGCTGAGATTAGGAACAAAATACTTGGAGAACAGCTTCTGACTTCTTTGACACTTGTGAGATTCCATTGACACCCACAGGAGTGTGCAATGAAAATTGGGCCAGAGTCTTGTAAATAGAGATTTGGGCGTGCCAAGAAAGGTAAAGAAAGGCTTTAAAAACATACTTCATAGATCATTGGATTTTTATGAGGCAGCTGAGTGTTTTCTGAACCTTCCTGATTTAAGGTCATAAGGCTCACTGCCACTGTGCAATGACTGAAGGGAATGTAAGAGGAATGGTGCCACTTCTGTCTCCTGAACTATCCAAATGTCAGGAGGAGCCTCCATGAAAAACACAAGTGATGACAGAACTGGCGAGTATGGCCTGCTGACACATATTGGTTCTATGAACCTGAAGTGAAATGAAGCCGTCCAACATTTTGGCACGCAAGGCACGACTCCAAAAGGCTGCATCAGATGACTGTGGTATGCAACCAGCATTCCCCCGGATGAAAAGGCAGCATCTGAGAGTCTTTGTGGCCCTCAAGCCAAGACAAGGAAAACGCAGAAGGCAAAACACATTCCTCAGGAAGCTATATAGTTGTGCACATCTCTGTATTTTTATCCTGGCAGACACTGTTGGCTTGCAAATCTCACCAACTGCCTGAGGCATTTTAGGAGGATCTGATCAAGCCATCCTGTATGAGGCAGTAACTACACTTGGTAGTCTGGTTAAACACTGAAATTGTTGCTTTGTGTGATCTCACGTGCACTGCCTCTTGTCAGAAATTTGCCAACAAGGAGAAGCTTTCACCTATTTTTCTGTTCTGTCACTGAACAGGAACTTTGTGGCTATGAGAAATACAAGACTGGCCATGTGTGTGATGTTGTGAGACAACATCTCTTTCAACTCATGTCAGCACTGCTAAATTGAACCTTTTCAAAAGGAACGGGAAACTTGTACCCAGCTACAGCCAGGGAGTCCTACACAAAAACCACGCTTTTTGGGATGCTGCACTTCTCTGATCAGCATCGCAGAGCACCAAGCTCAGTCTAACACGGTATCCAGTCCAACCAGGGCACACTAGGACTCCTCAAAGACTCAGTTCCCAGCTTCATCTCTTTTTCTAACCATCATACCAGATTTTAAATACTAAAAGCTATGGTCTCCGAACTGATTTTTTCATCTCAGATGTCCTGCCCTGCCCAGAGCTGCCAGCAGTGTACAATGGCAAAGGTCTGGAGCTTGACCTTCCCCAGCTCTCTGGGGATATAACCCAGCCTCTCAGGCAGGGAAAGCAACCACCTGGCGTCCCCCTTTTGCCTTCCCTTGTGTCATGGTCCAGGCAGTGGCAGTTCACAGGACCCAGCCAGCATCACAGGGGTCTGCCCTGCCCACGAGGGTGGTGCCAGGGTATGGCCCTTTGTGACAATAGCCTGGTGTGACAGTGGCTGTTTGTGACGCAGTGCCCTAGGATTTCACCTCCCTCAGGGGGCAGCAGCTTCCCAGGGCAACGCTGACAAGTCTGTGGCAGAGGATGCCAAAGACAGCCATGGAGAAGGAGGGGCAGCTGGCAGCATGGCCGGCACAGGCAGGTGGCTTGATTGTATCAGCTTCCCTCAGGGATGCAGGTGCAGGGACAGGCCACCAGCAACAAGGAGCACAGCAGGAGCCACCAGGGCTGTCAGTGTGCATCGAGTGCTACCAAAGCGCTACATGGCTTTGGGGGCAGAAGAATCATGGGCCGTTTGTGAGGGAGGTCATCGTGTCCTTTAAGAGGAGGCCTCCCGAGGACCTGGATGGGAGCTGCCTGGCCAGAAGCACGAGCAGACAGGCCCCAGTCTGGAAAGCCACCCTGCCACAGCAGCAGGATGATCTGAAGGACAGGGAGCTCCAGCAGCCAGGGAGCCAAGGACAGAGTTTCTCCCTGAGGTGCTCTGGAGGGCTCAGTGACACATCTGGGCAGGTGAGTGCCAAGGACGGACTGGGATGGTCTGAGGTGGGATGGGACAGGGGCACAAGCCTCTCATGGGTGGCTGGCTGCACCACACCACAGCAGCCACAGGTGATAGGGAAGTTCATGAAGGGTATCTTGAATAAGCAGATGATACCGGAGCAGCTGGGAGCCCAAGCTCCAGCCATCAAGCCAGTGGCTTTGACCAGGAAACAGGAGTATGAGGACATCACAGATGCAGAGCTGTCAGTGCAAGAGGAATGGGCAGATGCCATGGACACACAGCTCTCAGAGGAAGAGGAATGGGAGGATGCCATTGGTGCTGAGCTGTCAGAGGAGGAGGAATGGGAAGATGCAATAGACACAGAGCTGTCTCAGGTGGCAGATGCCAGTGGGTCACCTCCTGTCCATGACTGGGTCAGTTCCTTGGACCTGGAGGACAACGAAAGCTCCCACACTGGTCCCAGGGAAGGTCCCATCTGCCCCAGCAGTGTGAGCAGAGAGGCTGCAGGAGAGGCAGCTGACAAACTGCTGAGAGCATCTCCTGACCTGGTGTGTCCAGCAGATGCCCAGCTGGCTGATTCTGCCCTGCTTGGAGCCCCTGAGGAAGAGGAGTGCCACACACCTCTCAAACATGAGGAGGCAGCACCACCAGCTCCCCCTACCCCCGTGGACGCAGCAAGAGCAGCAGGGGCAGAGAACCAGGCACCTGCCACACATGGCCCCACAGCTGATGGCCCAGCTCAACTGGACACAGCCCAGTCCCTGGGGGCTGAGGGTCTGGGCAAGGCTGTGCTTGTGGCCCAGGGACTTGACAAGCCACCGAGAGAAATGGGGGGCCACGAGCAAAGTAAGGACAAGGTGACAGGAGATGCAGGCACAGCAGAAGGGGCAGAGAATCTGGAGCACAGCCCCACAGCCAAAATTCCGCTGCTGCTGGACTCAGCTGATTACATCAGGACTGAGATTGTTAAAAGGGCCTGGCTTATGATCCAGGAACCTTTCCAGGAGCCAGAAGAAGAGTGGGAGCAGGAAGGAAGTGTGGATGAGGTGACAGCACCAACAGCGAGAGCAGAGGGGGCAGAGAGCCCAGCACATGCCCCACACCCCCCCACAGTCGATGACCCACCTCTGCTGGACATGGCCGACTACATCAGGACTGAGGTTGTTAAAAGTGCCTGTCTTATGATCCAGGAACCTGTCCAGGAGCCAGAAGAAGAATGGGAGCAGGAAGGAAGCAGAGACAAGGTGACGGCAACAGCAGTCACAGCAGAGGGGCCAGAGAGTCCATCACATGCCCCACACAGCCCCAAGGTTGATAAGCTGCCGTGGCTGGACATGGCAGACGATGTCAGAGCTGAGATTGTAAAGAAGACCTGTCTTGCGGTCCAGAGACCTTTCCAAGAGGTGAAGGAGCAGCAGGAACAAAGGCTGCTTGCAGCAATTACAGCAGAAAGACCTGCAGGGTGTGCCTACAGTCTTCTTGCCTCTACTGTCATCAACACCCCAGATGGAAAGAGATGGCTGAGCCCTGGCCGGAGGGTACTGAGGGCTCTGCCCTCCACCTCCCCTGCAACCTGTGGCACAGGAGAGAGTCAGAAGCAGGAACCAGCACCCAATGCCATGGGTCTGCTGGGCACAGCCCAGTAGATCAGGACTGAGGTACTTGCAGAAGGCTATGCTTGTGGTCCGAGGATTCCAGATTGTGGAACAGCAAGATTTGTGAAACAGCAGGACCAAAAGAGCAGGCAGAAGAACAGAGGGACCTGGAAAGGGCCCGGGTTAGATGATAAGAGCTACAGACCCATTTAGGATTTGATGTAGACAAGTTTTCATGCTAGTAAAAGTTGTTACTTTACCAACAGTGCCTTTCTGCTTTGTTTTGCCTTCTCTGCCCCTCATCATCTTCACAGAGCCCAGGGATCTTAATGCTGCTCATGTTCAACTCCTGTCAGATGAAATGGTTATAGTTCAGTCCTGTAGCTCAAAATGTCCTTCTTGCCTGGCTTTAGGAGGAAGCAGAGGAGACATTACTCCCACTGTTAGAGCACTGAGATCCCACAGGGCATGGCAGGGCTGCAGCCGGGCTCCAGACAGCCCTTCTGCCCTGCCCAGCCCATGAAGAGCCTCTCTGCATAGGAATTCTTTGAACACTTGTCTTCCTCTTCTTGGCAGTGAAAATCCAGAAACCTTTAAAGAAAGTCTCATTTCATTTTCACAGCTCCTTGTGAGGGTAACAAGAAGCAGTGGAAGCCCACGACCTTTGCTACTCAGCCATCATGGCTTGACTTATTTCAGAGCAGTGATGGACAGTCACATTACAGTGCTTATTTGCCAACATATTCTATTCATCTTATTATATAGAAAGCTTCGCTCCGTAATACTCCACTTTATTTATGTCAAATTTTGCAAAACTTACCTTTATGTCTGAAGAGAGGAATCATTTTCCTGGGCCAAACCTTAGAGATTCTGAGAACTGGGATAGTTTAATTTATAGAATCCTAGAATATGCTGAGTTGAGAAGAACTCACTAGTGACAGGTCACCAGTCCAATGTCATCCCAGTCACTGTAACCCTCTGTGCCCTACGTATGAACCAACTGTCCACCCATCACAGGATGTGTTTATCCAGCTGTGCCTGGACATTTTGTCCAGAAGGATCCTGTGAGAGGCAGTATCAAAAGCTTTGCTGAAGAGCAAAAAGATTACATCAAATGGCTTTCCTAGATCAGTTCTGTGGGTTACCCTGTCATGGAAGGAAATCAGGTTTGATAAGCACAACTTCCCTCTCATGAAGCTTCACTGGCTGTGACCAATGACTGCACTGTCCTCCAGATGTTTTTCAATACCTCTCAGAATAATCATCTTTATGGTTTTACAAGGCACTGCAGTGAGACTGATAGGCCTCTAGTTTCCAGGTTCCTCCCTCTCACCCTTCTTGAAAACTGGGACAACATTTGCATCTTCCAGTCAGCTGGGACCTCTCCAGATTCCCAAGACCATTCAAAAATCATCCAGAGAGGCTTTTCAGTGATACCAGCCAGCTCTCTGAGCATTCTCAGAATAATTCCTCAGCAGATTTGCAGGGATCCGGATGGAGCAGCAGATCCCACACATGTTCAGAGTCAACAGGGTCTTGATCACTCTTGCAGACCACTGAGACCCTCTTGGTCTGTCACCCATGGGGAGGACAGAGGCAAATACTGCAGTAAAGACACCATACCTGCTTCATCTGTGTCCCTCTTGGAGAGGTGACCACTCTTCCTGTAATGTGCTGATGTTATTTCATCACAGCCTTTTGCTATCAATGTATTTGAAGAAACCATTTATTTTCCCCCGGAGTTCTGGTCAGCTTCACCTCGAACTGAGCTTTGGCTGTACAGATTTTCTCCCTAGAGCAGCAAGCAGCCTCTCTATATTCTTCCCTGACCAGTTTTTTCTGGCAATAAACCTTCCTTTTTCACCTTAATTCCAAGAGAACGACCCTGTTCACCTAAGATGCCTTCTGCCTTATCTGCTTGACTTAGGAAGTTTAGGATTGGCCTGCTCCTGTTGCCCTTTGGAAATCAGAACTTACCATCATAACCTGTCTGTAGCTAAGAAGAATCATCATCTTTGTGCATTTTTTAAGGGACAAAACTGAACCAGGTCAGATTATTCAAATAACAATGTACAGGAAAAAAGAGACCATTTTCAGTATGTCAGGCTTGTGAGAAGGTCCTGACATACTGTGAGCAGGCTGATGTCAGTTGAGTATTAAATATTAAATTCATATTACAAACATTACACATTTTCCCCACACAGGCAGCATCTCTAAAGACCTGCTGGCAGCAGAGGCTGGTTATTTCTAAGTGGGACATGCTCACATGTGTCTCCAGATTCAGCTGGGAACTGGGACTAGGTAAATAACCAAAGAACCCTCCCTGGAGCTTGAAACTTTCTGTCCAGCACACATGAAGGGTGAGAAATTGCATTTTTCCTGGGGAAAATGGTGGAGCAAACCTCCATTTCCTCTCCTGAATATGTAGTTGCTCTCCTCCAGACATGGCTATGTCCAAAGGAGAAGTAACATCCTACAGGAGGGCTCATAAGCTGCAGCATGGAACAAGTATGGAACAGGGTGTTTTCATCTCTTCTCAAAAAAAAGCTTCAAATGGTTTTGTTTTCATCCCACTGTAGAAAAGTAGTAAGTTGAAATATTTAAAAATAAAAGGGGACAGAAAAACAGTTTTCTTCCAAGCTTCAATTTAGAGGCAATTAAGACAAGCCATTCTGACCTCACTGTTTGAATTTCATATTTCTTTGGCCAGACTCTGGTCTTTTGGATGGGAATGATTTTCCCTGTGAAAGCAGCAAATGGCAAAGCCTCCCCCCAGAAGTGGCAATGCAGTATCACATCAAGAACCAGAACCTGAACTGGGTCAGTGCTCACAGCATGCAAGAAATTCTTCAAAAACACCCTTTTCTTGCAGTCTGTCACTGTCTTCTTTCTAGGTACTGTGATCACCTGGTTGAAATTTACCTCAAACATCTTTATTTGGAATTCTTTTATATGGAAGAGAAGTTCTTAAAGAAAAGTAATAATTGCCATGAAAGTCACAAGTCTTGTGGTGGGAATACACACATCATTTCAGGATTTTGGCTATGTAACAGTTTGGTTTCCACCATGCTTTTCTGATGATAAAATAACTCTTGCTACAGAATGGAAGTTGCCCTAGAGCAAAATAAAATAAGTTATATTTGCACTATGTAAAGTGTTTTGTGATGTGACTATATATGTATATACACACACTTTTATTAAAAGGAGAGAAAAATCTCTTTTAGTTCACGTTTGGAAGTTTGGATTAAGTGCCAAGCTTTGATTGAAAGGAAAGCTTAATTTGAACACCTGAACCAACAACGGATATTTCAAAATCCATCCATACATATTGCATGGCTTTTATTTGAAAGTTCAGAAAATAATGGTGGTAAGAATTTAAGTACCATGTTAAATCTTCAGCCAGTCTTTCCACTCAATATATTTGTTAAAATAATGTGCTGAAGCAGCAGGAATTTATTATTGAGCTTTTCCACACAAGACACACCTTGGATTTTTCCATCCTAAATCTTTTAACAGATGCATAAAGTAGTAAAGTGCTTTATAGAAAAAGTTTCATGTATGATGTAAGGTCAAACAGCAACGTAATGAAGATATGAAATATCAACTCTTGACCTATATCTTAATTAGTTTCAGACTTCTAGTCTAATATTTTTAGGTGGTTTTGATATCAACAGTTGTATAAACTGAAACCTGCAACAGACGTTACACTATGGAGAGAAAAGTCAGTTATCATTAGCATGTATTTGGAGTAAATTTCTGGACTGAATTTTTTCAACTATCTGGGTGTAACTATGACCTTTATAAATTCAAAACACTGGTGTACCAAGCATTTGTCCTACATAATTGTGAGCTGACATCCCACTGTTGCTGACCTTGGATTTATTGACAGACTGAATGGTGTCTGAGACACAGAAATCATTACTGTGTCACAAAAAAGTAACTAAAAATGCCTGTTTTGTCTGGGTAGATGAAGTCAGGTGGTAACACAGAGAGCCTGCGCACCTAATACCTTACCAGGGTGGGCAGTGCCTTTGATTTCCAAAATGTGCATTCAAAACACCAGAACAAATGTAGAGGAATCAGACACTTACACAGCAAACACACAGGTACAGTGGGAGGCGCAGCTTGCAGGTTTCAGTGTCAGCACTGGCACAGAGCACCTGTCACAGGAGCTGGAGAGATGGGGATCAGATTTCCTCTTTTCCCTGTTGGCTACAGCACAAACATTGGTTTCTTGCTCACAAGCGCCTTTTATGCCACCTTCTTTACAAAAGAGACAAACCTTTCCTCATGACCATACATATCAACTTTGACTTAAGAAAGGATGGCATTGTGTTACTCAAAGAAACAGCCAAGCTGTCATGAAATTACACTAGAACTCAAAAGTGTAATTTTTCTTGATTTTTTAGTGTAAGAATTTGTTTTCTTACCTTATTTATAATCCTACCTTTCCTCTTGGAGCATCCTATCATTCCTGCCTGGAATAATCACATAAAAAACATGTTTCTAACCCAGAGCCTATACAAATCAGCTTCCAGGCTCAAATCTGGATAAGGCAGACCTCTGTGAAGCTTGTAAGATCTCATTTATAACTCCTAGGTTTTAAGATACGGCTGATGGGGTTTTTTCCCCATCTCCTAAGGGGTATAAAACCCAGCATGCAAGCTGTTTGTAAGGATACTGGAACAGAAGTCCTTGCACACTGAGATCAAACAGCTGTTGAATCAGTGAAGCCAGAATTAACCCCCAGACTTACAACCAGGTTTGCATTTTTTAGACCCTCTCATGTTGTGCATTAGCTGGGCTGAGTGAGGTAAGCCGTGGTATTTCATCAGATTTCCAGCACAGCTTCTGGGACAGTGACTGAGCTGCTGGCTAAGCAATTATATAAATAAATTAAACTTCTATAATGTTTTGCATCATACTGAAAGAGCTAGTTTTGTGGAAAGAATGGAATGAAACTTTTTATAAGGAAATAAGCTACACAGGCAGCAAAATATGTGAATTTGAGTAATTATATCACGATCATAGTGTGCTTCTGGAAGTAAATCACATTTTTTCTCCCAGCAGGCTTCTTATTGGTGCGTAGAATCCACTGCCTGTAGCAAACTGGAAAGATTCCGGTCAGCTCAGGGCCCAGTTTGTCATTTCATTTAACTCACTATTTGGAGAAGAGAAACCAACTGTAAGAAATGCAGAACAATGCCTGCACTCAAACAAGATTAACCTTGATTATTTTTATGCTTTAAAGTTGTCGAAGAATCTGTGCTTGAGCAATTAAAGCTTTGGTAAGGTCTTGCAGCTCAAAGGGATGTTTAGGAAACGTCTTGAACAACTCCTGGAGTATTTTGTGTCAAGAATAAGTAAGCAGTGAGATCAGCACGTGTAAAAAAAAAAACCAAAATTGTTGTTACATTAATGCCGCTAAAAATCCCCAACCTGTAAAGCTTGTGTAAAGTCTCATCAATCACATAAATTCAGGTAATCATTAGAAGATCTGCACTATCAAGATTTGGTATCACTGAGAGAGCAGATTTAACTTTTATAGGCTGCTCAATGAAGAATTGGACTCTGATCAAAAACAGGGAGACAGGATACTCTAGAATGCAGCCACACTCAGAATTACTGAAAATCTGAAAATGTGATCACTGAAAATGTTGATCTGGTTTAGCATCTTAGAAAAACATTTGAAAGAAATGGAAGAGATCTTTGTTGACTCATTAGGTGATACTGGAGCTGAAACTTTTGGCAGGAAAATGGTTCTGTCCACAACAGATACTGAAACTACATGTGTGAGAAATGGCAGTTCTTCACTGCATTTATGTTTAAATATCAAAGTGTTTCATCTTTTGGGGGAGAAGTAGTAGTTCTGTAAATACATGTTTTACTGTCATTAAGATGTTCCACTGTCCCAAACATGGTGCATAGGTTGCAAGTCAAATAGAGCATTTCAAAGAACCTGGCAACTGAAAATGAACACTGAACAAGGGATCAGAATGTGTAGAAGAAAGCACAGCTACTTGATTATATCATCTGGGCAGATTTAACCCCTAAAATACAATCATTTCCTGGCAGAGCACACGAAGAGGGTGGTTTTTACAGCCGGGTTGTGCTCACTCCTGTCGCAGGTCAGCTTCCAGCCACTGCGCAAGACACTTGGGAATGAGCAATGTCTGCGCTCACACTGTCCCCAGTGAACTGCTTCTTCCTTTCTCAAAAGCTGCACAAATTTGGCCTTTTCTTAAAATTGCTCCCAAGCTAGAAGCCCACATCCTAGTTTCAAGAAACATGACTAGCTGCTTAGGAATGTAAATCCCTTTGCATCCTGGTCTTTGAGAAACGTGAGTCAGCCCATGGAGTGGGAGAATGATCCTCCTTGTTCTGCGCCATCCTGGGGGTCATGGGGTGCATGACCTCCACCCCCATGAGCAGAAAGCTCCCGGCAGAGGAGCAGGCAGGAATCCAGGGCAGGTCATTGAGAGCTGAATGTGCTTCATTATCATGGGGAGGGCATGCCCTCCAGCAGGCTGCAGCAGGGAGAAGGTGGGTGATGAGATGGCAGACGGAGCATTTCAGTGCCTTTCAAAAGGGGGCATTTGAGGGCTCTCTTCAGGGCTTTTTCCCCCCTTTATTTCATATATATAGGCAATGTATGTGCAGAGGCCTGGCTTGCTGGAAGCTCCTGGGGTAGGCAGCAATGTTACACATGAGAGGGAAGCAGAGGCTCTCCTGAAATGTTTCTAAAATGTTTTGTCAAAGGTTTTAATCTACCAGTACAGATTATTACAGCCTTTAAATGAAGAGCACGGCACAGGGTTGGGGCAGCTTTCCTGGTGTGTGGTACACACTAGGAAAGGATGGAATTGCTCTGAAACCACAGGAACACCCTTCAGCCCCTGTGGGTCAGCAAGTGCTGAAACAAACCAGGCAGTGCTTCCTAATCTCCTCACCCAGGCACACACTTCTCTCCTATGAGTTCTTTAAAGCAGAATCTCTACTGGGACAGCATATCTAGGAACAACAGAATATTTCACAAAGCTCTTGAGCATCACTTAATGTGATTCAAAGTGCTGAACCAAAATTTGAATGTCCATAATCAGTGAAAATTATATTGATTTAAATAATTGTCCGTCATCTATGAGGGAAACCTAAAGTGAACAACAGAGTTACCAGTAGTTACCACAAAACAAAATTCACGTTTCTGCTTTGGCCTTTCATATGTTTGAGGACTGCCAAAGGATTTCTTTACTTTTAACTAGATGGCTTACTGATTCACACAAAGCCAGTAAAACATATGCTGAGTTATGCAGATGAACAAAGGGAAACAATTGGATAATGTGTTGAAAAATATTTGATTATTTACAACTCCACTATTTGTATTTTGGCAATAACTATGAGCCAGCAATATCAGAGTCTTCAACAATGACAGTAGTCAGTTGCTTAGTACCCAAAGTTTAATTCACATATTTATGAATGAACTGAAGTAGACTAATCATATAGTCAATTATCATGACTATTAACATGCTTAACTCCAGGTGTAAATGTGATCATGAAAGACAAAAGACTACAAGGAATTCGGAGTAAAATCCAACTCCATTAGAGCAAAATCAGATGCAATTTCATACTCATGAAAGAAAAAACTCAAGTGCTAAAATAGGTATGATGGCAATTGCTTAAAATCTCAACATTGCTGTTATTAAATAACTAAAAATAACTTCTAGGACTCCTTTAAAGAAATCCTATCCTAAGGCTAACACTAGGAATACAAAGATAATGTCATATAACAATTACTGCTCAAGGCTGTGGAGTACTTCTGTCTACCAGTGTAGCTGAACATTTTCTCATTGTGGAAGTTCAGTTAATGTAATTTCATCCAAAGAGATCAGTACAATAACGTTGCAAAATAGGAGAGAGTGTGTGTGTTGTTCATACTGGATTTGCTGCACACACATGTCCTTGGTTTGTGGGACAAAATTTAATCTTTTTATTCTAAAAAGCTACGTTTTTCCCATCAAGAACACTTCTGTATTTCTTTAGAAACTCAGGGGATCCCTTGTGGAATCTGAAGCAAGAAGTGTTGATTTATCTGATTTCTCTGACACTGAGCCAGCTGGGTGGGCTCCATCACCACTCCAGCTCCCCAGTGTCTGTGGGGGGCTGGTCAGAAGAAGAGTAGGGATGCTCTTGGAGAAGGAGAGGGTCCTGATCACTCTGATCTTCAGAAAAGCTAATACTTTCCCAGAATTTCTGACAGCTTAAAGGACTCTTTGGAGAATCATAATCTTTAGCTGGGGAGTTCATTCCCCTCTTCACATCCTCCTTGAGAAGAAATTTTGCTGTGAGTGGATGTTGAACTGCTCAAGCCAAGCTCAGGCTTTTGCCATTTCTTTGATTCCAGTATTTTGTTTTTAAATCTGAAGGATATCAGAAGGGATCATGAGAGAGAACCTGCTGTTGCAGCTGCTGCCCAGGAGCAGATGTCTTCTTCAAACACAGGAAGACTGTATTTCTCCTTTGTTAAACAAGCCTTATGTTCATTTTAAAGTATAATAACCATAAATAGTATGCCCTAAATAGAAAATTTCGTTTGAAGGGTCTAACAGCCTAGAGAAGTTGAAATATAAGTTGCAAACAGTATGGTCTCTGACTAGCAGCAGCTCATGTGTTTAATTCTCTCAAGATAGTAAATAGGTATTGGTTTTTAAAATTTTTTTCTTTTTCTTTTTTTTTTTTTTTTTGCATTACTACCTGATTAGGAACTCCCAAGCAGAAAAAATATCCCACAGAGACAATAGATGCAAAAGGAAAAAGAATTAGCTATGCATTCATTTGGAGTTTGAAGCTCTCTGGGAAGAAATAACTAATCTGCACTGTTTTAGAGTAATTGTTCACTCTTAGAAAGTTTCTCTTTCTGAAGAAGAAGAAATTCTTAGGGTGTACTTGGCTGCTCAAATTTGATTTATTTATTTATATATTCTTTCAAGTTCATAGGAAACTTTGCAAACAATAAACATGGCACCAAACTTGCTGATATCTAAGTAAGGAAAGATTCTCAAATGCTAAGCTTCAGTATTTCAGCAAGAGCAATAAATTCTTGATTGCAGACTTCCTGAGAGAATCATAAATATTTTTTGTCAGTGTGCAGTTCTACCATTTGCTACATGATGCGATGTTTGTGGTAGTATCAAAACTCCAAATCATAATATCTTGCCAGGAAGCTTTCAAGCAGCTCTTGGACTGGACTAAGGTTTCTGTTTGGTGTCAAGCAAACATAACATCAGTATTTTCCCTGTTGACTACTATTTACTGACATGATTTTCTGGATGGCACAACAAAAGATACAACTTACAGAACATTGGATTACGAAAGACAGCAGAAACAAATGGAAGTGTTGTTTATTTGGTAGTTCAAATTATTTTGTGCCTAAAGCAAGAAAGGACATCCCTGCACACACAAGGAACAAATTGCTGGGTAGAGGAGGCAGCCACAGAAGCCCAGCAAAGGATTTACTGTAACATTAATTCCCTGTGTATGCTCTGTGCATGTCTGCACAGCTATGACTGGAAAGCAGGATATGATCCTGACAGAAATTATTTGTAGGTTGAGTTTTTAATTTAAAGCTAAAGAAAAGTGTGCTGAGAACATTTATGCATGTGATGCTACAGAATTATGCATGAGTTGACTGCTACATGGGATATCAGGTTCCTCCATTAGCACAGAACCCTCTCCTTTATACAGAACCCCAAAATACTGAAAGGTTGATATGTTTGATTAATTCCCATCAGTTGTTAATCTCTGTGTGAAATATGTCATAGACTCACCAATTTATGGGTACCACTCCTCCTTCTCAAATCAAAATTAGCCATGAACTTGAATTTAAATGTTTGATTTCAGATTTGGTTTTATTTATCCTAGTCATTGTTTTCTACACAACAAATTTTCCATTGATGACTAAAGTGTGTTGTGAAAGAGATCAGAAATGTACAATAAAGTGTGAGAATTAATAATTAATACTAATTTTAGTGAAAATCTTGCTTCTCTGTTATTTCCTTTCTCACAGGAAGAACTGAGGGACATAAAATTAATCCTCATTGCCAAAATTAAGCAACAAAATTTCCAGGGGGAATTTTCAGTGAAAGCATATCCAGGCAGAAAAGTTGAGTGTTTTTGTGGTTCTCTAACCATCTGTGAAGCAGTCACATAAAGTTTTATGGCCCTTTTTTGAGATGTTATAATTCTTTCATAAGTGTATTGGAGATAATCCAAAGTCTTGAAAGTATTTTCTAGGTACCATGAACATCAGTGCCCTCCATGCTAGCATGAGTTGTGTAGAAATACAGCAGATACTTTTCTTCTGTTTGGACATAAAAAGGGCTCTTCCTTCACCTGTAAATAGAACCCTTTTGAGTGCTGTGTGTAATTTTTTGTGCATCTTAATGTGGGTAATTAGTTCTTTTGTGCAAATCTGACTTCCATGTTGTGAAGTAGAAATGTAGAAGCTCTTGAAACTTACAAAGTTTGATACTTAGTGAAATTCTTCCACTCTTGGTGGAAGAAATAGGAATTCCTGCAGCTCTTACAGCTCCCCTCTCTCAAGATTGATTGTTATCTTCTGCTAAACTTGGTCTTTGAAAAGATGTGAAATGGGTAAGTTCATCCCTCTCTTTGGTGGTTGTTCAGGAGGGAGGGAGGGAGGAAGAACTGTTTTGACGCTTTCCAAGTCAAAACAACCAAACAAAAATAAAAACAAAGAGAGCACAAACATGTTAGAGAGTTTGAGGCCTGTAACTCTGTCAAAACAGTGGTTGTTTGAAGACCTTCTCATTCCCATGTCCCTAGACCATGGCTAGATAGTGAAAAACCAGTCAATGGCAAGGAAGAGACCTTTAATTAGCCATTGCCCTCTGCAAATGGGGTCACCAAGGCCATGAGCTTACTCAGCATCCAGCAGCAAAATGTTTTGGTAAGAAATCAAGTCATAACCTCATGCCAGGCTCTCTCCAGCCCCAACCACATCTCTCCCAGAGGGACAGCAACCTCCAAGAATGCTCTCCTGGCAGACTCAACTCTGAGTCATCCTCCAGCCTCCAGGTCACTGTGACAGCTTTGGTTTTGGGTGCAGTGAATAATAACAGCCAAAGAGAGAAGTTTACACTGGCCATATCTGTACTGGGGGCTAATGACCTAACTTCTGCCCTGTGCACCCTTCTGGGTGCCTTGTCTTTACAGGCCTAGCTCTGGTCTGGTCCCAGGGAGCAGATGCCCACTTGTGCCTCCAGCTCTCCTAAGGCGCTTCCATCCTTGTGTCACCAAAAAGAGAGCCCAGATCATACACCCTGACACTGCTCCGTGATGCAGAACAAACCTTGGGAAGTGAGAGCAGGACACTGTCTTCAAAATCACTCTGCTGATCCACACATGCCCAAAGGTCAGAGCCAGCCTCTCCCAATGAGCACACCCTCTGTCCTGCTGGGGCTGCCATTCCTGAAAGGCTCTCTTACCTTCTAATTTCTTTCCTAATCCACACAAGTACCAGTAATTAGCAGGAGGAGACTGACTTGATCCCATGGCACCTCATTAATTTTTTTCTGTTCCTCATGGACTTTGCTTCTCTTCCCATTGGAATATAAAAGCCCAAGGTCTAGATAAGCAGAAAAATATTTCCAGTCCATTTTTCATTATGCATCAGGGAGAGGTGGGGATCAGAATGAGGCAGGCTGTTTATTTGCTGCTTATTGGTTTATCTGTTTCATCTAATGGGGATAATTTTCTGTGTGAAGGAAAGCAGCACTTCTCTTTGCTTTTGAAGCATCTTCCAGGAAGCAGGAGATGATCTCAGTACATCTCATTTGGGGTTCTCTATGTAAAAAATAAATTAATGGCCATTATTTACACCACTTTCACATTTGTGCCTTTCACTTTAGTCATTGCATTAGGTATTGGTATTGCAAACTCTTGGTGACCACGGGCACAGTGGGATGAGAGCAAGAGCCCACGGTGCCACGGCTGGTCCAGAGGGAAAGGAAGGGTCACAAACTGCAGAATTACACAATTATCCCTCTCTTACATCCACTGTGCCCAAGACACCTCATCCTTTAAAAGAGATTGACTTTCTAGGGGGAGGGTAAACAAAGGTATGGTCTTTAAAGGAAAATAATTTGCTTCACAAACATTTTGAAGATTGAAAAGAAGGCTGCCATACAGCCTCTGGGCAGCAGTCTGACTGGCTACTGTAAGCCGGCAAAACAGCCAAAATGCATTTCACTGAAAGTAAACAAAACCACAAACCTAAGCATTCAAAATAAATTTTGAGAGCATAAAATAGACTCTTGCCAACAATGCAGTGTCTATTTCAATGAAAGTGTTGGGTTGCTGTTATTTTAAAGAGAAAGTTTTTGTGATGTACAGTGATATAATCCAAATACTGCAGTAAGCTTTGCTTTAATTAGGTACTCTTTAATTCTCCCTCCTGAAGGGAAAAACAAAGGTCACTTTATGCTTTAGCAGAGGAGAGGAGCAGAGGAAGAGTTCCTGTCCCAGGGAATTTGCTCTTTTTATCCTGGAATGTACAGACTGTGTGACTAACCTTCCATTGATTCTGAAATATCTCAGTGACTTGAATGGAAAAGCCCTTCTTTCCTCCATGGACCGTCCTGATACCATTCCCTATGCATGGTCTTTGACATTTCTGTGCAGTTCCTAGAAATCTCCCAGAAAGCTGCCTGCAATATGCTTCTCCTCCAGGAGTTTCTCATCTCCAGGTGCAGCACATCTGCCTTAACCATCCAGCTTGAAAACATTTAAGTCACTCTTCTGCACTCAGGCCTCCTTTCCCTGTTTTCCTGCTCTTGCAGCCACAGTGCTGTGCAGCCTGCCCAGAGCTGCACTGATGTACCCCAACAGACTGACCCTCTGCAGATGGCATGGAAAGAGCTCCTCTGTGAAAATGGAGGGCAACTTTAATTCTTTTAAAGTGGGAAAGGAATAGTTCCCTGTAACTCATCCTGTCCCTCTGGCATCAAATCCAGTTGTACCAATGGCTCTGGAGCAAATGGTTGAAGTGTTAGCAAGAGCAGTCTCTGTCCCCAGTGGACATTTACTCATGGAGCTATAGGCAATATCCTTCCATATTCCCATGCCTTCCCCCCACCCTGTTCAGCCCCTGTGAAATGTATTTACCTATTCCTCTTCCCTCCCAAGGAAATTGAGTGCAGCAGTGATTACCCCCACACAACCCTTCAGGTTGAAAATGGGCAAAAGTACAACAGAGAAGCACATTCCCCCACAGATTCCTCTTGGAAACAACTGCTTAGAAATGTTACTAAGTGCTTTTGTTCAACCTGCATGTATGTTAAAAAGACCAAAAATAAGGAGTAAACTCTCCACTACTCCACAGGTCCTTATCCACTGCTTTTGGATCAGACCAACATCTCTTCAGAAGGCTTACAAAATTCTTTTTGGTTTCAGTCTATCCACTTTCCTCCACTGCCCCACAACAAGGTTTTCTTGCTTTTGTACAAAAAAACCTGTGAAATACGCATTTGTGCAATATATGCAGAAAATTGTTTTTGAAAAGCAACCCACAGGATGCTTTTTAAGGTTTCACTGATGATTTCCCACAGAAAAATGCTGGCCAGTCATTCTGCACCTTGTGGTTCCATCCAGGGGTGCTGAGACCTCCAAAGCCAGTTCTGGAATTTCAGTGCTCATACCCAGCCATGAGTGAGTGTTTCCTCATTACAGCTCCCTCCTCTGTGATGCTGGTCACCTCAGCAGCAGCAAACCACAACTCCTACATCTGACAGGGCCTGGGACAAGCAGAGCAGATTCATAGCCACTTTTCCTCCACTCTCTTCCTTTTGGCTCTTCAGTGAGGATTAAGGAGGTGGAGGGAAATGTGAGCATCTCAGTGAAGGTGATGGTATTACTCAGGTGAGAGGACTTTTTGTGAGTTTTTTAAACATGATCAGCACTGGTGGCATCTGGGAAAGGACTGAGAGGCAAAATGTCCTTTGAGCAAACAATAAATGGCTTATCTAAAAAAATCAATAAAAAATTTCATGGAGCTGTCAGAATGGCACAGTAAAGCAGAATTGTAAGTTAAACATCTGTGGCTTCTTCCTCAGGCTGGGGACAGTTGAAGGTAATAAACATGGTTTTAGTCAATACCAAAAACAAATCCACAAAGTTTCGTTGCTATGCTTTCAGCATGGTGTAATTTCTGTACAGGCTGTTTGGACAAAGGGAGACCTTGCCTTCCTTTCCAGTCAGTGTGAAAAAGCAAGAAAATCATAGTGAGAGACAAAGATTTATAATTAATGAAGTATATGTGCACATTTATCCCTTTTCTTCTCTGAGGGACGTCATAGTGATTTTATGATGCTGCTAAGGAGAACCTTTGGCTTGGATTGGTTTGGAAACACAAATTCTTTGCATATCATAGTCATTAAGTAGCCTAGTTAAGAATTACACAATGTTAACCCTGACCTACATGTATTGGAAAAAATTGCCCCTTGATACTAAGAGATTTTTCATTCAATAACCAAAGAAAGCGATTTTTCACCCTGGACCGACACTTTAAAAAAAAACAAAACAAAACAAAAACATGTTTTCCAAACCAGCCTAAATGCTAAATGCAACATTTACACTAAAAGCAATTTGTCTAAACTTGATGTAACTTATATTAAATTTGGATCAATTTCAACAATTGTTGGAGAAAAACAGCAATCCTTGGAGCTCAGAGTGCTCAAGGGCTGCTGTGGCAAGTTTCACCATCCCACTGCTGTGCTTGGAGAGTGTTGTGTCATCGGAGTGAGGCACAGCTGCGACGTTGGAGGGCTGAGCACGTAGATTTGGGTTTGGCTGCAGTCCTTGCTGCCCCCAGCACGGCACAGATGTGCATCCTTTTCCCCTTGTAGTAAATGCTTGAGCCACTGCCAGCAGCAGGGAGTTCCCCTTCTCGAGGGGAATTTGTTCAGTGTCTCTCTGGCCTAGTTAACAGAGTGACCAAGGAGTCCTGGGTTTAAGTGTCTCTGTAAAGACATTATCACTACAAGAGATTGCTTTGCAGAAACAGAAGTTTCAAACAAGCAATTTTAAGTAATGAGTCAAGGTGCAGGATGAGGGAAGAGCTACTACTTGTGTTGTTCCAAAATTGCTTATTCACATCCTCATGCAAAACTGGCTGTACCACATCTCTTGGGTGTTTTAAAATGAACGGGTTTTTTGTCCATCAACCAACAGTGATAGAAGTTTCCTACGATTTAAGCATGTAACAGGAGCATGACACACAGGGTTTCTGGTAAGAAGCTGTGTTCTGGTTTCCAGCTCAAACCTCAGGATGTTTTTCTGGGCTGAGGACATGCATGGCAGGTGTCACCAACTGAGGCTGTAGGACAGGAGACTGTGACAGAGGCCAGTCCTGGCTGGGGGCGTGTGAGCTCTGCTGGGGCTTGCAGCCATGGGCAGGGGCACAGGAGCCCTGCAGGACAGCCTGCTGAGCCAGGGGTTTGAGTTTGTACACAGCCAGCATCAAGAGAGGATCTTAGCCTAGATTAGAGGATGTTTTATAGCCTGTGCAGGAGAGTTTCTTGTCCTTCTGTAAAGAATGGTTGAGTTGGAGGACAGACACAGGGGGAGGAAAGTGAGCTGTGGTAAACTGCAGAGACACTGAGAGAAATGTTTCTGAGACAGAAGGGAAATGAGTTGTGTTGAGAGGGAAGAGTCAGGATGAAAGACAGAGAAAGTTGGTGAGGGGGAGCTGGCCACGTGTGCAGCAAGAGTAGGAGAAACAAACATGTGAAAACTCTACCTGCTGTTTGGATTTCACACCATGGCTTACTGAGCTGCCTCAAAATGTGAGGTAGCCACAGCAAGTAAAACATCAGGACTAAAAGGTCCCACTGCAGAGATAATTTACCATCTCCATTTGAGATGAACTGCTTGGTGTGTTTTTTTCTTTTAAAATGACATTGTTTGCTGGCTCACAACTCATCATTAATTTTGCCTGGAAGCTGCAGGGAAAAGCAGGAGAGTCTTGGCAAGGGATGTCACAGTTGCAAAGCTTCTTCTCCAAGTTTCTTGAGCAGAGCTGTGCTCCTCCAGATGCACTGCACCCCGTGGTGCTTCTGCAGCTTCCAACTGATGAATTTGAGCTTGTTCAGAGGGGGGTTGGGGGCACATGTGAGACAGTCCTACACAAATTTCTCCAATGTGGCTCCTTCTCACATCCTGCAGCTCTCCAAGAACTGCTCCATCCTGGGTCCCCTCCAGAGGGTACAGTCCTTCAGGAACAGGCTGCTCCAGCATGGGCCCCCACAGGGTCACAAGTCCTGCCAGCAAACTTGCTCCAGCATGAGCTCCTCTCCACAGGCCACAGGTCCTGCCAGGAGCCTGCTCCAGCACAGGCTTCCCATGGGATCACAGCCTCCTTTGGGCATCCCCCTGCTCCAGTGTGGGCTCCTCCAGGGGCTGCAGGTGGATCTCTGCTCCCCCATGGACCTCCAGGGGCTGCAGGGACACAGCTGCCTCAGCATGGGCTGCACCTCAGGCTGCAGGGGAATCTCTGCTCTGGCAGGTGGGGCAGCTCCTGCCCCTCCTTCCTCACTGACCTTGTGTCTGCAGAGCTGTTCCTCTCTCTATGTTCAGGTTTCTTCCCCCTTCTTAAATCTAATATCCTAGAGGTGTTGTCAGTGTCACTGGCTGGCTCAGCCTTGGTCAGCAGTGGATCCAGCTTGGATCCATCTGGCATTGCCTCTGTTTGACACAGGGGAAGCTTCTGGCAGCCTCTCACAGAAGCCACCCCTGTAGCCCCTCTGTTAGTGAAACCTCACCCTGCAAGCCCAGTACAATGAGAAATCATTATTTGTGTGGTATTGGACCAGATTACATCCAGATTCTTCCTCTGTTGGAGCTCAGTTGTATTTTGTTCCACTTGTGTGACAGCCCTGAACCAATCTTGGAGGGGTGAGTTTGAGTTTTGGATCACTGCCTGGTAACTGGTAGAACAGGACCCCTCCTGCAGAGCATGTAGCTTGTACCACAGGGCTTTTTTCAAGGGTGTGGAGTTGTGGGAGAGGGAGAATGCTACATTTTTTTCACAATACTTAATATATTGTGACTCAGAGACCATTGGGGTCTCATTTTGGCTTCATTCAGCCCATTGTTAACTTTTTGCCCCTTTCTCTGAAAGTCATGGGTGGGTGACACATCAGTTGGCTCTGGAACTCGTGCTGTGGCTGGAATTTGTCAAGTTAGAATTGAACAGAGTAAGTCCCAAAAGCAAAGTTAAGTTTTGGGGGTTTGTGGGTTGGTTTGGTGGTTTATGGGTTTTTAGCAGGGGTTTGGTTTTTTGTGGGGTTTTTTGCTCCCATTTGTTCATGTGGATTTTTTGCTGCTGCAAAGATCTGTAGGCAACAGCTGAAACTTTAAAGCTGCTGTCAAGGCCCTCAGGGCACCAGTAAACATTACAGACCCTGACCAACATCCCACAGGGTCTCCCTGACACTCACAGCACCCTGAGACAAGTCAGGGGATGGATGAAGACAAGGATGGAGCCATTGCTCTGATATCACCTTGCTTGGCTCCCTACAGAAAATGCATGCAGGGGATAAGTGGGAACCAGGGGGAAAGTAACCAGAAGAAATTTCTGGAGAGATTTGTGGGGAATGTAAAAGCACAGCAAACTGTGCATTTCTGATTATTGCATTAAATGCAACATATAACAGAAATCTTCTCTTTTCTTCTCATTCCAGCAGCAGAATTTACAGTTACAGAGGTAGTTTGATGAATTCTCATGTCACACACAGGGTCATGACATGACCTGGGAAAGCTCCCAGGTCTGTAGCTCATAGGGATTTAAAGGGTGCCCAGGTGGAAAGCAATGTTAAAATGCATGCAGTTCTGAGGAATGTACCCACCTGAGTGGGCCAAGGCAGGAATTTAATGGCCAGAAGGGTCACCTGGTGCTGTCACTGTGCTGATGTAGCCACACTGAACCTCCTCCAGGCCAACTGACAAAAACGCATTTCTGCCCTTATAGCAGCACAGGGGGAAAAAAGTAAAACCAAAACATTTTTCACAATGGTGCTGTCTCTTTTTAAACTCTTCCAGAACACACGTGTGGTTCAGACAGCACTGAGATAGATTACTCAGCAAAGCCTGGAAGAACAGACCTGCCGGTGAGCTCTCAGGTATCGCCGGGTTGCCGGGGATTTTATTCCTGATGAATCTTCTGAGCAGCATTTCCCTCGCGGGTTTTCCAGCCCGGGGCAGCGTTCCCAGCACAGCTCCCATAGCGCGGCCGGCGCTGCCCTCTGGCTGCCGGGGATGCTCTGATCCCGCCAGCCAGAGGCGGGAAACCTTTGTTTTCACTCGAGGCTGAGATAAAAGGCCGGTGTTTTGCTGTGCTTTTAGCCCATTCGTGTTTTATTCATCCTGCTTCTCGCCTTTCTTCTGATTTCAATCAGTTGTGGTTTTAGTCAGATGCTGCTGTGATTGCCTCTAATCCTCTCTCTACAAGTGCTGGAAATATTCCCCCCCTCTCCTCCACCTGCAAAGTATCAGCCCCTCTCTGATATTCCAATAAACTGACAATGAAGAAGATATTATCTATCCAGATTTTTGTATTTCTCTACCACTATTAAGAAAAAAATAAATAAAATATGTGAAATAACTTGGGCAATAAGGAAACCCTTTTATGCAGATGAGCACTGTAACTCATGAAAGAGTCAGCAGTCCTAAAGAGGATTTTGTTGTGGAATTGAGCCACAGAAGAGCTCCTGGACACTCCCATCACCAGTGGATCCAGGCTCCAAAGCCATGCAGCACCTGTACAAACACAGCTGGTGTTACACAGGCAGCGTGCCCTGCCACAGCATCCCTGTGTTCGGACACACATCTTTCCAAGGGGAGCCAGCGCACGCTGCCCAGGGATGGCAGTGCACCCACATGGTGAGGAACTGGCATGAGCTGAGCTCAGATCTCACAGCAGCATCACAGGATGGCCACATTTCTGCCATGGCTCATTGTCCTGAGCTACTCTGAGCTGGCAGCCATCTGGCATTGGGGGAAGGTACCGTGTTCTGAGTCATACATGGCAGATGTGAAATACCTGTAACTCAGCTGGTGCTCATTAGCCATTCATTACCCCTCTGCCTCTTCCAGGAACTGGTCTAAGCCTGCAGAATATGGCCCATGTGTCTGCCATGGTGTGAGAAATGCAGCCAAAAGGCCAGGGACTGTGCTTGACTCTCAGGAAAGGATCCGCTGGGAAGGGGCTGGTGGCATCTCCCTGAAAAATCCCATGCTATGCAACATCAGCAGCCAGCTGCTCTAATTTTTGATTTGTCTGTGTCTGTGCATTCATTACTCCAGAGCATGACAAGGCAGAGGTGGTGGAGGTGGTGTGAGAAGAGAAGGGAATGGATGGCTGAGTTAATGATAATGACAGACCAAGCTCAGCGAGCTGGAAACCAGGACTGTGTGGGTACGCTGCTGCTGACACATTTGTCAGAAAACTGAAAACCTCATTTATGTGATGTGTATGAATGAATGTAGACAAGTTCTGCAGACAAGCAGAACTCAGAAAGGAGCTCTGTGCCCCTGCTGTCCAAAGCTCCTCTGTGCTAGAAATTCCTATGTGTTACAGGACATTCATCCTAACCAATTTCTTCAGTATCAATCCCAGCAATTTCCTCTGGGCAGGATGGAAAGCCACCCTCCATGTGCATCCCTGCTCTGTTTGCAGTGCAGGTGATGAGGCAAATTGTTGGGCTATGACTGCAGGTAGGGCCAGTGGCTCAGCCTTTCACACTGCAGTGAAAGCTTGATCCCTTGGACTGTGGGAGCCTATTTTCAAGCACTTACAACATTGCCAAACTATAACCATTTGGAATGAAATTTTCCATGCCAGGTATCTGCCTCAGGCTGAAGTTTTTGGAAAATGTCCACAAACTTAGCCGTTTCCAATAATGAGGGTTAGGAAAAATTCAATGTTTTGTCCAAGTTAAAAAGCAATTGTGACCTTTCCTTTGAAAAGCTCTGGCATCTCTCTTCCTTGGAGAGGGTTTCCTTTCATCAGAGATATCCCCTTGGCCCTCCTGAAAACCAGCCCAAATCTGGCTATGTTATATGCCTTTAGGAAGCTGAATTTGGACATGCTCAGGGGATAACTATGAGATTCCTTTCGTTTTAGCAATTGAACTCCTGAAGTTTTCATCCTCCCTGAGCAGGTTCCAACCACAGTTCAAGCAGGACTTCCCCTGCAGTTTCAGCTGCAGACTTTCACAGTCCATGACGAGGCCAAGCACCTGAAGAAGGAGAGCCAGGAGTCTGTCTCTTGCACTTTTGGTGATATTCATTGGGGTGAGACTACGTGGAGGAGAAAAATTCCTGGATTCAGATGCAGGAAGGACAAGAGCCAGACATGTGGGTGGTGATGGGGGAGGGAAGACTCAGGAATCCTCCCGACAAGAAAGGCAGAAGGACAAGGCTGGGGATGGCACGTGGGTGCGACCTGCAGTGTCACAGGCAGGACAGTGGCAGGAGGCAGAAGGATGTGGAGAATGGGGGAAAGGGAGCCAGAGGGGAGAGGAGGAACCCAGACAAGTCTTTTCTCACCTGAGACTGTGGGTCTCTGGAACAAACCACAGAGCCTGGAGTGGGAATTTTTGCCTGCTACATCTAATATGTGAAATGCATAGCCTCAGCCCAGACACCAAAATTAATATGTATTCTTTCCATTAATCTTCTTGGCTAGTGAGTGAAAAGGGACTCATTTCCTTCACATTTGAATGATGCTGTAGAAGTTAATTATTTCTGAGAGCTTGACTACAAAGGCAGAACATCATGGGAAGAAAAGTATATTAGAAAACCAATAACTATTTAGGGCAAAGCATGAATAGCAAGACATAATGAAAAGGTGTTTTACAGCAGTGTTGAAATTCCACAGCTAACTTTAATTCCAATGTTTCCTTATCTGTTTGCTATTGAGATATCAAAGTCATGGGTTATGCCTGTAATGTTACCTTTCCTTTACTGTCTAATTTTGTTGTCACTGCTGCCATTCTCCACAGGTACTGACTGCCAGCTTCTGCTTCAAAATGTGGAACAACAATGAGCCTAGAGAGCAAGGCAGTCTGGGATCTGGTGTTGGGATAGGTTATTCAGAGGTGAAAAACCTGTGGCACAAGTTGTTCAGAAAGGCAGGCAAGACTGGACCATATCTTCTGGAAGGCTGATTTGGACTGAAGAAAAGGGATGGTTGTTTCAGAAGAAGAAGGGATAATGGGAAACTCTCTTTCTCTATATTGCATTTTCTTATAATATTTTTTTCAAGGATACTTAGAAAGGTACATGAAAGATGCATGTCTACATCATATAACTAGATTTAAATTCACTTTGTAGGAGTTTGCATTTCTACTAGAAAATGTCCAAACTCCTGCAAACTAAAAAAACTTTGAAAACTCTGACTAACAATTTTGGAGAAGATCTTTTGATGCCTCCACAGGTTTGTGCTGATAAAAGGAAGCATCACAGCCTTCAGTATGTTTGTCTGAAGTTCTTTGTGCTGTATTCAGTGGATGCTTACAGCTCTCCCACAGGCACCCCCTCTGTTTCCCAAAACAGGGACTGGAGATCCTAAGCACAAGCATGTGCCCCAAAATTAAGGAGGCTGGGCTAATGGCAGGCACTTGTTAATGCTAGAATGCTGACAGCACAGCAAATGTTTGCTACTAAAGGATTGATTTTACAACAAAGGGAAAACCTGGACTTTCACTGTTGTTGAAGTCATGTGAAGGGAACTTCCTCACTCCTCACGGGAGGTTTGTGTGTCCTACTCAACAACTCGGCATAAAGCTCCTGTCTGGGAGAGTGATCTCCAACAATCCCTGCTGCCTCCAGCAGCTTCCCATGCAGCAATAATACTCAATTCCTTGCTGCTGTGATGAGAACTGCACAAGCACTGAGGCTGAAAGGGGACAGGATTTTTCTTGTGGGAGGTATATCTTAGATATGCACTAGTGGCAGTAATTATTAGGCAATTTTTACCCTAAACCATCACCACCAAAGCAGCCTCTACAACTATTATTTCCCAAGAGATCTGTGGACCTGGGAAGCTTTCACAGTTGCTTATTTGCATGCCACTGGGGAGAGGACATTTACCATGCTGAATTTGTCCCATCCATCAGCCTTTGGGCAAAAAAACGTGCTTCCCTTTATCCAATATACTAGCTATAGAGGGGCAACAGGTTGTTTGTTTGGGGTTTTTTTTCTCACTGCCCCCATACTTTTAGAATGAGTAAAATTTTTGCAAAGCATCAGAAGCTCAGAAATGCAGGAAACTATTCACACCACTGTCTGGAGTGTGGGTTCAGCTTGAGTGAATATTCAAATGCTTCTCCAAAGCTTATCTGGCCTAGCCAAAACCTTCTGAATTTACAAAATTGGGCTGGGCAGTTTATGAGAACAGGATGTCTTACAAGATTTTCAGAATTTCCTCTGCTAACAGAAAATACCGTGAGATCAGCTTGGAAACCAGTATAACTTACTTTGATTCAAAGTGGTCCGTAATGTTTCCAAATCCTAAAAAGATTCAAAGTGAATTGGCTTGTAGAAATCAATTGAGAGAGGAGGAGAATGACTCCTTTTATTTTGCCTTCCTTAATCCTGTTTGCTCTTCTCCAAAGGCATCCAAAATAATCCACTCTTGGCAGACGTGTTTCCCATTTAAAACCCAGCCCTCCCCTTGCTCCAACACTGCCTTGCTGCTGCAGCACCTTCTCTAGAAACAAATTACTAACTTTAAGTTCTAAGCCAGCAATTAATTCTCTGAAAGGTCAGGCAGATCATATGACTTCCACATCAGCTCAAAGCTCCTCCATCAGAAATGAGGTGAAAGCGCTGGTGTGCCTGATCCTCACTGCAGTCCTGCATCCCAGGTTTCAAAGGCTGCCCTTTGTTTTGGAGGCTGAGGATGGGCAGCTGGATATCTGGAAGGGTTCTGCTGATGGGTTTTGTTTTCTCTGCTCTTTGAGCACATATGTCAGATCCTTAGCATTTGTGCTTATGAGGTGGCCTTTTTTTTTGCTGTGTTCACAACTGAGCTGGGTTTATCTGCAGCAAAAACTGAAATGCCACCTCCCAGCAAAGCCCAGGTGAATCTGTGCTGGGAGATGTGGCTGGCACGGTTCTGCTGAAGGGGAGGCACAGCAGCTACATCACAGCACCCATGACACCTGCACCTGCACCTGCACACACTCCCAGGTGATAAACACAACTATTTACCAAAGCAGTGTATTTGTGAGTGGGTACTGTGTTCCTGCACACACCTCCCAGGCTCCTGGGGAGCATTTCAACACAAAAGGTCACTTGAAGTTCTCACAAACTTTCCCCAGAAAAGTCTGTTTTCCTGTTGCTGCCTGTGAGAAGGAACACAGACACTCTGGTGACTGCAAACACACGAAATGTAGGTGCCAAGTGTGGTTCAGCTCAACCTTGCTGTGACCCACGGGATAGAGCCAGGAAATCTGCAGTAGCTGCTCACACCTGCTCTGCCTCTCTTTTCAGTTTGCTTTTATTGTTTGTTTCTCATCTGGTGAGTAGTTGACTTTGATGGTTGAGTTGTCCCTTTAATGACCCAGAAGTTGGTCAGGCCCTAAGTCAGACTGTCCCATTTCCTGATCCGTGCCAGGGGGATGACAAAGGTGGCCAGAATGGGGCTGCTCTTCTCCTGCAGTGCCAGTTGAGAAAAACATGGGTGTATGTGCCTCTCCTGGGAGGCAGTAGCAGCAGTGTTAGAGCCTTTTTCACACTCCAAGGAAAGCCAAAGTCAACTTCAAAGAATAAAACACAATGGCTGTGACTATCTCAGAGAACAGAGAGATCTGGCCAAGCCTGGACTGCATCCACACATCTCAGCTAGAGAAGCTGCAGGCCTGCCATGATGAGAAGAAGCAGTCACTGATCACACAGAAAAAAAGCGTGAAAGCCACTTTAATATCCTGCTCTGAACTACAGCTTTTTGTTTTAAAAACTTGCTCAATGACAGGACTTGGAGAAGTTAATGAATTTGAGAGGGAAAGTCCCACAGCTGCAAACAGATGAGAGAGTGAGTTCACTGGACTCTGAAATGGGAACAGCAGAGAATAACAGAATGACAGCACTGTAGGTGATCTGCAATGCTTCTTCCAGTGATTTAATTTGCACAGCCTGGCTTCCTAACAGTGATGTGTTGAAACTCAAAAGATGGTACAAGACTAAGCCCTTGGGAAAGCATTTTTGAAGGGATGGATTTTGGCCTGGTGATTTAAGGTGAACAAGTTGCCATGGTTTTAATTTTACTCCAACAAAAGTCTTCCTTTCAGAACGCCAGAGCTAATGATATACATATACATATATCTGTATTTCTATCAATATATAAACTCTTCTGACAAGAAACTACTTAAAACAAAAAGGGAAGCTCCCTTTAGCCAATAGACTAATAATTTCTCCCAGTGCAAATCACTGAGGCTTGCTTGTTGGATTTATAAATTAGAAAAGTGGCATCATGCTGACCTATTTCCACTTACTGACAATAGGTATTAAACTACTTAACTGGAAAGTGAAATAAAGATTTAATTATAAACACAACTATTTATCTAAGCAGTGTATTTGTGAGGTGACAACTGTGTTCCTGGAAATGCAAATCAAAATTTTCTTTAAAAATATCCTATAACTAAGGAACACCTACTCAAAACAGTGGTTAATACAGGGAATTTTAAACAGATCAAACTAAATTGTGTCTAAAAGACCACACTTTCTGGCCGTTCAAATTTGCAACAAATATGCAGCAGCAGAGAGGCTGCTCTTGGGTTTAAGTGGCCTTTTAGTTCCTAATGCTTGAAGCTGAAATAGCATCTTTGAAGCTGCAGCTCTGGTGTTCAGAAGTCATGCAGGTGGAAAGGGAGGGTTTATTCAAATTCCTTTCTTCTGTCACACCCTGGTATGGCCCAGGCTATTAGAGAGGTACAACATTCCCTGCACATGGTGGTGTCACCACTCAGCAAATACTTGCTGACCACAACAGCCTTGGGTCAGATATGGCTGAGCACGGGAAAGTTCTGCATTCTTTCCCTTCTGAAAGCTGTGCTATGATTGCAGCTGTGTCTACCCTGCAATCATCCCCTTAAAATGCAAAGAACTGCCTCCCTCCAGTGCAGTCTAGGCAGGGAAAAGGCAAAGCTTTGGCAAGAAAAGACCACTCAAAATACAGGTCTTTATAAGAAGCCGTTTCCTGCAGTCTCCCTCTCCATCAGTCCCTGGAGATGTCTTTCAGCAAAGCACAAAACCCGTCTATGAGCTGAGACTGCACAGGGCACCCCAGCAATAAGTGGAGTTTAAAGGGCACAGGGGAACTATTCTAGGGCAGCTCATAATGAGATTTCTCCTGAAACAAACTGTATTTCTCCTTATTCCTAACTAAAGTGGAGTAAAAAAATCTAAAATTACTAGAAAAAAAATCGGAAAATCTAAAATTACAATAAAAAAACCCAGAACAATTACCAGAAAAAAATAGCAGAGGGCAAAGGAAGAAAAAATTAACACAGGCTGGACCTGTGTTACCCTCACTGCCAGGTGTCTGTCCTGTGTCCTTCTCTCCTGCACACAGCATGGTTCATGTTTCTGCTTCTCCTTGTCAGAAAACCTTGGCAACAAGCTCCTTGACTAGTCGAAGGATCCAGGTAAATTTTCAGGAAATGGCATTTTTAGTGTCCTCAGATAGTACACAAACCTCACAGCCCTTGTGGTAATGTTTAACTGGGACCTTTTCACTGTGAGCTGATCGTTAACACGGATTTCACACCCCTGAAAGAATGTTCGAAGCCTACAAAGAAAGACATTGTCTGCTTTGTTTAACAAATGACATTATTTCCCTTCTGCCTAGCAACCTGGCCAGAGGATTTGTAACAGGGAGCAAGGAGAGTGAGCGGGACAGAGAAACTCAAACTAGCAAATAAATCTCATTCCTTCATTGCACTTTAGGCAAGAGCTTGTAATAAGATAAAAAAACATGTCTTTTCTCAATCCAATAACTGTAAAAGAACTCCAGAAACTCAGCTGCTTACCAATCCATCAGAACTGTAAGAAAATACAGCTTCCCACACCATTTCAAAATACGTTTTTTGAAAGACTGATTGCTTTGCATATATTTCCTTGCAGACAGTAAGATCATCACCTCATCATGCCCCTAATTTCCACAAGTGAGAATTGATAAGATAATGTAACAATGTCACTGTAAACATCATTCTCTGGCATTTCTCACACATCTTCAAAGTCATCATTCTCTTTATGGCTCTGACATGCTGCATATACCTTTTAAAACTTCCTTATTTTATGCCTAGGAGTGATTAGGCTTGTTCACAGCCAAGTCATATGAGTCAGGCTGTGCCATTCATACAGAGGTTGCAGTGGGATGAAGGAAAGACTCTGACCAAGGACTGAAACTCAGCTTGACCGGTCGCTGATGTGCAGGTGATGTAGCCACAGTAGAGCTGGGAAGGAGAAAGTGCAATAGACCTCGATTTGTCTGTCAATCCAGAATGACGTGACAACTTGGTAATGCAGTGGGGAGACCACAAGACATGTCAGGAAATAGCAGAGCTGGAGGCTCTGCAGGGGACAGCAAGCCAGAGCTAAGGGTGACAACAAGGCCACGAGGGAGGTGACACCAAAAGCCCCATTTCTCAAGCCCATGGATGCTCAGACAGGATCAGCCACTAGGGCATGTAGTGATAAGAGAAAGGGGAATGGCTTTAAACTGAAATAGAGTAGGCTTAGGTTAGATATTTGGGAGAAGTTCTTTGCTCTGAGGGTGTTGAGGCCCTGGCACAGGTTGCCCAGAGAAGCTGTGGTTGCCCAATCCCTGGCAGTGTTCAAGGCCAGGTTGGATGGGGCTTGGAGCAACCTGGTTTAGTGAAAGGTGTCCCTGCCCCTGGCAGAGGGGTTGGAACAAGATAATTTTAAGGTCCCCTTCCAACCCAAATCATTCTATGACTTTATGGTTGTCAGACAGGTCTACAGCGATGAAGCAGAGCTGAGGCCAAGCTACAAAGGCAGGTCAGTGATTTGGGGTGATGATGAGCAAGGGGCAAGGCTGGACACTGGCATTCCCCCAACACAGCTCAGAATGGCACCAATGGCCTGTGCTTGACTGGAGCTGATGGGCAAAGCAGAGGAGACCTCAGCCAGGATTCCCACTGCTCTTTCACCATGACTGTTTTCTCAGTATCCTGGGAAAGTGCCCGTTTGCATCGAGTGAGTGTTGGCCAGGAGCTTGGCAGCACAAACCCCAGAGTCCCTGGGTGTGCACAGGGCATGGGCAACCCATGTGACTTGACACCTTTCCAGCTTCCTCCTGGGATGGAAGGAACTGAGAGGTGTCACCTGTGTTCACAAACTTCTCTCTGGGTCACTACAGACCTTGCAGAATGTTCTGTCAGAGGGTCTGAAACACACACATGGAGTCACTTGGAGTCTCCACTGGCAGATGCTGTGACAATTGTGAAATACAGCTCAGCTAAAGGGGAGATCAGGTTAGTACTTATAAGAGAAATCCATTGAGGGTTACTAAATGCATGGAAAACCCAAGCAGCTGAAGGAATTCCCAGGCTGAAGGCAGAGGTTAAGAGGATGCTCCAGGGAAGCATCCCATTTGCTTTTCCTGGCTTTGCTTTTCCCTGTTTATCACAGCCATTGCTGGAGACAGGATACTGAGCTGGAGGAGACCTTGGTCTGACCCAGGACAGCTGCTTTGATGAACACACAAGTCACACTAAAGGGTCAGTTTCGTCCCTTTTAGATTAGGAGTGATTCAGACTCCCTGCATAGAAGAAAATCAGTGAAAGACTCGGCCAAAACTCATCTTCCTTCATTAATCAAGCAAAGACCTTTTCCTCAGAATCCTGCAGCTATATAGGATTAATCTTGGTCTTAATGTTGTCTCCAATCCTACTGCAAAAAGAAGACAATAAAAAATAATTTGCAACATCCTTATCTCTTCAAGAATTACAGATGAAAGTTTAAAAACCTTATTTTCTCAAATAATTGTAAAATTAGACAGGTAATTTGACTCCTGCTGTAGATGATATAGTATGGTAAAAATCTTCTCTGAGGATACATGCAATGGTATTCTTCATAAGAACAATTCTTAGATATGTAAAAAACTTTTCCTTGGTACAGACAAATGTTCTGGTTTGTTGCATGTTTGTTCTCATCAGATGAGAATTTTTTTACAGATATATTTTTCTATGCTGTTACATTATCTCCTGTATATGACAGGTAAGTTCTAAGCAGGCATGGCCCTATGAATGATCTCAGAGTCCCCTTTGCTGTCTTTTATTGTTCTGCCTGAAAAGGCAGGTGTCTCTGCCCAAATAAACAAACTTCATTAGGGACAAGCAAAACAAAACCTGAAAAAATTCAAAATCTGTCTGCAAGTGGCCTAGCACAGCATGGCCCAGCTGGAGCTCTCTGCACCCAGTCAGCCAGAAGACATCAGAAGCAATAGCACAAGCAGGCTCTCACAGTCACATACAGGCAAGAGAGGAAAAATGAGTGGAAATATAAATATTAAGTGAATGTTCAAAGCTTGGCCCAACTTCCATTTAATTGTAAGTGAAAGTCCTTACTTGTGTTTACAGCACAAGATGGCCTTGAATTTTATTTTCCCCAAAGCTAGGATGGTTCTGTGTGCTTTTGAGCACTACAACAAAACTTAAGATCAAAACTATTCAATGTGTTTGGTTTCTCTTTTAAAAACTGGGATTTAGAACTTAGACTAAGGTCTAAGCAAGTAGCATAACACCAGGTATTTGATAATTGAGCAATACATTTAGTTCTGTTTTGTTGGTAATTCATCTATATACAGGAGTGTGCACACCTATGCAAAGCAGCAGTGAACTTCATTTTTGTCCCCCTCATCACATGGACTCTGTGATTATTTTAACAGCAGCATTTGTTTTTCCTTATTCCCATTGTTTAATTGGAACAAAAACACCCTGCAGTCCCACTCGCAAGCAGCATAAATCTCCCAGCTCAGTAATCTGTTCAGTCGAATTGTGTTCGAGCTCTGGGGCAGTATGAGAACTCGGGCAGTCCAGGAAGTGTTTATGGAGATAAGAGATTTGCAGGGAGAGGAGGGGTGGGGGCTGAAGGGAATGATTCGTGTGGGATTTCAGCCGCTCTGGGGCTCAGGGGCTGCGGAGGGGCTGCGGGTATGGCAGGACCACGCAGCCTCTGTCCCCTCCGAGGGGCTTTGTCCTGCTTTGAGCCACCAGGTGGACGCACCGAGTACCAGGCTGAGAAGATTTGGTCCCATGTGCGTGTCCAAATTCAGGCCCGAGGAGCTCCTGGCAGAGTCCTTCACCTGCAGGCAGCCCGGCATCGCATCGGGAGTGAGGAGCCGGCGCTGGGGGAGGCGTGAGCGCTGCCCGGAAAGCTTGTGATGGGAGAGTTAAAGGAACGCAGAACGCATTGCGTGGCTTACAAACAAAAGCCAAAGTAAACAAAAAGCAATAACTTATCCCTCAGAAGTCATCGATTTCCCCTATTCTCACACTAGAGCGCTGCAGCGTCAGGAATCTGTGTCCGCAGCCAGCACCAGGAAATCCTGACTCCCGGGGTCTAAAGCTCGGCATTGACTCCAGCAGATCAGCGCACAGCTGGGAGTGGGACATGCGGGAAGGGAGCCTCATGTGGGCAGAAAGAGCCCCAGAAAAATGTCAGTAAATGGAAAAGGGCTGTGTCCTCTGCTGCTTTCACACGGGGAGAGTGAGCCACAACTCCACGGGGCAATGGGCAGGGAGAAATGTGAAACAACTTGTCAAGGTGCTGAGAGTTTGAACTCTGGGGCATGGATTTCACGCCGTCATGTGCAGCAGGGAAAAACAGGGCTCTTTCTCAATTGCAAAAATAATCAAGGAAAACTTTTTATTAAATGCTTGTTAAATAATTAAAGACGTATACAAGCAGTTTCCAAATCAATTTGCTCTGGAAAGCTTGGAAACTCTTGGAAGTTGTTGAATCCAATGCACAGGAATACAGTGACAGGGTCTGCCTTTCTATTTGCACACGGTGAGCAAGTAATTTAATTTAATGCAAGTAATACAGGAAGTTTCCTTACCCCAGCCAGGGGACACATTGTAATCCTGGAAAGGAAGGTGTTGAAGAAGCACAAAAATTGAATAAATTACTGATTTCATGGTCCCTGTAGAAGTTGTTGAGAACTAGGTAAACAAACTCATTTTCCCAGTAGCATTAATGTAGTGGGAAATGAAAGGATTAGTTTGATTTAACTTGTGACAGAACGCTTATAAACCATGCTAAGGGCTTATGCCTTGCAGATGGGGTGTTTTTAAAAGCATATCCCTTCTAGCTATGTTTGGCTCTTCAAAGCTGAAAATTTCTAAAGACATTTCAGGGAATCTGGTTTAAATGCCTGCCTGGAGATGTGCAGCTGTCACACCAGTAAGGCTGCCTGAAGCCTTTCAAGAGTGAAGACAGAAGTCAATGTTTCCTAAATTATGTACATGAACAGGGAGGATGTGGAGACGAAATAAGAGTACCAAAGGGAAGTACAGAACCACCAGGATGTTCTGGGTTCTTGATTTGTGTAACTAAACAGGACAAATGTAAAAGCAAGGTTTCCAGGCTTGCTGTTTGGACTTGGCAAATCTCTGCTCAGATACAAAAGGATGTAAAAGTCTATCCAAGCATTGGGAACAAGCAGCTATCAAACATAGTTCAGAAGAGATAACTGAGGGACAATAAGGCTGGAAGCAAAAATTCACAACAGGAAATACATGTTTAAAATGCAGGTGCTGTATCTGATTGACCAGGGACATAAGATTGAGTTATTACAGATGAAGTTCTTTGCTCAATGTACAGCTGCAGACAAGAGCTGTTTTTGAGGTGATAGGAAACACAGTGCACTTTCAAATTTAAAGAGACATGTTTTTAATTGATTGATTTAAGACACGCCTTTGAGGGTGAATCCCATCTTATTGCTTTCCCAGTGCTTCCTCACAATAGTTGGCTCTTTTATTTATACAGCCAAAATGGAATTGCTGGGCATCCAAGACTCCCTCACAAGGTTCACTGCCATCATCTCCTGGCTTCCTTAGGATCCAGCTGTGGCTTTGACATAACAGCTTGCAGAGCCATCTAGACACAGGCAGGTATGATTTTACATGATGAGATAGAAAAGGTGATACAAAGCTCTTACTTGGACAATTTATAGTAGATTCTCATCTTTTCTAGAGCAGCTGCCTGGACACAGATAAATGCATGTGGATCTCTAAATCACACATCTCTGTTCTGCACATGGCCCAGCAGCAAGGCAGAGTGCTGGGCGTTTTACTCTGCCACCAGATTGTCCCAGGCTTTGCCTTGCTTTGTCAAGGAACCAGATGTACTGGGGACTAGCAGACATGATGTGCCCTGCTGCTCCTCTCTGCCAGTTGTGTGCAATAGGGCACCCAAACCCTGCCCTTATCTTTACCCATTTCTCCTATTCCAGTTCAATTCAAGTTGTCATCTTACTTCCAAACCTCTCAGGTAAGTCCTGACAAAATTGGAGTCAGCTCCTCAGCTGAATTGCAGATGCCTCTAATGTACTGATCACGTCAGGTCACGTTTCCTCTGGTGCTTTCTGTCTGGGAGGTCTCCACCTCAGCACAGGAAGAGTTACAAGACACGCATGCCTAAGGTTCCATAGCCTGTGCCCTGCTGTGGCACAGCTGCTGACTTCCCACTGCTCATCCTGGATACTTTACCCTATGTCCACCTTAGAGCTGCTGGGATTCTTTTGGGTTTTTTCTCTGTCCACAGAGCAGCCAGCCCAGCTGTGCTTCCTTGCCACACCTGCAGAGCAGGAAATGGCCCAGTGTCTCACAGAAGAGAGGGCAGAGGCCACTGTTTGTGCAGTGCACAGAGAGGATGAAGGGAACCCACACCACAGCTCTTCCATGGTGCTCTGAACAAAACCAGAGCCTGGTGGCTGAGCCCAGTGAAGAACCCACATCATTTTTGTGTGGAAGAGCCTTCAGCCTGGCTACCCAGTCAGCAATGGCCTGCTCCTACCCCATCACCCTGCAAACTGCTGTGTTCATTGGCATGCTCCCCTGTTTATTTAGGTGTGACAAGTTTCCGTTGTTATTTGGATCAAACCTGCCTCATTATGTTCATTCCAAGCACTGCTTGCATGCTGTTTTGTTGACATCTCCTAGGCATGCAGGGCACCAAGGAGATTAATAACATTCATCCAAATGTTTTCCCAGAGGTCGGCACAAGAAAGAAATACTGGTTCTGACCTTGCAGGTTTGAGATACAGATACGAGGCATTCGGAATGTGAAGGGACTTGAGTCTTGTTGCAGCAGAGAATGTTACCATCCACCGGATTTCAAGCTGGTTTTCTTTTCTGGAGGCTCAGTGCCACTCCCTCTAATGCAGGACCTGAGGGCAGAACTGCTCTGTGCAGCTGCAGCCTACAAAGGAGCGTGGTTGGGCACTGCAGAAAAGGCCTCATGCAGTGGATCTCTTCAGAATATCACCTTACCATTGTCTTCAACATGCAGACTGTCCAGTTCTGTTCATCTTTAATCTGTGCTTGTCACCTGAGATGAGTATACCTGAGTAGTACTGGGACACTGACACACTAATGCTTTGGGATCTTGGTGTTCAAAAGCTTGCAGCAGGTATAGCAGGAACAACCACAGCAGATTTCAACTCTCTGGAGCCAGAAAGGACATCATTTACCTGCTCCCTAAGAAGAACCTGTGCTGGCACTCACAATAATGTAAATAATAAAAAAAACCCAATAACAACAACCTAACCTTGGAGAATAGATTTGAAAAGGAGGAAGTATATGTACAAGGCTTTGGATGTGTTTCCAGCACCATTAGGACCTCCCAGGAACTTGTGTATTTCAGGACTAAACTTTTAAAAGTGTAGTTACATGCACTGATGATTGGGGTCCTGACACACGAACACGCAGTGGGGCCCCATCCTCAAATATCAGCCCTTCCATTGGCTTCCATTGTTCCCAAATGCCAAGGGGGGTCCAGCCTGCCTGACCCTGAGCATACATGGCACAGAACTGAGGGGCCTCTGACTGACCCCATGAAGGTCACCTCTGGGGAGCTCCTGAGGGCAAGGTCTGAGTTTTGCAGAGCTCTGTACCTGGCTCAAGGAGTGACCTGCTGCTGGGGTCTTGGGAAGACTTATTGCTTCCCTGCCTTCTGCAGGCACAGCAGCCCTGTGGCATCCCATCTGCCCACCTGATGGCAAAGCCACCACTCCTCTAGAGCCACTTGTAGCTTCAGAGCCACGGAATTGCCACAGTGTATGCCACCAAGGCCATTTCCAAGCAGTGACTCTGTTACAGACTCTTTTTCCTGGCCTGCTTCCCCTTTTCCCACTTCCCTTAAAGCCAAATTTGCCTCCTGCATTAGAAGAACTGGAGAGAGATTTCTTTCTGCTGCCAAAGTGTAATTCACTGTCTTTCCCCGTGCTATTGTGCCCTTCTTGTGCATCCTGTTCTCCTTCAGATGCATCCATGTAAAACCAGACTCAGCATTCAGTAGATGTCCAGGTAAGAAATACCTGACTTTCAGCATGTGAACTGTGGTTCAGTACCTGGGGTCCCTGCATCTGACTGATGTTTGTCCCCTTGGCCCTTGAGGCTGTGCTGGTTTTGCCATCTACCCTTGGCTGCAGTTTCTCAGCAGCTTCTGCCCAAGGTTCTTGTTCTTGGTTGCTTGGTTTGAGCACTTCCTCTTCCAGCTGAGGAGGTATGATCTTGTCCTTTCCACCCTCCAAAACTTGACTGCTCATGTCCCTAACAACCTGATCTAATGAGATTGGCTTGGAGTGGAGGTTGGACTAGGTGGCCTTTGGAGGTACCTTCAAGTTTAAATCACTCCTCAGTTGTGGTTCCTGCAGCAGGGATACAAGAAGTCTGGCAGTAAATCCAAATGGATGATCAAGGATGGGGTTAAACATGCAGCAGGGGAGTGTGAGACACCCCTGAGGCCATGAAGGCAGGACTGAGAGGGCTGGCAGCTGGAACCACCTGAGAAAGGCCCAGCAAGCCTTTTGGTGCCAAGGAGGTTGAGGACAATCGATGATGTGGAGCCCCTCAGCACCAGGCAGGAAGCTGATAAAGCAATCCCAGCATTTGAAGAAATCACCTGAGCAGAACTGCAGTATTTGAGAAAAGAAACATAAAACTCTGACTTAAGTAAGGGCACTTTACATCATCAGAATGGGTTACAAATTTAACACTGCACTTATAAAGGTCAGGGACTTCTTCTCTGCTCTTCTTGGATGAAAACAAAACAGCAGTTCTGTGGAGAAGAAAAAAGTTAATATGTATTAAACAGAGCACAGTCTACCACATCAGTACAGGAGAAAACTAGACAGGCATGGGTAAGGACTTAAATACAGTTGACTTAATTATTTTATGTTTTGACTAGCACAGATTAAAGGTATTTATTTTCTTTCCTTACTAAGTACAAACCCAGATCTACCATTATCAAGTCTAGAAAAGAAAGAAATATTAAGGTAAGGTAAGGTTCATGCTGTTTTTGGATGAAAACAGGGTGAAAAACCCATGAGTGACTTCATTAAGAAAATAAAGATTTACAAAAGAATTTACCAACACATAGGCAACAAGTGGAAGAGTGCATGCCAGGGCCAGTTGGGCATGGGACACAGGAAGATTTTATGTGAAGGCTTTTTGTTTTCTTTCTAAAAAGATGTGATTCCATGAGTGGAAATCATGTTTATGATCCTTTTCATAAGCCTTTAAAGCCACTTGTTGGTGTTGGACTCTATGTGGGATCTTGGCAAAGAAGTAACAAAGGAAGAAGCCTAACAATCATTAAAACATGCCACAAGAATAAACATGCCAGAGTAAAACACAAATACCTTGTGACAATTATTATCCCGAAAAAGGTGATTTAATCTTTGAGGGATACTAGTGGGGTCCAATGATCTGCTCTCTCAGTGAGGGTAGGGGATGGAGAGCCACACAACAGCAAAGACTCGAGGGTTATTGATGTATTAGACAGCACAGAAGCACCTGAGAATGGTCCCACAGGAGCTGGATCTTCTTCCCAGAAAAGGCTGTGGGATCAATATCCCAATTGAATGCATTTACACCAATGCATGCAGCGTGGGCAAAAAACAGGGGGAGCTGGAAGCCCAGGAAGGCTGGGTATCTTGCAAGGAGGAAATGCTAAGGGTACAGGAACATGTGCTGAAAGTTGAGCCAGCAGGGGAGATTGGCCTGGCTGAACAGAGAGCTTGGGCTGACAATCATGGGAAAAGGAGAGTTCGTGACTGGAAGAATGGGCAGGTGACTCAGGAGGACTAAAAAGATATTGTGAAGTTATGCAGGGAGAAAATTAAAAGGGCCAGAACCCAACTACAACTTAATCTGGCTACTGCTGAAACGGGCAGTAAAAAATGTTTCTGTAAATACAAACAGCGTCAAAAGGAGGGCTAAGGAGAATTTCTATCCTTTACTGCACATGGTGGAAACACAGTGACAAAGGATAGGAAAGGCTGAGGTACTTTATGCCTTTTTTGCCTCAGTCTGTAATAGTAACAGCAGTTGTTCTCGGGGTGCACAGCCCTGTGAGCTGGCAGACAGGGATGGGGAGCAGAAGGAAGCCCCCTGATCCAAGGGAAATGGTCAGTGACCTGCTGCACCACTTGGATGCACACAGGTCTGTTGGCCAGATGGGATCCACCCAAGGGTGCTGGGGGAGCTGGTGGAAGTGCTCACCAGACCTCTTTCCATTGTTTACTAGCAGCCCTGGCTCATCAGGGAGGTTCCAGCTGACTGGAGGTTGGCAAAAACAATGCCCATCTCCAAGTAGGGCCAAAAGAAAGGTCCAGGGAAATGCAGGCCTGGCAGCCTGACCTCAGAGCCATGGAAAGTCATGGAGCAGATCGTCCTGAGTGCCACCATGGACACGTTCAGGAAACCAGGGCATCAGGCCCAGTCAGCGTGGGGTTGTGGAAGGCAGGTCCTGCTTGAGCCACCTGACCTCCTTCTGTGACAAGGTGACCCATGGAGTGTGAGGAAAGGGCTGGGAATGTGTCTGCTTGGACTTCAGCAAAGCCTTTGACGCCATTTCCCACAGCAGCTCCTGCAGAAACTGGCTTTCCATGGTGTGGATGTGGGTGCTCTTCACTGGGTAACAAACTGAGTGATGGCCCAGAAAGTGGTGGCGGATGAAGTTAAATCCAGTTGGCAGCCAGTCACTGGTGGTGTCCCCCAGGGCTCAGTATCAGGGTCAGTCCTGTTTAATATCTTTATTGATGATCTGGACAAGGGGATTGAGAGCACCCTCAGCCAGTTTGCAGAGGGCACCAAGCTGGGTGGGAGGGCTGATCTGCTGGAGGACAGGAAGGATCTGCAGAGGGATCAGGACAGGCTGGATCCATGAGCTGAGGTCAATTGTGTGGGGCTCAACAAGGCCAAGTGCCAGGTCCTGTCCCTGGGTCACAACAGCCCCCTGCAGCTCCAGGCTGGGACAGAGTGGCTGGAAAGCTGCCCAGTGGGAAAGGCTCTGGGGGTGCTGGTCAACAGTGGCTGAACATGAGCCAGGGTGTGCCCAGGTGGCCAGGAAGGCCAAGGACATCCTGAGTGTATCAGCAATGGTGTGGCCAGCAGGACCAGGGCAGTGACTGTCCCTCTGTGCTCAGCACTGCTGAGGCCACACCTCAAATCCTGGGTTCAGTTTTGAGCCCTTCACTACAGGAAAGACACTGGGGTGTAAGAGTGAGTCCAGAGAAGGAGAGCAGAGCTGGGGAAGGGTCTGGAGCACAAGTCCTGTCAGGAGCAGCTGAGGGAGTTGGGGTTGCTGGTCCTGGAGAAGAGGGTGCCCAGGAGGGACCTTGTCACTCTCTACAAATGACCTGAAAGGAGGGTGCAACCAGGTGGGGTTGGGCTCTTCTCCAGGTAAACAAGCAAAAGAACAAAAGGAAATGGCCTCAAGTTCTGTTGTTTAGATCAGATATCAGGAAAAGGTTGTTCTCTGATATGCTTGTCAAGCACTTGAACAGGCTGCCCAGGGAAGTGGCAGTCACCACCTCTGGAGGGATTTAAAAGTTGTGTAGAAGTGGCTCTTAGGGACATGGCTAAGTGGTGGAGCTGGCAGTGCTGGGTTAATGGTTGGACTTCATGATCTAAAGCTCTTTTCCAACCTAAATGATTCTGTGACTCTGTGATTCTAAGCAACAATCCCAAGCAGCAACCAACTGCACTGACAGCTATATTTATTCATCTGAACTTGGATGGAGACAGGGGCATCAGACCTTTAACTTCAATTCAAGTTACTTTCCAAAGTCAACATCCACCAAAATCTTGTTGAAATGAGCAGGCACAGAGCCAGGATTGCACATTCATACCACTATGTTCAGCTCCTATTGAAGCTAAAGCAAGATCTGCCATTAGCTGGAGTTGGGTTTTTTGCACACAGCTGATGTCTGGTGAGATTTGGGAATGGTATTTGAAACCTGATGACTCTGAATCTGGTTGATTTATTATATCATTAACTTTTGTTTTTCATGCTTTTAAGATATAGTTGTGATAGCTGACAAATCTGTTTTGCTTCCCCATTTCACATCCAGCTTTTAGATGCCTTATTTTACTCTAGTACATTCACAGTATGGATTAACTGAAACAGTCTCACACTTAAAATTCATTCTGGACCTTGACCTTCCCAGAAAAAGCATGTGATGGACTGATTTCTTCAGTTATTTTTCTTATATCAGGCTGCATAATCTGGGCATGGGGCTCTGAAATCAGGTACCTCTTCATTGTTGGATATCTTTGGTCATCAGCACGGCCAGTCTTGTGGATGTCCAGCTGGCACAAGTTCCTACAGCCCTCTCCTGTTCCAGCACTCTGGTATCCAGACTATGGGGTTCTGGGTTGTACCTTGGCAGTCTTTGTGCCTACTGACATCTCACCAGCCTTGCCAGGAGTATTTTCAGGCAACATAAAGCAAGACTGCTATGTCTATCCACCCCAAAGGCCTGGCATGAAGCATCCCAGCCCTTCCAAAACCTCTCGTGCTGCACACAGGGAGCCACAATGCATACTCCAGTACTCATGACCCACTGTACTTTCCACTGCTTTCATAGGACTGTAAGGAACTGAAGCTTCATTAAAAGCTTGTAATTGAGCTTCCTATTTCTTTGCTCACACATTTCAACACATTCTGGTCACAGACTGTGAGGGACTGGGGTGAGAAAAAGGGCAGAGTGAGGTACTTTCCTCCTTTCCCAAAACTACAGCCACATCAAAACACACTGTATTCGACGAAATTGCATTCGTCACAACCCAGGAAAAATCCCTTTGCATGCTGCTGTTTCCCCTCGCGGTAACACTGTTGAAAGCCTCTTCTCCACACTGTGGCTCGATGTTTTACATTCCTGCTCTCTGAGCAACACCAGGGGTTTATCCCAAATCACACCCCTTGGTCATCACCCCGGGCTGTGGGCTGCTCCAGCAGGGCAGATGCACCATGCAGGTCAGGACAGCTTGGCTGTCTGTCCTGCTCCAGACTACAGGGATCATTCACAGATCCAAATGATGGGGATGTCCTTGCATAGCCCTCATCTGCTGATTTGCTTTGCCTGAGTTATTTTCTCTCACTCCCAAGTAAACAACCCATCCTGCTTTGGACAGTCCCCTGTGGTCCTAGCTTTGCTTCTTTTATATCCTTGTTTTTCACTTTGTCTTTGGTTAGCAACTCCATGCTGCATCATTCAAGTAAGTGAGCTCCCAACAACTCCTTTCACATCTTTTGTCTGTAAATTTCACCCATTTTTTTTTTCTAACTTGTTTAACCCCAGATTGGGTTGGTTGTGTGCTTTTCCTGATGTCCAGCAGTTTCTCTCACTGCTGCTTTGTTAGTTGCCCTTCAGTGGATTCTCCATCCACAGGGATTCAGGCAGGTGAACAGAATTAACATTCAGTGTTGGCAATGGTTCTGACCTAAGCAGGAGGCTGGACTGGATCTTTGAGTTACATAGGAGTCTCCACACCGTTATTTCTATGATTCCTGCGTGACACAGCACCTGCAAGAATGCTTTCTATCCTTCTGTGTTTGGGACCTCTGAACTATTGCATCGTATGCTCTTTGAATTACAATTTTGTGTAGAGTCTCTGCTGTTTTAGGCCTACCTGTTCATGCTCAGAAAAAGACCTGCACAGGAACTAAAATAGTGTAGGATTTCAATGAAAAAAGATGTTCTGCTCAGCCTGAACACTGACAACCTGTCTGCCAGGGAATAGATTTAACAACACTCCTCCATCACTAGATCACGCGATGTAAAACTTCAGCAGGCCGTGTCCTTTCCTGCCATCACACAGTTATTTTGTTGTTGGTTCCAGGCTGGAGAGCCAGTGGAATGCATTCTTGCAAAGCCTGATCTTAAAACCATTGAGATTTGCACAAAGTATTGGATCAGTTCTGCATCCTAATTCCAGAAATGGGCAGATGGCAGAGAGCAGAGCATATTCTAAGAGAACATATTGGAACGTCATAAGAAGCAATAATGAGTAAAATTTGTTTTCATAGTGAAATATTTAATATGCATGACATACACTGCACAATTACTCACATTCTTAAAATGAAATGGATAAATGTTTCCAGCAGGCATCATCTTCCAACAATTCTTTCAAGTTGATGCCAAAGGAAAAAAAGTAAAAAAGCAGCTAGTAAAATTTCTGTACAGAACATACCAATATTGTCTCCAAAGCTATCAGACATGTTTTCATGAAAATTAAAGTCAGGTTAAAAGAGAAGCATCCAAAATATATTTTTTCTAAGGGTGGGGATAAGTAAGTGAATCACGTAGGACCACTGTTTCACGTAAGATACTCTGTTTCCCTTAGAAAAGGGCTGTGGAGGACTTTGAGTTCCAAACCATATTTATCTGTATTTACAATTCTAATTTAGCTTAAGCTAGGTTCAGATCTGATCAAATATCCCACTAGATGTTACTCTCAAATGGGTGAATGTTTGCAGAGGACTGTAACACTGAATGGTCTCTCCTGTTAGTGTAGCTGGCAACACCAAAACCTGTCCACATTTAAGCAAGGTTCTTCCCTCCCAGGTTTACAGAACCAAAAGCATAAAAAGTTAATTATCTGCTTTCTGAATGCCTTTATATTACTTGTCTCATGCTTATTGCACACACAGCACTTGAAGCAATCCCAAACACTGTCTAGTCAATGTCTGCTCATCTTTCAAGTTCTTTTATCTGTCTCTTCAGCTGCTATCTGTGCAATTCTTTCCAAGTAGTTTTAGAAAATGCACTCCAATCTTTCTGCTGTGAGAGGCTGGTGCTAACTTTACACTGAAATTATCTGTTGCTATTGCCCTACCCCTGCATCTGTCTGCTTCTCTGTCTAACCAATATTTTATCATTTCTTGCTTGTCTATAAAATGCCCAGCACATGCCAGATGCTGACACAAACGAATAATAATAATGTTTAGCTTGCAGGCTGGGATCATATCTAGGTTTTACAAGTGAAAACAAGACTTTAGCTGTTGCCCACTATGACTGATCTGTTTCTGAGCAGTGACTTCAGATGGCACCTTGGCAACATTGCAAATGCCTCAACCAGAAGCCTTCAGAATGTGGGCCTGTGATATCCAAAGTGGTGAATGCAGGGCAACAATCAGCAGCCAAGGTTGAAGCAGACCATCTAACAAACCAGCTGCCCTGGACACACACACAGCATGCAAAACTGGGCAGGGAGATCCAACCTCAGGACTGGGCAGGTCTTGGGAAGCTGGAGATGGCAGGGATTGCTGCAGTTCCAACTCTCAGGTTCATGCATACAAAGTGTTCACAGATTCTTTGCTATGCTCACTTTTCACAGCTTTTTCAAGACTTCTGCTTGAAGCTGGTAGTGTTCTTGCTTATTACAGCAGTTGTTTTTCCTCTCCCAGCTGCTCTATTACTTCTTGTATTTTTTTGAAGACACTTTCCACTCCTTTTCTGTCTCATCCTCTTACATATTCTTAATTTGCTCAGTCTTCCTATCATTTGAGATATCAGCCAAGGTTGCTGCCTATTGTTTGCAGCAGGAACACATTGCTTGCCTACACCTGTAGCTGGAGACAAGTAAATGCTGTGGAATTTAACCATCTTTGCTCCATCCAGTGACCTTTTCCATCTCAAAGGCATGGACAATGACATGGCTGCAGATTCAATTGCTTTGTCCTGCTTTTCTTCCCTTGAGGAAGCACCTGTCGTGAGTGCCAGCTGTTTTGCAGCTTGCCATGTGGGTCAGGTGCAGGTGATCTGGACAGTGAGGTGTCTGGTTCTGTCACACACAAATGGGCACTGAAACCACCCCCGTGTCTCATGCTCAGGGCCTCATACCCTACATCAAACCCTATCAAGAAGAAATGAGTAGGTTAAGACATTGCTGAGGTCAGTAATTAGAAGGTAGATACTGCCTGTGATGTTAAATCATGGTAAAAAAAAAACTATCTCATGCTATAAACTGTTGGGCCAGACAATCCACCAGCCTTATTAGACAACTCTCAATGTGCCAAAAGTATCAGGGTGAATGAATGGTCTGTAAATTTCCTTCAGCTTTTCTCTCTCTAAAAATGATCTGTAACATTTCTGCAGTGTTTTGTGGTGATTACTCTGAGTGGGGTTACTCATTGCGCATGAAATTGCTGGGTACGTGACTGTCTGTGAAATGCTGACCCACTTTGTTTTTGTGGTGTGACATCCAGCCAGGTATCTATGAGGAGTTAGAGCCATAACACCTCCCTGACATCCACTGCTCATGAAGAACAATGCTCTGTGCTGCAGCCTTTCATCCCTGATTGCTCCCAGAAAGAGCAGCGAAGTATTTTAGAATCCAGTGGCAACTGACAGTCTCTGCTGAAATCAAGATCACTACTTCATCATTAAAAGATTCTGACATAACTTCACACAAGACAAACAAAAAAGCTAAGAACTTTGTTTTCAGGCACTTATGGTCAACTTGTTTCAGACCTCTTTGTCTTCTTCTGGATTCTTAACTCTTCTTTCCTTCATATTTTTCTCTTTCACACAGTCCAAAATTCTTCAGACAGGGATTGTCTTTTTTTTCATGTAAGGAATGTACCCACTGTGCCCTCAGTCCTCCAGCTTGAAGCCTCTAAACATAAAGAAATAAAAATATTATTACTTAGGATAACAGAATATTGAATTGTCCTGAGAAACCTCATTATTTCCATGTGCCCCACTGTGTGTCCTGTTTTTGTCCCCTCCTTTTGACCGATGACTGGGCATGTGAAAGAAGATGCTTGATTCAGGGTTACCCTGCAGAGACTGGTTTGCTATTCTAACCATGCTCTGGGGACAACAGCACATTTTTCATCTTGGAGAAACAAGATACAATAATAAAGAGTATTAATCAAATATTGTATTGTGTTCTCATCTTTGGTGAGCCTGAAACTATTTTCCACACTAAAAGAAAATAAATAATTAATAAAGAGAGCTCTTTTGTAAAGGCACACAAGCTGAAAAACATCCTATAAAGTTACAAAGTAAAATGCAGTGTGTTTTTATAATGGCCCATGAAATGCTTATAAATATTGTTTATTTTCAGTACCATGGACCTCTGAACATGCAATAGATGACAATGAAGTATCTGATTCATTTTTATAGATATTTTTCTCTACAGAAGGTGGTTGCATATTTATTGAAGCACACCACATGCCAATTCTTCTCTGCTTGTCATAGTAACCACAGCCAAATGCCATCTCAGTTGAAAAAAAAAGTGTCCTGCGAAGATTGGAATGTATCACTCAACTCAAAAAAATAAGGGATTGTAATGCCAGTGTATTCACTGTTTTTGAAAGGAAAAGCATCATGTTTTAAAGCATTCGATACATGCAGGAAGCATACCTCAGGATGCCTCTCCTGGTGTTTTGCTTCCCTTACTGCACTGCAGACAACCCCATGTTGTTATTTCCCCTTTTTTCATATCCTAAGTGTAGTTTCCCTGCTCTAGATAAATTTCAGCACAATGGGAAAAATATTTTGTCCTCTGCAGTGTGTAGTAATTTCCTCTGAAATGCCCTCTCACTGGAGAAACACAGCCTGTGTCTGCCTGCCAGCACGAAGTCCCATTTTCCAGCGGTCACGCTCAGCTCACAGGGTTCTGCTTGGTTCAGAGACAACTCACCCTGGAGGAAAACTGGCGTTATCATGGGAAGACAGCCTCCAGATTGCCTCGAGAAGGACAGAGGAGCCCTCCTGTCCCACCCCAGCCAAAGGGAAACCTGCAGGTCTGGATGTTATAATGCCCTGGTTACACTGCTCTGGTTCAGTTTCAGGTCTCTGCATGGGACAGTATCTAAATACACACTTAAATTAGAAATTCTTGCTAGTATGACTCTAACTCCCGTGGAGGCTGAGCCCCAAACCAGCCCAAATAATCAGACATTTCAACCCTTGTCTTTCAGAACACTTAAAAGCCTAACTCTGAAGCAGGTGTGGTTCACCTTTTGATACATTAAGATCCTCCTCATTGATCAACCTTAGATGGATCCAGATGGGTTAATTTATTTATCTGATCTCCCAAAAAACAAGAGCAGAACCCTTCTCCAGAGTTTTACAGCACATTACAGCGAACATTTACAGAAAAGATTTTAACTGCTATACAAAATTCAGGGCAATGGATTATCATCTCCTAAACCTCAGCTTTTGGTTTCTTGTATCTAAGTATTTGGCATAGGCTGCAAGGAAAAGAATTTTGCTTTGCAAGATGCATTTCTGCCACATTTTGTCATTAGGTTCTTAACAGTTCATTGAATTCTGTGGAATTCCCTAATATTCTGCTTTTATTTGTTGTTTGCTGCATGACACAGGCACATGGAGTGAAGGGATTCAGCAGCATCCTTAACTTCAGCCTGCTCCTCACCTGGGCTGTTCTGGAGTGCTGAGGCTCAGCCTTAGCCAAACCTTTACTTGGAGGGTGGGGGTGACCATTAAGGTAAAGTGGCAGAGTAATTGAAAAATGAATAGTGTTATGAAGTAGAAGGTAAATGTAAACTCAGGTGGAACATGTAGAGGGTACCAGATTTATCAAAATACCCAAGGAGATGTAGCACTTACACTGACCACAAGAATGAGTATTAGTGGTCTGCCGTGGGCTTGCTACTGATTCGTCTTTTGGAGGACTTGGTGGCTTTCTCAGGATGTCTCCTCAAAGCTGATCAGGGTCTCAAGGCCCTCAGTGTGGCCCTGACCTCTCTCACAGAAATTCCATTTGGCCACTGTCTTAGGTTACAATGGTATGTATTCTATCACCATCTTCATGAGATGTTAGGGCCGGGTGGGGCAGTGTTCCTGGCTCATCCCTGATGGCCGAAGAACGTGTTTTCTAATGAGCCAGTCGTTAGAGCCAGGTGGGGCACTTTACTTTGCTCATCCCTAATGGCTGCAGTTAATGGGCCATTGAGTCCCACTGATAAACTCCATCATCCCATTGTGAGATGCCCCGCCCAGGGTAAGGAACCAATGTATCCCTATCTGGATAAAAACTGGATTTGAAACACCACAAGCCAGCTTTTCCACTGGATTCCCAGAGGAAGACCAGACCCTTCTACACCACCACTGGACCTTCAGAGGAGAACTACACCTTTCACAGGATCACTGCTTCAACAGAATCACATCTATCACTCCCAGAGGACTGCAGCCACCTTCTAAGTGGACTGCTACCAACACCCTGACCGACAGGGTGTCAGGTTGTATTCTGACTCTGTCAGTGTTTTTGTACTATTGCATTTTTCTATTAAATTGTAGTTCTGACCTTGAGTCTCTCACTGATTTGCTTTCAAACTACCACAGCCGCTGAGCTGTGTGGGCTGTGCTGGAAATCCTCCAGGGACCATGGGCACAGGACAGAGCTCTGGGGCTTGAACAGCTAACAAAGGGCAGAGGGCACCTTGTTCTGGTGGTGATTAATCCTCTTGGAGCAAACAATTACACTGCAGCAGAGCTGAGGAAAGGGAGCACTGCAGGGTGGTTTTCACTGTGAGTTTCACTGCTTGGGCTGGCAAGGTGTAGGTGTCAGTGTAGGTGTCAGGTGCCTTCTCCCATCCCCCAATTTAGTGTCTTCTGCCAAAAAAGAGGTGGAAAGAGGGAGTGCAGAAGAAGAAAAGACAAGGAAATTTGGGAGGAGAAGTCAGAAGCACAAGAGGTTTTCTGTAAAACTTTGTCTTCACACTACGTTTTCCTGTCATCTCTTTCAGTGTGCCAGGCAGCTCCCACCATGTACCCTGTCTATGGGCAACTGAATCCTGGCTTGAGTCACATAAGGGAAAATCAGTTTTGGGCATGGGGTGAGCATCTGCTTCTCCCCCAGATTTATGACTGTGGTGGAAGTTCCTGTCATCCCTCACTCTGCACCTGTTTCCAGCCTCTTCTCCTTTGTTATTTCCAAGTGATGACTGATTGAATCTCTGCTAATGCAGCAAGTGGGCTGGGGCTGCTCCAGGTGCATGCTCCAACTCTCCAAAATGTCCACTGGCCACAGAGGACCTGCTGCCTGCAGACCTAGACATGTCTGGTGAAGAAGGAGCTGCCAAAAAGTGTGTTGTTCTGTGTTGTTGGAGTGTGTATGTTCTATTTTTTTCCAGGAGTTCCTGCCAAATAGCAAGACAGCACAGACACAGAGCTACTGCACAGGTCGTGGAGGGGGAAGTTGTTTCTCAGCCACAGCTGAAGGTGAGAGCCTTACAGATGGCTCCCTTGTTCTGGCATCTCCCTCAATCCAAACTCAGCTTGGTGGTGTGAATTTTACTGGATCTGTGGTGTTGCACTAGCACAACTCTTGTGTTACCTGGCTATAGTTACAACTGCCTGCAGCTTTGGGTCAGGCTCACTCACCCTTGAAGGTTGTGTCTCTGTCCTACACCTGACAACTATAAGGTGTCAGTGCACCTGCAAGGGTGTCTGCAAGCCCATGGGAGTTACTGGCAATGGTTCCAGGGTCTCTGCAGCTGGCAGCCCTGTGGCTACCATTAGCCAGGATTGCTGTGCATGCACTGCTAATCTCATCTAGCTCCCATCTGCACCTCTCCAGGCAGAGGTGCAGGGGCACGTGGTGAAGTGTGCACTGAAAAATGTCTTCGTTTTCTGGTTTCTTGGTTCATTGAGACTGGAGATCTGGCAGGAGCATTCAGCTTTTGGTCACAAAATTTGGGCCTTGCCCCTGTGCAGTTGAGATGTGACAGATGTGTGCACCTACATATCAGAGTTCAAAAGTGCTTCTGCAGTCCCTGAGCCAAACACAACCTGGGAACCTGATCCCGCAAGAATAAACAGGAAAGATGCTGAAGCCTGAGCTCAGGAATAAAAGGAAATTAAACCTGTCTGGGTTTCTTGCATGGAAATGCAATGTAATTCCAATGCATTAGCTCTTGTCCCATCTACAGGGCAATGCTACAGACTAAGGAGAGCCAAGAAAATGCTCTCAGCGACAGTGACATGAGTCTGAAATTTAGCATCTACATTCCTCTGATATTTTTCTGACAAATCAGATTACTCAGTATTTCAGTTGTGGTCTAATGACTGTCTTAACAGTGTCAAGATGTGCATGGGAAAAATGTACATTTTGTTGCATGCTCATATATGTAAAGTAGTTCACATGCTGGGCCTAAAAGTTAGACCAAGCACAGTATAAAGCACCAAAGACCTATAGTCTCTCATTAATTTATGCTAATGAGGAAGAATAAAGCCATGTTTTAAAGACAGTATGGTGGAGTATGAAAGGCATTTCAAAGGAAAGACAGCATTCAGGACTCCTGGCCCCCATCAGTGAGGAGTTATTCTCTCATACTTTTTAGCTGTAGTATTTTCTAAACAATTAGATGTGTGCCACATAGCTCATTATCTCCACATCAGACAGGCACAACACAGCCACTCCTTCAGAAAGGGTAACATTTTGTCATGTAAATATGAGCCAAAGAAAGGTATTTGCATAAATTTAACTTCTGATTAGAGCTCAAAAAAATCCATCTTGAGCCTTTTCAGCTAGGAAAAAAACCAATTAACACAGTCTGGACACGGTTAAAGTTCAGTGTAACCTTTCCTAAGGAAACCTGAAAGCCACTAGAACAGTGTTGCAGGCAACCTTGTACCATTGTAGACATTTTTCCAAAGAGCCTGGTTTACTGTGCCCAAAACAGCACTGAAGTCCAGAGAAAATAAAGAAACAACCCAGGTGAGACACCATCAGTCACTGACTCCAGAAGATTCATGCAGCCCATAGAGATTACACTAAAAACTGCTGCAACTGAGAAAACAAGGTCTTGTTTCAGGAGTGTTTGACTGGAATAGCTGATCAGACATTGGCTTTGGTCTTCCCCCTGGAACTGCAGCAGATTTTTTTAGTTTTTTGCTTTTGTAAAGCAACAGGCTGAAATAGGACCTATTTTCAAAGCGAGTAACACAACACTTGTTGCCAGAAGATGAACAAACAGCTCTGATTGCCGAGGAGCTTGTGCAGCAATGCAGTGGGGGTCATTTAGATAGTGAGGGATCAGGTATGTTCAGTGCAGCACTCCTGTGAGCTGACTTTGCTGATGTATATTAGGGAATAATATTATGAGCATCAGCAGAAAATCAAGCAATTGGAGATGCATTTTTAGCAATGGGAAAAGCAGCTCTGATCTCATCAATTCTTTCTTTGGAACAAATTAAGAAAACTAATTGCCCTTCTTTGCAGAGCAATAAGTAGGATAAATCTTTCCTCTGGGATACACACTCAGGACATAAAAAGCTGCCAAAACTATTCCTGTTTGCAATGAGCCAGACTTAAGTAGCCCACGTCTAGGAGTCAAAAAAGGCAAAACTAACCATATGTGAGTCAGTTACTTCACCGAATGTAACAGCAAATGAGGGTTGTGATTTTCAAACCAGACTGAGAACTGGGTGCTGGTTTCCCAGGGAGTGCCAGAAGGATTTGGGTAAAAAGGATCCTGTGATAAGGGAGGTGAAGATTAGCATTTTAACCTCAGTGAATTATCTCACTGACCTGAGGACCAGCCTTTTAAAACAGGGTAGACAGTGTTATGTGGCTCATATTACATCAAAGTAATCTTCCTGAGAAAGTTGTTTTCTTTCTCATCCGCACTTGAGCCCCCAAGAGGTTCCCACACACACAAGGTGTGCTGGGGGTCACTTACCAACTGTGCAGAAGAAAGCACTCTGTCATTTCTCTGTGTTTTTTATATTCACAGGTGTAAATACGTGACAGAAGATTGTGAGATGTGCACATTTTTGTGGGGACAGCAGAGCTTTAGTCAGATATAAACAGTGTGGAGACTTTGCTTTCCAGGTCACCCTGTTCCTTCCAAAGGCTTCCAGTCCCTTAACTATTCAAAATATGCAATGATAAAACAAATTTTACCCCTCATGCATATTCTTTAAACTGGTTGAATGTCAGGGTGTAGTTTTATGACCAAATAGAGCTGAACTGTGCCTACACCATTACCAAAAAGAGTGAGCTCACTCTTTACCCCATGCCCAGGTCCAAGCTCCTGCTCTTTCCTCTCAGCCTCCCCGGCCAAATAGACAGGAAGATATGCACTGAAATACCTGAGTACTCACCCATCCCACCCCCAAAACCTAAAGAAAGGATCATCTGAAGCTGATCTCAAGGCATTGTCCTCTGCTTGTCTCTGGGTCACCCCTGCAGCCTGGGAGCCCACTATTGATCCTGTACCAGCAGCACATGGTGCTGTGGGACCAGAACTCCCAGGGACAAGGGCACAGAGCACACAAGAGGTGAAGATGGATGAGAATATTTATCACACCAGACCCAGGCAGCTAAGAAAAGGAAAGAATGAGAGATCAAGGTGCAAATTGAAAGCTATGCAAGAGACAGCAAGAACAGGTGAGGGGGGGAACACAAAATAAAGGGAAATAATCTGCCCTGAGGAAGGAGACAGAGCCATGCACTGCATGCACAGAAATGCAGTTTCCTAAATGCACGAGAAGCAGAAATAAAGAAGAGCAGCCAGCAAAGCTCATCACAACAGAGGTGAGGAAGAGCCAGAAAAGGCCATTTGCAGCTGATACAATTTGCTAATTAACAAAAGAAATGAGGATGTGCTAAACATTGAGTCATGCACCTTATGCCTGCTAAATTTATTTATAGACAGAGAATTATATTCTTTGTGCTTCCTCAAAAGAATACACTGAAACATATTAAGCGTGGTTAGTGCCTAAACTTTTAGTTTTGTCCAGAAGAAAAGATGCTCCTGGGTATTTTGGAAATTAAGATTATGGCCTGACGGAGCCAAAGAGATTGAAGTCAACAGGGTTTTTGTCATTGAATAGTCCTCATTGTTTGCTTTTGCTCTTGAAGACTGATGGCCAACAAAACATTTTTCAGAAATACAGGAATAGAAATAAAATGGTGCTGAAAGAACCAATCTACCTCCAATCAATCTACCTCCAGGCTGATTGATTTTAGAAAAAAAGAGAAAATAAATTGTATTAGTAAGAGATAATAAAGATAGTACCAGTTAGACTAAATTCCTTCTCCCTTTCCCTTAATACAAGTTCACCATTTGGGACAAGTAACTTTACAGCTAAGAAAGAAGTTCTCTTACTCAGTACACTCAAGGCTGAAAGATGTCAGATCATACCTCCTGTGGGAAACAGAGGTGGCAGAACAGTTGTTGGAAGGGCTGAAAAAAAGAATCAAGAAAAGGTCTCTGCTAGGCCTTGGAGGAAAGATTTTTTGTAAGTTTATTTGCCCCATGAACACTTGTTTGTATCATGTGTGTGATACTGGATGAAAGGGCACATACTGTATGTTCAGTAACTTTCAAATCTGGAAAAGAATTGACTGTGCCATTGTCACACTAAGTCTGCATTCCCTGAAAAAAAAATATCATTTTTTAAGATGTCACAAGGCCTCCTTACCACTATTATTTATGTAATTACTTATTCCCAAATCAGAATGTATTATTTCATTCCTTTTGGTTTGTTTTTTTTTCCCCTGGCTACATCAAGAAATTGCATTAACAGCAATGTACATGTAGTCTGTAGGGTTCCAAGTTGGACCACAGAAAATCATCATGGATTATAAATTTATACCTAAATGCCTGCTTTTCACTGTGACACTCAAGGACCTGGGTTATTTAATGAGGTATTTGGCATAAAGAAGAGAGGAAATAATTTCTCTATACTCAATACTAAAAATGGATACAAAAGATCCACATGGATCAGGTGGATGTAACAAGTAATAATTTATTGAGAAAACATCAAATTAGGAACGATGAAATTCCACAGGTTCTGTGGATCAGTTCTGCACAGGAAGCAGACTAAAAGGAGTCAGACAGACTTGGACAAATGAAAAAGCAATTTAATCTGAAACCAGGTTTGGGAAGGCCACAGAAAGGTACATGGACATCTAAACATTATTCTATCTACGTGTTTAAGATAGGTTTTGATACTTGCTTGATAATATTCTTTAAGAATGAACTAAGAAATTGCTCTCTAGCTACAGCCACTTTTTATCAGTCACATGTTGCTTAATTAGCAGATCTTCCAAAAATAAGAAAAATATTATTAAAAGCTGAAATAAAATTTTTTAGAATTATATTTCAATAAGCTAAGAAAAGATACCCAGGGCCAAATTAATCTCTGTTGCCATCACACTGACCACAACAGAATCGCATTTGGAAACTTGTGCGTCAGCCTCGCCAGCCATGTATCCACATCTTGCAAAACTAGGAACTAATCCAAGGAGCCACATTTCTGGAGCTATTCACTGTCCTCAGAGTTCATTCACTGCCACAGCCACGCAGAAGGAAGCTTTGCATTTCAGTTCTGTCACTGCACAGGTCTGAACTGCCAGGCATCGGAAGAGAAATGGAGCTGGGAGAGGGTCTGGAGCACAAGTCCTGTAGGGAGCAGCTGAGAGAGCTGGGGGTGTTTATCCTGGAGAAAAGGAGGTTCAGGGGGCACCTGATCACTCTCTCCAACTCCCAGACAGGAGGGTGCAGCCAGGTGAGGGTCAGCCTCTTCTCCCAGGGAACAACTGATGAGACAAGAGGAAATAGCCTTGGGTTGCACCAACAGGAGGTTAAATTGGACATCAGGAAAAGTTTCTTTACAGAAAGAGTTGCCAAGTACAGGAACAGGCTGCCCAGGGAAGTGGTTGAGTCACCATCCCTGGAGGTGTTTAAAAGACATGCAGATATGACACTTAGGGACATGATTTAGTGGTGGCTTTGGCAGTGCTAGATTAATGGTTAGATTTGTTCTTTGAGGTTTTTTCCAGCCTTAATGACTCTGTGATTCTCACACACAAGGGCCTTGTCTCTCTGCTTCATTAATGAGTGAAAATGTGAGACAAGATCTGTAAGAGCCCTGACTCTGTTATAAAACTGCCTTTGATTCAGACCAAAGTTCCATTTAGTCCACTACTGCATATCTTTACCACTGGCAGTGGTAAATGGGACCCATGGCCTCATGAGAATGGTACTGTCTGTTGTCCATTCCCCTGTTCTTTCCCGGTATCCAGGACCAGGGATGTTAGTGAGTACGTTTCTCCTTGGTTTCTTCCAGATTCCCCTTATGCACATGCCTTTGTCACATCCTTTTGAACCTGCCTCCACCATCCCTGTGGCAATAGGCTACCAAAGTGTTTTCCTGTTCCTAAAACTGACTCAGACTAGCTTCATCCAGTGCCACCTACTTCTTGTGTTGTGGGAGTTGTGAGAACAGCAATCCTCCATTTAATTTATGCACCACCTTCTGTATTTCCTAAACTTAATTGTAAATCTCCTCAGCCACCTCCCCATGGACTGGGGAGTCACAGTATTTGCTGGGACCTCACACAGGTATGGATCTATATAGTTGTCCAAGTGTTTGCCACTGAATTAAACTAGTGAACTCCTTAGTTTATGGCAAAAAGAAACAGGCAGGAATTGCATTAATTACAGTAAATATATATTCAGGATGAAATCCAGACAGAGAGTAAGGTTTGAAAGGTAGATATTGAAGATTCCATTTAGTCTTTGAAATGTTTTTTTCTACTGGCATACAAAGGAATTCATCACTCATAATTAGGAACTCATACTAAAGGTACCAGTATTGCTCTTAGGCACAGACTAGATGGATTTAGCTAAAATAAGAAGTTAAAGCACCTTCCATAGAAACTCTGTGAAGCCTGTGACCACAAAACAGCCAGCAGTGGCAGATTAGAATGCCTACCTGGAGCTGAATTATGCTATCAAGGAAGATGAAGCCCAAATAATAGCCTTGCCCTGAGAACAATTAAATTGTACTAAAGATCTCTGTCATCACCTGGTCACATCAAGCCTTTGCAGCTGGGTCTAACAAGGCACTCAGAGCAGTCAGGCTCTGCTAGGTAAAACAATCACAGTAAAATGAAATGTTCAAAGGCTGTTTAACTGCAATTACTGTTTAGAAATGGTCTGTGAGATTCATATATACATTATAGGGACTGCCAAGGAATGAAATCCGCAGTAATTCTAAAATACATCACAAGTGTTCTGACAGGCTCTGTGGTAAGCAAAAATCTAGTTTATCTTATTGACAAGCCTAAACAACATTCTCCACATCACCTAGTTTTTCTAGCGTGAAATACTACTTTGTAAAACAAATGGGAAACCAGCTGATATTTTTTCCCCTTCCAGTTGCCCTGCAAAGCCAAGCATCTAAACCAATTGCACTCATACTTCAGGAGTCACCAGCCTCCCAGGCTGAGCTCTCATCTGCCAGATTTTAGCCTGAAAGACATTGGGGGGTGGGGGAAAAGATACCAAATGCAAATTCTGCTGGGGGTTATAACAGGAGCACTGACAGCACAACAACACAAATGTAACTCTGTCATCTTGGATGCCCCCACAAGACCAGCTTAACTCTCTCAATTCCTGATTCAAAATCAGGGAGTGCTGAGATGTGTCATTTCCAACTATTCCTCGTGTTACTTGCACTCAGTGTAAACTCCTCCTGAGGTCTCAGGGCCCCACTCCTGCAAGCTGATTCTTGTGAGCCTGCACAAAATCCTGTTATCACAACAGGGCTTTGCGTGGGTGTAAGGGTTTGCCTGAACACATCAGTTTGCAAAATCGAAGCCTAAGAGACTGCACTTAAGTGCATTTTCACCTCTCTCTCCTCCCTGCAGCTGGGCCCTACTTATCTGTCCTGCTAAGACATCCCTCCTCTTCTACTCAGTCAGTCAAGGCTCATATCCCAAGTTTCTCTGTGCTGAAGTCCAGACATTCTTGCACTCCATCTTTTTACATGGAGGGCAACATCCTTCGCTATTTTTTTTTCCTCATTATCAGCCCCCTCTTTACCCCTCATTAAAACAGCCCAGCCCAGAGTCATCCTCAGCTCATGATAACCTTCACTCACAAAGAAAGGTCTGAATCACAGCTGACATTTTCTTGAACTAGAGGAGACTCATGATAACAGATTCCCTGGGCCAGGATTTGACTCTTTGGGGACATATATTTATGGTCAAATCCTATTCCAGAATCAACTTCTTTTGGAGTTGTTTTTGAACTTACAAAATACTTGTTTGTACTAAATCCTATAAAGTGCATTTCTGAAGGAAACTATTTGGTTTTCTGTCCTTTGAAGCGTCGTATATTAGACTTCATTTTTAATATTTCTTTCCAAGACCAAATTTGAAAAACTACTTGCAGTATAACACTGAGGATGGATGAGTCTCCATGGTTTCTGAGCCTAGTTTCCACTCCATTTGTTGTTGCTTGTGATGGTATGATTCAGGCTGGTTTGTTCTGATTCAAAAGACCTGTTGTTGGAAAGTATTTATTATGCAGAAATTTGTATTTGTTAAATCTTTTGTATGGACCAATATTTTCTGAGACCTTACACTGGATGCAAGGTCTCCCTTTGTCTCATGAAATTCTGTACAGGCTGGAAAGCATAAAATGTTCCACAATCATTGGGTTTTAAATGTGAGAAGAGCCTGTTTTATTTCTTGACATTTCGCTGTAAAAAGATAGACATTTTTTTGAGCTAAAAGTCTCTGTTGGTCAGTAAAAGGATTTGCACTGTTATTTTCAGCAATTACCACATCTGAAACTCCTAACTGCACAGAATGCTCGCTTGCTGAAATGCATCTTTGACATAATTCCATGTATAATAGGTAGTTAAAGTTGGCTACTGGAGTCCCCCGCCACAGTAAAAAACAACTTCAGCAGCAGATTTATTAATGAAACTTTCCTTCCTACTTGTACCATAAGAATTGTATCACCTGGCTTCCCCATTTACTTTACAACAAGCATTTCCCTGCAGTTTTCTCTAAGTGTATATTGTAAGAGGTACATTCATTCAGGTGGACCTGTACAGGACCTTTTCAACCAATCCCAACACCAAAACAATCCTTTGGCTCATTTTTCCTGTCTTCAATCCTACAAAACCCAAGAATCACTGTAACTCCCGTGACCCAGTGTGCTGGTTTTGGCTGGGGCAGAGTGAGATTTCTTCACATTGGCTGATATGGGGCTGTGTTTTGGCTCTGTGCTGAACGCAGGGATGATAACACAGAGATGTTTTAGTTACTGCTGAGCAGAGCTTACACACAGCCAAAGCCTTCTGTGCTTCTCAGGCTGCCACGCTGGCAGGGAAGCTGGGGGTGCTGGGAGACTGGGAGGAGACACAGCCAGGAGAGTGACCCCCACTGACCAAAGGGATATTCCAGACCACGTGACATCATGTTCAGGACATAAAGCGGACAGAAGAAAAGGGAATGCCATGTTTGGCATGATGACATTTGACTTCCCAAGTGACACTTAGCTGTGATGGGCCCTGCTCTCCTGGAGATGGCTGAACTCCTGCCTGCCTGGGGGAAGTGAGGAATTAAATTCTTGTTTTGTTTTGCTTGCATGTGTGGCTTCTGCTTTCCCTATGAAACTGTCTTTATCTCAACCCACGAGTTTTCCAGCTTTCACCCTTTCAGTTGTCTCCCTGACTCCACTGGTGGGGGTGTGAGCCTGGGCTTGGCTGCTGGCTGGGGTTAAACCATGCTAACCATTTATCACTCACCAGAAGTACTTTGAGACCCTACAAACAAACAGGACCCGGCCACAATTCACCCAAAGAGAGGCCCCATCTAGGGCATCCCAACTCCATTCTGTCCATCTGCTGTGCCCAGGAACATGATCCACAAGTACCTACCACAAAAAATGGAGTAATTCAGTTTTACCATTCTTCAGTTCTATGCAATCCTGCATCCTGGTGTTATGCATCATAACTTCTGAGGCACATAAGAGATAAAAAAATCAGGGGTGGTGGCACTTTCAGTTTGATGGGATTTAAAATTCAGAGTAGGATGGACACCCTCAGCTTTGATAAATGCTGAAGGGATAGTACCTGCACACCCTACATGCAGGGGTAGGCATTAGATTCATCTTGTCGTGCATATTCAGACCTATTTCTCTCCATCTTTCCACCTAACAAACTGATAAAAGTAAAAATATATTGAAATATTTTACAGTTTAACGAGATTTACAAATTCTGATTTTTTCCATCATTCAGTTGGTCAAAGTTGAACAAATTGTAAGGCACACTTTGCCATTCTTCAGCGTTCATTTTTTTATTTTCTCCTCCTCCTGAAATAACACAAATGATATGGAAAGAAAATGTTGGTGCTTTTTTTAATTACTTCTGGGCTAAGACCAAGTTTCTAAGTGGAAGCAAATTTTTATGTCCAAGTTATAACCTCTGAAAAACAACTTATAATGAGAATGCTGACACAATTTTAAGTGGAGTGACATGAGTGGCGCCAATATAATGTAGTCAAAACATGTGGGAAATGAAGTATTTTGTTCCAGGAGGATATGAAATTCCCAACTCAGAATAAACTATACGTCTGGTATTTACTGGATTCTAGCAAACATAACAATTTTGCAAACATGCAAAAGTGCTTTGGGGAGTACAGGATTCAATCACAATTCAAAACCTCTTCATATCAGATACATTTGGGACAAAGGGATTCATAAGCCATGGGGGCTAACTTCTTTCCTTCCTTCAGAAAGTCAAGTGGGATTTGCCCCAAGTGAATAACAGTAATAGATAAAATAGGAGTTCAGCAAAAGATCTACCTAGAAGAAGTGTTCAAAAGCCTGCAGAAAATAAAAAAAAAAATTATAAAGCACCTAAAATGATGCACTGTGTAGTAACCATGCAGCATGGGAACCATAAGAATACACCAAAAAGGAAGAGAATGGGAGTTTGTGTGTCCTTTGTGAGTCTGCAGATGTAGTTTCAATGCTGACATGAAGCAGAGCCTGAAATGAGCTATTATCATGTTATTCTTTATTAGTTGTTAAGCACTGACATTTTATTTAGTTCTTCACCAGAGAGCCAGTGTCCTATTGGATTTACAGTTGCAGGCCCTCTGCCATTTGTTCCAGCCAACTCTTAACTCCTCTCAAACTCCTAATGTCAAGATGGATGAAGAGATCTGCCAAGACAAACCCAATGACTGCACAAAAAACTACATTGCAATAATGGTGCAAGACTTGAAATAGAGAAAGAGTTAACTGCACTTTTACAAATTACTTACTGTGGGAAATAGAGAAAAAGGAAATGTTTAAGAGTGATGTGAATGGGAAGAGATGGATTAGTGAAACAATGGATTAGTCCTCTCTTGAGGACAGGAAAATTGGCACAGAGAACTGCAGAGAATACTCAAGCTCTACCCAGGAAATAGGAAGGAATAGCCCTCAAAGGAAAAAGAGCTAGAGGATGGAAATTGAGTCTACAGGACAGGTAGATATTGTGCCTCCCACGTAAAGAATGCAAACAGAAAATAGGAAAAACCTAATAACTCACATTTGTCACAGGATTGTCCCTCTGCCTTTCTTTAATCTTGCCCTCAGCTGCAGAGTCTCACTCTCAGGCTGACACAGGCACTCATCTGATGAGAGAAGGATCATCTTCCCAAAAGAAAACTACTTGTTCATCCCTGTTGGCTTATTTTCTATCAAATTAGCCACTTGAAGAGCAATTGAGAGAATATAAGAAAGACTGTGTCTTGTTTACACCAGTGAGTCACTACATCAGTTTAGCTAGCTTCTCCCCTGGATGCAGCCCTAATGTGCACAGAAAAGTTCTTCAGCTTTCCTGAGGGGCTGCATGACATAAAAGCATTTTTTTTTCTGACAGGGAGATGCCTCACTCACTCCATTGATAGATTCACACTTGAATGCAAGCACAATTGAACTTCAGAAGTCTTATTACAAAATCTTACTTTGTTCTCCGATGTTGTAGCAGGTACTGGTGTCTTTTTCACAATGTCTAAAAATATGGGAAATTATCAGCAAGATTCACCCTGGTATGCTGCTAACCACACAGGTGTCACTGATCATTTCACAAATATGAAAGGCACTTGTTACCAAGTCTCCTCAACTTCACATCAGCACATTTTAAGCAGGAATGCCCAACTGGTAGCACAGCTGTTTATTCTTAAAATAATGCTGACATCTAGTGGCTGGCTGCACTCACAGAGGTCTGTGCAGCTCTGAAAGCTTCATGCATGTCGTGAGCTGCCCTTCACCCTTTGGAGGCAAGAAGCTCCAGCTGGAAATGTCACATCTATCCCCACTGTGCACTATTGAAACAATGAACATGCATAGTTCTGCAGAGAACATAAGCTAAATTAAAGAAAAAATAATACAGGCAGGGAAAAAAAAAAGAAAGTTTCCCCCCTTTTGTGTAGTTGGAAATTACTATGTGATAAAAGAAATTAGAGGACAGATGATTAAAAGATAATGGGGTCAAAACTGCTGCCAGCTGGACCTGCAGAAAAATGAAGAAGAGTCCAGACTTTCCCAGAAATATCAGATGTCTGAAAATAGTGAGATCTGATGATCTGGAGCGAGGCATGTTGAATACTAACCCTACCCCAACTCCTCCTCACTGTCAGCTAAGAGCACTGCTGCTCCTGGGCTGACCAGGGACGAGACTTGCTGGGTTAAAGTATCTGAAGTGACCCACATACAAAGAGAACACATGCAGAAGAAGCCAGACTTTGAGAAACTCAAAAGACAGCCAAAGAGGAACCTGAAACATGGCCAGGGCAAAGATTAACAGTGTCCTGTCCTGTCTTATCTGACCAGTGACCTTTCTGTTGAGAGACCTATAGGCTAAAAAAGAAATCAAATTATACAAGGTTGAACCTCTTTCTCATAAAGTTCTTCAAAGAAAATTGTACATATCTCATTTTGGCCCCGTAGTGCAGCTCTGCTCACTTTAACTGCCAGAAAACTGGGAAAATCTTGTAGATACATCTCCTACAAATGATGATCACTGCTCATACACCTCTCCCTCACTGTATTTGCTTTCTAAAAGCAAGAACAGACCTCTTTCTTCTGCAGCACATTTAGATTTTTCCACAATAACTGAAACATCTGGTCCTTGAAGAAAAGACTGGAAATATTTGTCTATCCACATGCCGACTAAACTGTGGGACAGTTCCCTCTCTGTTATGCAAAGCAGGTCTGAGATTCCCACAAAATGTTGTTTTTTAAGAAGAACACAGGATGATCCTGCCTCTCGCCTGGTGCAGGAGTGAAACAGACAACCCAAAGACGAGCGAGCCAGCCTTTCTCATGCCCAAATTGCAATTGTGCCATTTGCTCAACAACAGGAGGTGCATGTTCATCTGCAAACAAGTTGCTGGACTAGGAAATGGGCTCCCATCTGGAGTACTGTGCCCAGCTCTGATGTCCCCAGCCTAAGATGGTCTTGGATCTGTCAAGAGTCCAAAGGAGGGACATGAGGATCAAGAGAGTTGGAACATCTCTCCTGGACAAACTGAGAGAGCTGGGGTGGTTCAGGCTGAAGAAAGGCACCAGGGAGACATTGTAGCACCTTACAGTACCTGAAAGGGCTACAAGAGAGCTGGAGAGGGACTTTTTGCACGGGCATGTAGTGATAGAACAAAAGTTAATGGCTTTAAACTGAAAGATGACAGGTTTAGATTAGGTACTGGGGAGAAGCTTTTTGCTGTGAGGGTGGTAAGACACTGGAACAGGTTGTCCAGAGAAGCTGTGGATTCTCCATCCCGGAAGTGTTCAAGGCCAGGCTGGGTAGGGCTCTGAGCAATCTGGTCTAGTGGAAGGTGTCCACGGCAAGGGAGTTGGAATTAGGTGATCTTTAAGGTTCCTTCCAACCCAAATCGTTCTATGAAATACATTTCATACACCTCTTGGATTACTTTTTTTTTCCATCAAGAAAAGTCCAAAGAGACTGTTGCTGTACTTTGCAACAGTGCTGGGTTTCCTTTCAGATCAGACTTGGATGGAGGAAGGTTGGAGTCTGCACCTCCCAGGCGCCAGGGAGTGCTGGAGAGAACAGGCAGCAGAGCACAAAGCAGGCTCTCACAGGTGCCATTGACTGCTATCCCAGGATGTACAGAGACTGGCATTGAAAAGCTGACAGGGATGAAAGATAGCTTAGGGAGAATCACAAAAAGTAGGACCATACCAAAGTTACTGATCATTCAGGAAGACCAGCAAATGGTACAGACATGAATTCACACTTCACGGCACAAAAAAACCCTGCATTTCAGTACCAGAAAAACAGATACGAGTTGAGCCCATCTCACCAGAGGACCAGCCAAGAAGCCCAGATGTAGCAATCCATCTTCATCAAAATTGTAAATTTCATATATCTAAGTGCAGTAAATGCTCAGTGTTGTATGAAATAGCAAAGTCCTGAGGCAATAGAGGCACTATGTGACCCATGTGATCTGTGCTGCTTTTCATCTCATTGCTCTGGCAGCTTTCCTACAGGCTGAAACAGAAATATTAGCAACAGCAGACACATTATTCTAAATATCTTGAACAATGAACATTGTCTTAACATATTGCATAACAAGACAAAAATATATCTGCAAACATTAGGCAATTAACTCATCACAAGGAATTGACACAGAAACTTTCCTCCTGAGCACTAGCAAGAACTGTTCTCTGAATCCCCGGTCCCATTATTAACACAGTAAGAGGGTGTTATTTAAGACAATATTTTTAATTTCAACTCTCGTTACTTTGAAAACAATTACTCAAATCCCTGTCCAACCAAATTCAAAGCATTTACTGAGGATTCATGTGTCAAGAAATGGAAAAAAGCCCTCTGTCCTGGGTTAGGCCAGAGGGGTCAAAATCTAGGAAGTGATCTGGGCTGCAGGAATGCAGGAAGAAATACAACTTCCTTCCTGCGAGAGAGAGAGCCAATAATCAGGTAGTTTTAAGAATTGATAGGTGGGTAAACCAATTAAAAAGTTGGTCCGCCTTCAAGGAAAAAAACCATATATAAGCAGAGACCCTCTGACGCTCTTCCTGTTTGGACCTGCTGCTGCTGTGTAGAGAGGAGCAGCTCCTGCTTCTCTCACTGGTAAGGCCCAAGCGCCCCCCCCCCCCCACCTCCTTCCGAAGGAGGGAATGCGGGCGGAAAGGGAGGCTTTTACGGCAGCCGTGCCGCTGCAGCCGCGGCAGG
>JAVTVJ010000209.1:0-234885 GCA_034509425.1 Eopsaltria australis | reverse complement strand
CCTCACACTGCCGGAGAGAGAGAGACAGAGATTAACTCTCTCCATGCCTGGACTAAACTCACAGACACCCATCCTTCCTCGCAGAGAGAGGAACAAGTGAGGACACCTACATAGTGCAGCGCAGAGACTTTACAGTCAGTGAGGAAAGCAGAACTGATACTCACAAGGGGGTGCATGGGAAGTTGCTTCAAGAGTGAAGCTGAAAACTCTTTTAGAGAACCATGGTTGGGGACTGAGCTAATAAATTCTCTGTAATATATGAAGATATAGTCCAAAGGGGATGTGAGGTTCTTATTGCAGCCAATGAACTGAAATACCTAAGTACAGACAAGTAAGTGTTAAAAAAGTACAGCCTGATGAGAAACTAGAACCAAGAGAGAGGAGAGGCTGTGACCCAGAGCCCTGGTCCCGGGGAGAATGCTAGAGAACCTGAGTTGTCAGGAGAACCTGTGTTGCTCAACACAGAAGAAGGAATTTTCTTTGTTGCTGCAATTGAACTGGGCATCCTTAAAACAGGTACCCTGTAGACTGTTCATAACCCACCATAGTGGCTGTGGAAAGGCTACTGGTGTGGGAGAGATCCACCATTAAGCTGGACTTTACTCCGGGCGGCGGTTAATGGTGAGGCAGAAGACCCATAAAAACTGTATTTTTCTTACAGAAGATCCATGGTGTAAGCAAAAAAAACTTCTCTCCCTAAATGAACTGGAACAAGAGCTGTTTCTGAGTTAGTAAACTGACTGGAGGTCAAAGTGTTGTCTTTTGTATGTTGTCAGGGAGAATGAAATGGAGAGGTGGAGAAGGAGGGGTGGTCTGGGGAGTTTGTTCTAGTTTTTTCTTGAGTTTTTTTTCCTTTTTTCCCTTTGTCTTAGATATATTAATAAAACTTCTTTGTACTTTATAAAGTTTGAGCCTGCTTTGCCTACTCCTAATCCTTATCTCACAACAAGCAATCAAGTAAATTTAGGTAAGTGTGCTGGCATTTAGCCACAAACCTGAATAAGCAAACTAAAACCACGACACCCTCCCACAGATGTTTCATTTCTGAGTGCTGCAAATGCCTCAGCACTACTGGCAGCCAGCGGTACAGAGAACTCAACTAGCTTTATTCACTACTATTTGCCATCCTTACCCAGTACTCCCTCTGAGGGGACTATAATGTTTTCACAACAGAGTCCTCCAAAGAAGATGGAGGAGGCTAACTCTAAAAGATAAGAAAGTATCTGCAAAGTTTAGAAAACACTTTCAAAGTGAAGGACTCCTACACAGTAATGCAGTGTTATTACAGGCCAAACACAAATAGCTGCCCAGTTCTACAATAAATGCTTGAAATTACCTTTCCTACTCTACAACAGCCAAGAAATCGAAGAGCATGGAGTGACACCTAGGTATCCCTGGTGATGGTTGAGTTGCTAACTAAAAAAATTTGATTAATGATTAAATGATGATCAAATGATAGGTAATTGATGGCTGATTGGAAATTAGATTGTAATCAAATGGTGATTAAGTAATCACTTAAGGCTAATTAATGAGTGATCTGACAAAGACATAAATGATGACTTAGTAATTCAGACAGCTGTCAAACACTGTACTATTTAACACACTTGTAATAAATAAATACATATATATACTTGCCACTAGCACAAAATACACCTTCAGGCAGAAAGGAAAATGCTCCTTACCTTCCTGTAGAGATCAGACACTGGTAAAGTGTCTCTCAGCCCTGAGGAGTGACCTGGAGAGCTGTCCCTGCTGCCAGGGAGGTCAGGGCCGGGCAGCACGAGAGCAGCAGAGCTCAGTGGCTCGAGGTGGCCTCAGGTACTTGGAGGGCAGAGTGAGGGACTGGCGGCCAAACGCGGCCCTGGTGCTCGTGCACCTGTGTGGCTGTGGCAGCTTTAGCTTTGCCTGGTTCCAGCTGGGCTGCTGCAGTTATGTCCTGACAAGACACGGCCTCGCATGGCTCTCACCGGGATCAGCCTGCTCTAGGCCCATCACCAAACTTACCAGCACATGTATTTGCTGCATTAACTTATTACTTAAGTATTGCTGCCAGCATAAAACTTGCATTTAGTAGCCCCTTACACAGATGTCTGTCGGAATATTTGTTAAGAGAAAATATAAGTTATTCAAAAGTAATTTTTGAAGTTTATCCTGGAAAAAGGAAAAAATCTCACTGCTGAAGATCTGCCAGTAAGTTGTCATGCTCTTTTATAGAAAGGTTTTCAATTCAGATCTTGCATACTTTGAAGTGAAAAGCAGTGATGAGTTATTTCTCTACACTTTCCATGCATCCTGCATGCAAAAGATCCATAATGGAAAAAGAGATCTGTTTGGAAATAGGAAAGTGTTCCCCTACCTTGCACAAGGACTCCCATTCTAAATGCTGCACTGATCAATGATGCCTATGGAAGTGCATTTGCAATGACTCAAGCAGAAATCAAATGCAAAATAGACCTGAACATTATCTAAACTAAGCTATGAACTGCAGAATTAGAAATTTCTTGGACTAGCTAATTTCAATCCAGACAAAACCATACAAAAAAGAATGTTTAATTAATAAAGCTAAATATCTATGCAAATTTTACTTCAGTGGAACACACAAAAACTTAAAACAAGTCCATTGTACCCTTCATTTGATACATCAGACCGATGGTACCAAGGATTTGAGGTGATACTGACTCAAAGCAGATAGAACTCCTTGCCCAGAGCACACAGCAGCCTCTTTTTCCCAAAACTTCCAAACAAAAACAGGCCTCTTCCTTGAACCAAAGACGTGACCTCCACTTGTGAAAAGCTTCAAAGTCCTCACAAAGCTTCCCAGAAATTTACCTATTTAGTTAAGGTAATTGTTTCGAGGTGTCAAAACCACAAAGTCAGTTTAAAATTTTATCTTGGTATAAATTCACTTAGCTTTACAAATTTTGTATTGGTAAACATAGTGTTTATCTATGAAGATGTCTTCATAAAAGGAAACCCAAACATTGCTATTAGGTTTTTCTAGGACCTTTCATAAAAAGGTTTTTCTAAAACCTTTCATTTGATGAACTTTTGTTTGAACAGACGCAGTTTCAAATTTAAGTGGAATGCTTTTTAGCCATTTTGGGGTTTGCTTTTTGCCTTCAAAATGTGAACAGACTGTTTCTGGACCATGTTCTGAAAAGGTTCTAAAAACTAATTAATTTCTTTATCTGTACATTTCCCTCTCCTCACCTTCTCACATGGCATCACCACAAGTTTGCAATTTAACAGACTCTTTTCAAGTTACTCAGACTACAAAGCAAAGAGTCTCAGCCAGATAACAATCTAGTAATCTAATAAAAAATGCATCCAAGAATGACGCCTGCAAGTTGATTTCCAAAATCTGAAACTACAGCATGTAAAAATGAGTATTTGTAATGCTCCTTAAGGATCACAAGGAAAAAAGTTTGGTATCTTGAAAAAAAGTGCCACAAAAACAAAACACCGAGGCACTTTCGTAGGAGTGAGGGAAATACCTAGACAACTTGTCTACAAAATTTTCCTCAAACCCCAAACTGTTTGTTCTCAAACAATTTAACAGATAAGCCACAAATTTTCCCGTTATAGTGAACTGTTTGGATAGATGAAAGGCACGTTACTATTAAATACTAACATAATGGATGATGTGTTGAAGTAAGACAATACACTTTCCCCCTCCAGTTTCACAGGAATGACTCAATCAGGGTTACTAGCTTTCCTACTACTGAAAGGGGACTACACCACATACACTGACACATCTCTGAAGGGAAAAAAAATATGTAAAAATCGGGTTATATAAAAACACTCATTAATATTGTTCAAAAGTTTCTTTAGACAGGAGAGCAGTCTTTACATCATCATAAAACATACTCATGTACTACAGGTCACTTCAAGAACTTTTCAGGCTACCTGAAAAGTTTCCATTAACCAAATCACTGCAATTACAATCACCCTGTTATGGCAGGGATATCCATCCAAGTGACAGCTCTCATCACTTTCCCCAGGAACTGTCTCACTGTGCTATTCTCCAAGCTGTTCATAATCACTTCAGGGGGAAAAGCATTTGTCCAGTACTTTCACTGCAGACAATAATCCAAGCTAGTATGAAGAAAATTACTTCCTTTGGGAAGTATGCATGTTGGCATGAGTAATTCAACCATTTTAGGTACACTTTATCACAGGGGTAAAACATGTACACGCACACAGTAACTGACCTTTATTAGCAACAGCAGCTCTGTCTGCCAAGGGCCATTTAGGAACCAATCTTTGAGATACTCCTTCTCTTGTGATAGCATGAGTTTAGCCAGAGATACCTGTGTTCCAAGAGGCAGATGGATGATTCCAGTCAGAATATCAACAGTAGAGGAAATACAAAAGAAGCTGATGATCTAAGGGATAGCAAATGTAAAGCAGAGGAAACAGAAAAGCCATTTCACCTTGAGACAGCTAGTAAAAACTTCTAAAGGTTACAAAAAATCAATGCCACAAGCACACTGGAGTGTTACTGCTAACTTTACTTTCAAGCAGCCAATTTTTAGGGTCGTCCCAATCTCAGATTTATTCTTAATACACCGTCATTCACCTCTCCCTCAGATCTGTGGTGTGAGGGTATTTTAGTGAATAAACTGACATTTAAGATGAACTAAGATGAAATGAGCTGTTTTCAATAGTGTAAAAATTATTCTGACACATTAGCCTATTAGTGAAAGCATAAAGCATTTGAATTCTTAAAGTGTGAAACAGTTCTTTTTGAGGTAACACATGTAACTGGGTTATGTAAAATCTTACCATTTCTTTACTTCAACAGTTTTCATCTCATTAATTCCTGCCCCAAGTGAGTAAGTGCTAGTAACTAACAGCAGTTTATTAGGCATACTGACCAAGTGGGTATGTTTTTATTATTTAGCCTTATCAAATACAGCTTGAGATTTCCTAGAACGGTCTGTTAATTGCACCAGCTTTCACAGTTCTACAGCAAGCTCCTTTCACCTTTAGGATTGAGAGCCCACCTCCTTCTCACAGGTAACTTTTAAAAACTTGGGAGTCCTCAACACAACCTCAATCCCTACCTCATTTGACATCTGATCAATGATGAGCATATGAACTTACCAGGCACTTTCCTCCTATCTGATGTTTGAATGTATGTTTGTATTTGCTGCTTCTGTATTGATAGTTGTTCTTATCCTAGTGAAAATTTTCTATCCCTCTGGGCTACACAATCAGTTTCCCACCCACAAACACATAAGATAAAGAAGTTTTCAAATTTCCAAATTACAGCAGTTGCAAGAAACAAACAGCAGGTATCGTAACATTATAGCGCAGCTAAATTTCTATTAAAAATAACACTATGTCAACAGAAGTCTTGTTTTTATTTTCAAGTGTTCAAATTGTTATTACACGTACGCCATTTAATCATTTTTTATTTGAACATTAAGGTAATTACAGTTGAGGGGCTCATACTTCCAGTGGCCTCTCTGCATTCGATACCACCAGAGCAAAACATGAAACATTCCACATGGCTAATAAGACATTTGAGTTACCAGAATTACAATCATCAGTTTTTTCTTTTTTGCCAACAGATCACATACGTACATAACCATGGCCATTTTCTTTAGAAGAAATACCAAAATTAGGACTGCATTTGTTTGTTTTCAATATGAACATCTCCACATATGAGCAACATGGTACATGACAGTTTGATTATCACACATACAGTACTTTGGCAGCTCTGTGATGGTCTTTTCCCCTAAGCTCCATAGTAGGCTTAATTTATAAAACATATTGCTAATATGCCCTGCATAAACACCTAGAATCAAATGTATCTTTTGTCACCTAAATGAGAGAGGGAGCAGTGCTTTAATCTTGCATTAGACAGCCTCATCACACATGCACAATTGTCTTCCATGGACACTTCTACACACATCCTAGCTAACACTGTCTGCAAAAAATAATCTTTATTCACAGAAGATTTGAATTTTCTTCTCAAATTACAGAAGCTACAGATGATTACATGACAAATCACTACTGTTTGTTTCAAAATAATACTGAATGTGTCACACTTTTATCAAGGTTACTTGCATGTTACCATCTTATAAGCACATCAGTCACCTGATCAAGTCATCTGAGTTCATTTGTGAAACTGGCTTGTCTCTTTTGATACCTCCCAATAACTCATAGTTTGTGGTTAACAAATACTAATTTCTTTGAATACCTCTACCATCCATTTCCACATGAGAACTAACGCTATATTAAACTTTTTCACTTACTCTCCTCAAATGATTTTAATTTCCCACTTTCCTGACCACAACTGACCTATCAGCACAGTAATCTAAGTGAGGACAATCTTCCCTCTAATATAACCATGCACTTCTAAGTAGCCACTTGAAAGTTCTGAGGTAAAATGCATGAAATTGGTTGCAAAATTTCATACTTAAAGGAACAAAATCAAATTACGTATATTGCAATAAAAAACATCTTGAACCTGTCTACAGTGATCTGAAGCAATTTATTTCACTCATTCATCTGTGAAACGTAAGCAGCTAGTTTGTGTTTATTCTATTTGGTCCAAATAGCCCTATATGTTGTTAAGAGTCACTCAAAAAAGAATGCTGTGCCCAAAACCACATCTGCTAACACAAACATCTCTTCACCCTTTTATTCATCCTCAAGCAGTTCTTAAGATTTCTTGAGCTATATAAAACCAGATCTTAATTTTATCTGTAATATGTCAACAATGGGTAAGTTAGAAAGCAGGTGAAGATATGTGACATATTAAAATTAAGTAACATGCACCTAATTTGATGAAGTCTCTCTTCCTCAGCCTTTAATACCTATTTGCATGGAATTATGAACTCTGCAGCACATAAACAGACTGCATATGGCACTTACAATCATGTCTGCAATATAAACATGGATATTGAAATGTTCTGTAACTAAACAAACAGTAAATACTGTTTATCTATACAAAATTTAGAGACAACATTATCATCAAAGGGGGAAATTACACCCAAACTAATTAAGTTGGACATTCACTAGTCTTGAAATGTTCTTTTTCATAAAGTTGTTTTATCTTCTTGCTTCACTTAATTATGTCAGAAAATGAACTCCTCCAATTCTGCTTCCATTTCTTCACTGCAGTTATTTTGTGCCAGCTAACTTTGATCTTGTACCATTTAACTTTCACCCTGGTGCACCCCTTACATCTTCACTTCTCCATCACATTCTCCCTGCGTCCTTCCGTTGTTTGTGACTCGGTGTCACCAAGAAGCCCTTCCCCTAGGGCAGCAGCTTGTGTAACAGAGCTTCCACGGGGCAGAGGCTTTTCTGTCCAAGAGGAACCAGGCTGACCAGTCAAGCTCGCTGGGTCACGGCACGCCGTGTGCCGGGTAAGCTCTCTGTGTGCGCTAAGCGCCTTCTGTACAGAGATAAACCAGCTGTGCCCACAAAAGCCTCAGGAGGCAACCCGAGTTCAGTGGTCTGGGCAGGCAGCGTGCATGGGGCAGAAAAACGAGAGACAGACATCTTGGCTGCAGCAGTTTTAACTCTGTTTCATTGTTTAACCTGTGTTACAGTCTAATTTAAGCATCGTTGTTTGTGCAGCACTTTCAAATGAACGAAAACCCTACAGACAGGTAAACCACTCCTTTTCTACAGAATAACTGGTTAGTATGTGTTCCAGAATTAATTTAATGCAAGCCTTCAAGAGTGTACTAATAACCACATTTGGAGCCTTTAAATACTGTCTTACTCTGAGGTATATGTCTATTACTGTAGAAGTTTATGCTTCACATCTAAAGTTCAGGAAAAAAGGCTACTCATATTTTCTAGGTCAAGCAAGCTATAGAAAAATGGGAAGAGAGAGCATGTGTTTTGTGTTCAAGTGTTATTGTTCAGCATAATCCTTCATGCAAGTTAATGCAAAAAAAGCTATATATTCTAAAGACTGTTTACATCTGAATAAATAGGGTAAATTAGCAAATACAGTACTGAAAATTATCTACAAAAATGTGTTTTTCCAAGTATTCACTGTTTGTATCAAGTCTTAAAGCAGAAAGCTGCAGGGCAATACCAAAGAAAATGGAATAAAAGAAAAAGTGAACTGAGACATTTTAAGAAATCCCCTCAGAAAACAGATTCATATTAACTGTAAACTAAACTGAAATTAAAACGACTAAAGCTATTAGGTGGCCTTATCAGCAAACACCTTCAATCAAAAGGCCATAAACAAATACGCTTTACATATTACTTGATTTGTTTATTTTACACCATGGGGTGAAAGCAACACAATTCCTTTTAGTAAAGTATACACAAATAGCCTCACTCAGAATACACTTTTAATGCACATAAAAAAAGTATTCATCTTACAAATCGTTTTGCAATCCAAATATACAATAGCTTGGAAAACAATATTTTAGAAAACTAAAGCCAATGTAAAAAGACTGCTTAATACAACTAGATGATATAAGTTTTTGTATGGCTCTGTCTTTAGAGTTTTCTTACTGCATCATCAATATCAGAAATCTGTTCCTTCAGCTGGTTCCACTGTTCTGGATTTAAAGAAATACCTGAAAAGCATTAAAAATAAACACTTAAGACAAAAAGAAAATCATGGTTCTGGACCTTGTGCAATTATTATAAAGGCTGTTTTCATACACAAAGCTTATGTTATAATATTAATACTTGAGTTACTTCAACAACCATCTTAGTTACAAAGTGAAACTACCCACTTCCAATACTTCAGCTGAACTTCAGGTTATCTCTAGACAAGTTTACAAAGAGAATGTGTGTAACAAATAACTGCACAAGTAGTAGACTAAACACGAAGTGAAATACAACTCTGGCCATGACAGAAGGCAGTACAAAAGCCCTGGGTGATAAGCAGGAAATCATTTGCACTGCTGTTGGCTCCTAAAGCTGTACCTATGCAGACAGGTCTGCTGCACCTTCCAAGTAATTCGGGGGGGGGATTTTCCCCTCTTGCTTCTTAAAGCACTGTAAAGAACACTGTAAGTAACTTTTTGGTTAGTAGCACTCCCTAGCACTCACAAACCCACATGAAAGTTACGCTTTACTTCAAGTTCACTACAGTTTCTAGTGACAATCAACCAATAATCATTCAGTATTCCACAACCCATCACTTCAGTTCTAAATTTGACCTCATCTTCTTCAAGCTTAAGTACAGGCACATGTTTCATTTGTGCTTTGGTCTACCCATTCTTACCCTACAATTTTTACACCCACTTGGTGGAAAGTGCAGGCTCCCAGGGCTCCTCTCACACTTTCTCCTGTCAAGCCCTTCCATTAATTACTGCCACTCTCCCCTGCCAGTGATAGTTTTCCTTCATGGCTTTCTCCCTGAAGGTAGAGCAGGACCTGAAAACAGCTGAAAATTTGAATTCTATTTTTGGAGCCCACAGCCTTTTCTTTACCATCGCTGTCTTATCAGAGCACCACCACAATTTTAAGCAACAAATAGTGTACATGAAGTTTCTCTAAGCAGTCTTCCACCAGCCTTTGAAGGACAGGTTTCATCTGAAAACAGGTCAGGTATGCTGAACATTATTAGGGGATTAAATGTCATGAAAATGTCCCTCGACCATACACCAGATACACCACACAAAATCCACACCTGCTGCTTGAGACGGACAGTAATTTAAACTGCTGGTCTTATTTTTGTTTTATTGCAAAATTTTGGCTGCTTATACTGGTTTCAGGACAGTTAGATAAGCAGCTTATGAGTGCATCAAGGAAATATTAGACTCACATACTGTATCAGATTATTATTAATTTTATCATAATAAAATTCACTCTCTTGCTGCATTGATAAACATTCCTATCTACATCATGTCATTTTTGTCACTTAGCCCACCCATCAAATCTCATTGCAGCTTGCCATTCAAAGTGCTTATACTATTGAATTCCACTTTGAAACACAGAATGTCAAGTGCTTAGAAGTGAGAGTAACCTTTTTTGTTAACTAGCAACAATAAATTCAAAACAAGCAATTTTCCTGTAGAGCACCAGTGTATCTGTTCATGCAAACCCATTCTCAGTGGTTATTTAAGAAATGTTGAAAATGCTTCTCAAACTTTCTAAATTACTGTTTACTGGGTTTCTCCTGAACACACCAAAAGAATGTAACAAACCTTATGGTGATGGCACAATAAATTTCTTCAAACTTAGGAGCCTGCCAGTACATAAGGCTGGGGAAGGACTTTTTGTGACACCATGTAGTGACAGAGCAGGGGGGAATGGCTTCAAACTGCAAGTGGGTAGATTTAGATTGGGTATTAGGAAGAAACTGTTTACTGTGAGGGTGGTGAGGCACTGGCACAGGTTGCCCAGAGAACATGAGGATGTCCCACCCCTGAAAGTGTTCAAGGCCAGGCTGGATGAGGCTCTGAGCAACCTGGTCTGGTGGAAGGTGTCCCTGCCCACAGCAGGGAGTCAAGTTGAACACGGTTATCTTCAAGGTCCCTTTCAACCCAAACCATTCTCTGGTTCTATGAATCCCCAGGGCAGAATGTTTCATACTTACCTTTCACTGATGCTATATGAAAACGGATATAAAGTAGGCTTCTTAAAGAGAAGCAACATCACATTAAGCACAGCACGACTACTACAACTGCCCTGCAATCCCCATCTTGAGATGTGGAAGTTCTGAAAGTGGTTCACATGGAAGCCTTGCAAATGTGCAAGTGGCAACTAGAGGTACAATGGCTTGTGTTGTGCTGCAGATTACAAACGTGGGACACTTGAGATATTTTCCCCTCTAATAAAACATCCTTTAACATTTGTTTTTTCAAAACTAATCATATTAAATGTTTAGATTGCTTTAATCTAAAATTTAATAGAAACTGAAGGACATGGTTGGTTTTTAAAGATTTTCAGGTAATTTTGAAATAAGAAATCCAATCATAAGAGGAAATTTGGTTTATGAAGTTAATTGAGGGGGGTGAAGTATGGCTATGGTATAAACATATTTATAACTCCCCTACCAAATTTGCTTGTATTTGACACCTTGCTTTCCATAAAGCATGGAGGATCTCTTTAGGAAAACAGACTCAGGCCAACAAACCCACTTAAGATTTTATCCATAACCTACAGATAAAACTAATCCTTTATATAAATATAAATCGTAAGAAAGTAAAAATACTACTCAAAAAGTATCATGTAGGAATAAAGGAGAAAAATACGATATAGGAAGTTGGACTAGAAAGTGCATACCATCTTTTAATACAAAGTAACATGAAGCAGAACAATACCTTTTCTGCCAGGCTTCATTTCACCTTCTTGATCCATCCAATATTCTCTAATATCAATTAAGACTTTCCCTTTAAAGTCCCGAACACTCACATACCTCATTTTGCCAATCTGTCAAAACACATACAAGGGTCTTTTAGGATTTTACACATTAGAGCATTCACTTTCCCCAGCAGCATTAGACTATGACATGTGACACTGCACATTGCAGCTTATTTTAGACACCACAGAAACAACTAGATTAAAAGCTTAATTCAGAGTAGTCAGTAGGCTAATAAGTAACGACTTAAAACTGGTTGAGCAGGCAATGCTCAATGCCAAAGTAGCTCTCCTAAAATAAAAATACCTGTATTCTTTACACGCTTGCTTCTTGAAAGTCATGAATTTACTGTTTTCTGAAAAAAAAATTTCTTTCTTTGTAACATTTCTACACAAAGAAGGAAAAAGGGAGCTCTACTCCCAAATTTAAATTTTAGTCCATTCCACAGGTACAGAAAGCAAATTAGGTGTTCACATGTAATACCTTCCCTTTTTTTTTTTTTTAACATAGTAAATACAGATGGAAGTGAAGGCCACCAACTGTCCCATGCCCACTTCTATGTCCTCACGGGCACCTCACTGTATCACCAGGTCTTCAAAAAACAGACAAATCTTTTAAGTTCACCAGCATGTACCACAGTACAAAATTTGGAACTTGGATTTTGGAACTCCATAATTTTCAAACCACTGTCATAACTGAATTACACAGGCATCTCTTTTTTGGGGGCGTGGAGTGGGAGGAAGTTGGGGAAGAAGCATAGCACCAACTATGCAATACACTACCTATTTAGGCTTATTCAAGATCTTTCCAAATATGATAAAAAACTCTCTATTCACATAAATTCCAAGTACAAGCTGAATTTGAAAAATAGAAATTAGATAATTAAAACATAATCAAATAAAATTTCTTGCAATTTTAAGAAAGCCTTAGAATTCTCTTCCAGAGACATTTTATATAACAAACAGATTCTAAAGTAAACAATTTTAAAATAAAATATCCCTTCCTGCTAAAACACTGTCTTTCAATTTCAACTTCCTTTATCTTTGCATGCTGCATTTTGATACAATTTAAGGAGGGGCCCGACACCTCTGGCCCAAAAACACTAGCATGAAGCTGGACCAGAAAGACTGAAGAACTCTCCAATCAACTACAGTAATTCACAGATGTTTAAGTCACATGCTCTTATTTCACAAAACAGATATAAACATGAATACTTTATCTTTGCTTACATTAATTTTTCTTTTTCTGCAGATGCTATATGACCTCTAAAATTTATTTTAAAACAATTAGGACATTAGGACTGAAGCACTTTTCCTACTTCAAAGCATCCTTTAAAACTAGTAAGACATTACTGTTTGTAAGACAGTATTTTTAATTGATAAAATTACAACACAGATTCAAAATTCAAAAATTAAAGTATAATGTTATGGCAGCTTAGCTCTTTCAGACCAAACCTGATACCATGCCCAAGACCATCTGCAGTCCTGACAAAGAATATCCTAAATAGCCCACATGGACTACATTTCTTGGTTTTACCCTTTAACGCTCCAGTAACTTTTAAGGTCACCTCCAGGAACAGCTTCAATCAGTAGCACTCCACTGCAACTTCTTTTTCCATGGCTATTGAAGAATATTAGTGCTTTGACAAATAATTCCAGATTTGTTGTAAAAAATAAAACCTAATTGAATATAGCAGATTACAGCAGCCAATACAGTAGAAGGGTTTAGAATGTGATTTTGAAGAGTAAGAAAGACTTTATGTCTTAATTCAACTACAATAAGGTAAGGGGCAATAATGCAAAGATCACATTCACTCAATCATTAAGTCTACCTTAGATAAAAGCATTTCTCCATATAAATGCTGAAATTAATCACATCGCATCCAGATTACAGATGAATGTTCCCATTAAATTTCAGATCTTTAAGTTAAACTCTATGCAAAAGCGGCCAATAATAAAAATTTTAATAAGACTTCTAAAGTACAGTTCCAACAAATATCTACAGTTAAAAACAAAAACAAAATCTAGACTTAACTAGTTAAGTAAATAGATGTTTCTTGATACTTAGCTATCTGTAACTCTGGTACATGTTCATTTCTGAACAATTCTTTTTTCATGTACCTGCTGATAATGTTAAAAATAATTTCAGTGATTAAAGGTATTTTTGAATCTCTATAACCAGAGCAGCTGTACTGGGAAGAGTAAGTTTTCTTCACATTGGCTGATATGGGGCTGTGTTTTGGCTCTGTGCTGAACGCAGGGATGATAACACAGAGATGTTTTAGTTACTGCTGAGCAGAGCTTACACACAGCCAAAGCCTTCTGTGCTTCTCAGGCTGCCACGCTGGCAGGGAAGCTGGGGGTGCTGGGAGACTGGGAGGAGACACAGCCAGGAGAGTGACCCCCACTGACCAAAGGGATATTCCAGACCACGTGACATCATGTTCAGGACATAAAGCGGACAGAAGAAAAGGGAATGCCATGTTTGGCATGATGACATTTGACTTCCCAAGTGACACTTAGCTGTGATGGGCCCTGCTCTCCTGGAGATGGCTGAACTCCTGCCTGCCCGGGGGAAGTGAGGAATTAAATTCTTGTTTTGTTTTGCTTGCATGTGTGGCTTCTGCTTTCCCTATGAAACTGTCTTTATCTCAACCCATGAGTTTTCCAGCTTTCACCCTTTCAGTTGTCTCCCTGACTCCACTAGTAGGGGTGTGAGCGAGTGGCACCAAGACAGTCATCAAGATTTATTGCAGAGTACTTAGTGCTTCACTGAGAAGTTCATGTATTTTTTATTAAATACTACAGATCCTTAGATTATACTACTCTATTGACTTATATAAATCAGTAAACATTAAAACCATTATTTTGAGGTTTCTGTTTCTCAGAATAAAAAGCACTGAACTGTGTCTCTGCTCCTTTCAGTGATAGGCAACTGACTTCCTGTGTGAGTTTCAGCAAGTACCTTCTTCATCCTTTTTCCTACTTCCTCTTTTTCTGGATTAAACTGTACATCCACAGTGCAAGCATAAACAGCAAAAAACCCTCTCTCTTCCCTAGCCAGTAACCATATGTAAGGAGCACAAGACTCCTGTAAACAGTGAGATCTGCAACAAAGCTATTTGTGAAATGCATCAGTGACCACCTAAGTTTCACAATTAGTGAAATCACAGTTTCAGAGCATCATAAATGTGTATGTTTACCTTTTCTTTCAGGAGCCTGTGATAAGGACACTGGGTAAATTACACTAGAAAAATCAAAGAACTTATTTCTCACAAGTTAAGACCCAAATCTAGTAAAAAATCGAAAGAAACAAAATAAAAGGGTTTAGGAGGCGGACAGGACAACACACAGACAACTTCTGAAGTAACAATTTCAGTTAAATTCATGATGATGCAATGTGGTTCTGCTCTGGGTAGTCATTAATGCATCCTGACAAACCTTATCCAAATCAGGCACAGGTAGATGATAGGATTAGTCAAACTAACCAGAGCACACGATGCAGAGCTCAAGTTGGCTTGAAGCCACAGACAGGAATCTAATGCATCAAGGCTAAACCCTTCCACATTAACACAAATAATGCCTGTCCTTAGGGCCTCGAGTAATATATCACACACAGGAGTAACATAAATTTCTGCAACCTAACAGCACACAAATCCTTCATCAAGTTGCAGAGTACTCTAGATTCCCTATAAAACCTAATAAGGCCAAGACATGCAAACACGTAAAATACACCTTGTCTCCTATATTGAACAAATTGTCTTCTACTTACATTAACACTACTCTTCATAAGCAGCTGCAAAAAAAACCATTGCATGAATAATCTCTAACAAAAATATAAAATGTACATATTTATGAAAATGCACTCTTCTGGATACAGCAGTCACAATGAGCTCTATTATTAAGGCAATCCGTATGCTTCAAGAACACAGCCGGAGGGTGTGGAACAAGACTCTTGGTTTCACCTCATTTGCAGCCACTCCCACACACAATATGGACACCATAGAACTTGTGACTACCCTATGAATGCTTTACTGCCTGATTTCCATCAGCTGAAGCCACATTTGTAAAGTTATACTGCAAAGTCACTTCCACATCAGAGATCATTTTACTGCCATGAGAGAGAAACTCTCCAGAAAGGTTTCTAGTATCACTAAGAGGCCTAGAACAAACAAAACTACATCTAAAAAATTAACAAGCATGCCCTCCTGAGGGGGGAGGGGGGGGAAGGGGGGGTATCCTCAGACCTACTGTAGTTTTATTTCCATGACAGTTACTGCACAGTTATGTAGCCTACAAAAACTGACAATGCTTCACATAATACAATGAGTAATCCAAAATATATTTAATTGTTGATTACTTCAAAGGCAGGCACAGACTGGGTAATACTGATATTTTAGGTCAAGGTGATAGTCAAAGATCCGTATTCTACTCAACACGAGAAAAATCCTATTCTTATGAGTCCTCTATTCTCTGTTTTTAGTAACTTTTTATTATCTTAGGTCGAAAAGGTTTCAAGAAACCAGAGCATGCATACTTTCGCTTTCATTTGAAAGGGTCTGGGTGTGTTTTTGCATCAGGGGAACACTAACAATTTTAGTTTTCTCCAAGGCTGGAATTTCTGAACTTACTACAAACTTAGCATCAAGTTTATACACAATTCTATCTGCAGTTCACCTTGTAAGCTGCAAAATTCACTATTTCATTTTTCCTATAGGGTTCAAAGCATGCCCAACCAGAACTAAAAATATTATACACTTCCTTCAATATGGAAATGCAGACATAGCCTTCAAGGGAAGCTCTCCCTTCTGAACATAAGAGGAAAAGTAAGAATTGAGACATTAAAAATAACTGCCCTGTATCACAGTATCAGCTCAGCAGGTCTTCTAACTAGAAGAGACTTTTCTTCCCCTGTATTACTTCACACAGCTACAGCCCAAAACTATTTCATTTATATTACTCTGTGTTTGGGTCATCTCACGGGGCACCTTAACCTATCACAAAGTTGAGAATCAAAGCCTCCAGAATTTAAGTTCCTTTCCAGCCAGCTAGTCAGAGACCTTTAACAGATCTTGATCCACACCCCTAAAGCAGCTAATTCTGAGCTGTGTATCAGCTCTCAGCACACACTGCTACTGCCTTGGCGAACCCTGGGAACTGCAATACCCTGAATTCACTAATGTATCTTTCAACTGAAAAACATTGATCCCATCTTAAAAACAAGGCAATACCACAAGTTACTATCTTTATGGGATGTTCAGTGATAAAACACTACATCGTAACATAAAGGAACAAACAAAACTTACTCCAAGATGCTGTCACAACACAGGAGGCCAAGCTGCCCTTGACCTAGTTAAATAGGAACGAAGAGTCCACAGTTTGGTTTCCAAGAACATTTTTTTCAAGAGCCCTAATTAAAAAAACATTTCTATGTAGAGACAAACCTGATCTAATATTTCAAGTACACTGATGGTAAGAGCTGTTTTTACTGACAAAATGACTACCCAGAGCTACCAGGAGCAAAGTCATGAGAATTAGACCAATTGACACAACTCAGATTCTTTCACTCTGTTGAAACCTGACCATGCGTTTCTGAGGATCCATCTGAATGCCAGCACCACAAACCCCTTCAGCCAAAGATTCAGGAGGCCAAGCAATACACCATCGAGAAATTCAGATCACCTCGTAAAACTTATAGAGCAGATGATATAACATTACCTTAACCAGGCTCTATGAGTCATCAATTTTACCTGAAACATATTCTCATCTCTGTTACTGCTTTGCTTAGAAGAAGCTGCACCTTTAGAACTTTCACCAGTCTTTTGTTTCTTTACAGGTTTTTCTGGAGTTACTTGCTTTTTCCGCTTTGCCTTGGAGCAAAACATAAAAAGAAAAGCATGAGCCACAATCACTCTGTATGTTACAGATAAGGTTACGTTGCATGTCACAGTCTACCACCAAGCAATATACTTCATCACCTTCTTGCTGTGAAGGCAGGAATCCAATACTGTACATTTAGACTGGAATTTAAAAACTTCAAAATGAGCCTGATTCTGTTCTCAGTGAAGTAATACTTTGGCTTTAAAGAGAATTTAATTTGATCAAAATAGATTTCAAAAATCCCTTTCTGCACAGTAACATTGTCAGTTCAGCAGCTTTAATTAAAAATTTAAGTCTGATGGACACGGAACCCTCTTCTCCACTAAATGGAATAAAAAGTACAGAACAGCTTGCAACACCTCCAAACAAGAAAGAAAACATAGATAAGATAATGAATAAAGAATCTGGAAACCTCTTCTATCAGACAATTGTTTTTTTAATAAGCATCCAATCACTGCCCACAGCATGATAAATTATGCAAGTTTTTAAAGCATTCAGACAATTTCACACGTAAATCAGATTACTCACAGAAGCTACAAAGCTACTATTCCTACTCAAGAAGAAATAGGAGATCAGAGCTCTTAATGTACTGTACTACATTAAAAGACCTGGTGTCTGTGTTACCACCTAGCGTTTCTTAAAAAGATAAATTAACTACTTTTTCCTGATTTTGTTCATAATGATTGGTACATCTATACAAACTTCTAACTTAAATAACTATTAAAATTAAATGGGAACATTTGATTTATACATTTAAAACAGTTGTCTTACAATTTATCAATTCAAAGACACTCAGGTTGGCTCAGCTTTTAAGTGAGAAACTAGCAGATGGTGTAACAGCAAATAAAAGAAAATTGAGCAGAGAAAAAAACCCGTGCAAATAAGATAAGCAAGTGATACACAAGGAGCACAGGGCAAGTGCCGATTTTTGTTATGGAGAAGTAATCCAGATATTAAAATGGCAGTGAGTGGCTGAGGGCATGTTCTCAAATCAAGTCCAAATTCTTGCCACCAGGGCACTTTATACAGAAGCCTTCACAAGCTTGCCACAAAGCAGCAAAGAATTACAGGGAACTTGCAAGTATCATATGGAATGGTATGAGGAAAACAAAATGCAACTGAAGAAAAAAAACTTTTCTTCAGGGCAAAAACGGTGCAATCCACCCACACTTGGAAGGTGGGTTGTTTGGGGTTTTTTGTTGTAGTTGTTGAGGCGGGTGGGTGGAACAGAAATTTTCTTAAAGTGTCTGATAAATCATATGGAATGACATGCATGTTGTGACATAATGCTCACCTAATTCCTTAACCCCAGCCTGAAACAAAAGAGTTAATACAGTAATGAACTGTATATAATGTTCACCTTTTTGTCAACTTCACTATCTGAATCACTGGCAGATGAGCTTGAAGATACAAGTTCCTTTGATTTAGGCATTCTGGGAAAAGAAAAATAACATGAGAACACTATATAAGGAATGACATTCCATTTTAGCTGGAAAGCAATCTTCAAACCTGTTTGTACTGGCTTATCTTCTTCAAACCCTCCTAAAGATTTTCCTGCATCTTCATTTAAGCTTTAATACACACTGAAGATGCAATATAAAGCACTCTTCCCTCTTTTATCTCTTCCTCTTTCTGTTGCAACTGCATTAAAATACATTTAGAGCACATTAAATGCAGTGTTTTGACTTCTGAACTGTCTACAGCAGAATGATTTTTCACAATTTTCATATATCCCCGGACACAGCAAAACCCACAATGTAAAATACACAAGACAATACTGCCCTCCAGCTGAATCCTTTCTATTACATCCACAAATATGAACCATTAACACTCTAGCAATATCTATACTCTGACATGGGCATTTCACCCAGTTGGATTTGCAAGCAACATTGCTGCACAACTGTCACACGCGTGACGCTCAAGCTCCCACCTATAATCTAACAGTCTGAAACACACCTCGGTTAGAGTGAGCTACACCCCTGCAATTAATACTTTCACACATCATTCACTGGAGACTATTAACTCGCCAGACAAGCAAACATTCAGCATTCCTTGAATGCATGCTGCCAGGTGTCCTTGCACGTCAACCCTGGTATGCAAATGTGTGGTTAGATATAGCGGTTACACATTTTTCCTGCTGCTAGGAAGCTCTTTGTAACAAATACACACCTCATTTGTTCTTACAGAATAAAATGAAGCATCCCTGAAAGCGTACAGTAGAAACTGCAGCTGGGAAATGCCATGATAATATTCCCGAGTATCTCAAGAAAAAAAAAAGGGGTAACAGCGTTCTTAAATGGGCAGTGAAAAAAAACCCACATATGCAAATGAAAAAAAAAACAAAAACCACCAAACCAACAAAACAACCAAACCAGAGTCCAAATAATGCTAATGAATCAACGTGGTTCTAAAGTAGGGCAAGACCTGTGGTAATAGCTTGTAGCACAAGGACGGAAGCTGCAGCACTGCACAGAATACAGGGTGTGAGGAAGCACACACAAGCCACACTCCAGGACGGCGGCAGAGGAGCGCTGGAATGGGACAAAGTGAAAATAAGCAAACGGATGACACTGAGTCGGCGAGCCAAACGATGCTTCGGGGGATGACCCCGGGGTCCGCACGGGAAGGAGAAAGGGACAACATGGAGGAAGGTGTGGGCGGAAACTGGAGGAAAAAGAGATGTGAGGTGGTGGGTGCCCCCCGGGAGAGGCTGAGCGTGAGGAGACACCGCAGCGCCGGCGAGGGGGACGGGATGAGCCGGGCCAAGGGAGAGCGGGGAAAGATAAGGAAAGGAAGACGAGCCGGGAACTCCAGGTAGGCGGATCCCAGCCGCCATTTTCCTCCCCATTCCTCTTTTCCACGGCTCGTATCGCCCCCCAAGGAAGAGTCCAGACCCGAACAAGGACGGGGGCGAGGGGGTGGGCGGACGAGAACGCCCAAGTTTTCCCAGGGCAGAGCGGCAGCGAAGAGACTGCGGGTTACCCACGGCGGGGCGGACGAGAAGGACAGCACGGAAACCAGCGTGCCAGGGGTCGCCGGCGGGCCGGGTCTGCTCCCGGCGCAGGGGGGAGCGCGGCCGGGCGCCATCTTCTCCCTCAGCCACACTCTGTGCCCCCCAACATGGCAGCTCCCCCTCGGCAGCGGCGGCTCGCTCCTCCCGCCCCACAGCGGGGTATCCCTCCCGCTGGGCACCGCGGGCACTCGAGGAACGAAGGGAAGCCTCGCCTCGGCACCCCCCGGCCGCGGCTGCCCCGTTCGGGCCGGGAGGCGCCGAGGCGGCGGCGGCGGGGGCTGTGGGAAGGGGCGCGCGGGAGAAAATGGCGGCGCGGCGGGGGCGCGCGGGGGGACCCGGTACTCACGTCCTGCTCCGCGCGTGGCTCCTCCGCACCGCGACACAGGCGGAACTGACGCGGCGCGGAACGCCCGCCCCGGGCCGCTCACGTGGGGCGGCGGGGGGCGGCTTTAAAGGGGACGCGGCCCTTTGTCCCGGTCGTCGCTCGCTCCCGCATCCCCTGAGGGACGGGGCAGGGATCATGGTGCTGGAAAGGAGATTTTACGGGATCACAGGAAATCCCGAGTTGGCAGAGACTCATAGGGAATATGGAATCGAGCTCCTGGCCCTTCACAGCACACCCCGAGTAACACCATGTGCCTGAGAGCAGTGTTGTCCGAACACTTCTTGGTGCTGTGACCGCCTCCGTGAGGAGGCTGTTTTAGTGCCCAACCACTTTCTGAGTGAAAAAGCTTTTTCTGGTACCCAACCTAAACTTCTCCTGACTCCCCATCGAATCTTATCACTGGCAACGAGAGTGAAGAGATCGGTACCTCTGCTTCCCCTCGTGCGAAAGCTGTAGACTGCAAACGACCTTAGGAAGAATTTCTTCAGAGAAACGATTACACACTGGGATGGGCTGCCTAGGGGGGCTGGTGGAGTCACTGTCTCTGGAGGTGCGGACTGAACGCGGCACTTGGTGCCTGGCTGACGTGGTGATGATTGGGCCTTAAGTTGGACTCGGTGCTCTCAGAGGTCTTTTACAAATTGATTCAGCTCTTCTCTGAAGTCTCCCCTCAGTCTTCTCCAGGCGGAAAAAAAAAACCCGTACAACAATTCCTAAATAGCAGGGCTTTGTCCCGCGCTGCGGCGGTTCCTCGATGCCGCTCGGAGCCGGCCAGGCGTGAGGCGTGAGGCGTGAGGCGGGTGTGGCTGCCGCGGCTTTGCATAGCGAAACCACGGCCCCGCCAGAGCTGGGACACCGCTCGGGAGCCCCTCCTGATGGTTCCCCTTCTGATGCTTCCCCTTCTGCCACCAGATCCCCCTCCTGCCACCGGTGACCCGGGTTTCCTTCTCTTACCGCGGGGCTCTGCAGCTGGGGACCAGGGAGCCTCAGGGCACCCGTCTGGGCAGGCACCGCGGGGTTGCAGCACCAGGGATGGAACGTTAAAGCTGTCTGTGCTTCTCTTTAAAATACCTACTTTTAAAAAACTGTCCAAGCAAATAAAGAACTTGAAAACATACTGACAATGTTGCTTTTTTTTTTTCTGTAGCGTGTTCACACGGCGATGCATCCCGAGCACCCTGCTGCGGAGGGTTTGACTGGACTTAGTTCATCTAAATAAGTTCTGCTTCTGAGACCCACCAAAATGGAAGGGAGGTGAGGAAAATCCCTCCGTTTTGTAAGAGGCGATTTCAGCAGCCTTTGCAGACTGCAATAGGCCAGGTATTCTGTAAGAGGACGTGGTTTCACATTGTCTTCTGTGTCAGGTATTTCAGCCTTTCAGTTTATGGTGAGAGTTACTAACTTTAAAATATGGTCATAATTCACACAAAACTGATATGGCTTGTGCCTTTTTGCTGATCACTGTTTGCAGCAATGGGTCATGCAGTTGTGTGGTGAGCAGTGATAATTCTTCAGACATCCAGTCCCAGTTGAGTCCTTTTCATGTTCTTACTAACTCTAGACGTAGGTTTGTGCTACCACATGAGTGCAAAGTTTTGTAAAAAGTGCAAGCAAACTATAAGAAGTTGGAAGTGGACTATAATCCGAATCCTAGTTTCCAGATAAAATTGATATAGGCCGAGTGAGGTAGTGGTTGATCAGCCTCCATATTCCAATAACAAACATCTATTAATAAAGTGTTTAAAATCAAAAGTCTTTGGATTGTTTTTTTTAATTACAAAGGTCTCTGTTAATATGGGCCAAAAAGGCAAATACCGTGTTTTGAGACGGAATTATCCCCCAAATTCATCATAAGCAGCTGCAAGTCCTAAGCAGTGTTTCTGAAAAAGTACTTAAAGTAGGTGGGCAAAGAGGTTTATAGAGGGGATCCATGAGGTCCTTAGAACCCTCATCATGAAGTAAAATGGCTTTTGGTGGGAGAAGTGGCTTTCACTTCTTCACTTTCAATAGCAGGAAAACAGGAAGAAAATACCAGAAATAGGAAGTGTACTCATCTAAATAATCCTTGGTAACTTACAGTTTCACAAGGTCATGTAGGTCGCAAAATGAAAATAAAAATAGAAAAATATACAATTCTTACTGCATCTCTGTCGCAGTTGAGATGGACAGACACGACAACAACAGTATAAAGCAAGTAATGTCAAAGTTTATTTTTACAGCATTAGTTTTATACTGTGCAAAGTGCCATGGCTTTTTTTATCATGCATTTTTAGTTTTGTCCACACTTGCAAGTTTCAGCATTCTATTCCTGGCTCATTCTCCAGCTGCAATCTTTAACTTCCTCATTTTCCTGGCTTGTTTCGACACATCTCAGGGGTACACGACCACCAACTGAGAATCAAGATCTGCAGGGCCACAGGACCAGCTCGTGACCTCCACACATCTCTGACATTTGGAAGATAAAAATATGGTTGTTTATACAGAATTCAAAGCACAGTAAATAATATGCAAGCAATATAGTAATTATCACTACTGCACAAACACCAGGCTTGTCAAGCCTGTAATTGTGGAAGATGAAAAGATTATATTGTAATACTTAATGCTTAACTCCAAAAACAACCAAAAAATAACTATTCCATAGAAGATAATCTCCAAATATGGACTATGAATCTGTAAAAAAACATAGTTACTCTTTTCAACTAACTTCCACTAACTTTTCATGTTAGAAGTATAATGAGAGTTGAGGTGTTTGTAATCCCTATATACTTTGCTTTTTTACAGACCATACACACGAAGTACACAAAGAATGTTCTTTGGTACACAAAGAATGTTCACATTTTAATCAAATCAAGGAATTGTTTCTTCAAATCAACAATTCTTTATGCATTTTTAATCAAGTCTTTCAGCCTGGACATAAATCGAACTGACTAAAACAAACATTTTCTGCTGACTCTTAATGAGTTAATTTCTGCCACCTGCAGCATTTCCTCCAAAGCAAGCACCAAGTTTATTTTTACAGCTGAATTCCTAAATAGCAGGTCAGTGAGGGGAAGGGAAGGGTTGCTGCAACTGGGATTTCATGTTCTGCTTTTCAGGAATGATACATTTCTTTGAGAAATATTCTGGTCATTGAGTGTAGTGGCTGTTAGAGGTTTTTGGTGAATTACCCGCACGCTATTTTATTGTATTTAGAAAAGAAGAAAGAAGCTACTAAGAAAAAATGCTGGCTTTAGAACAGTGGGAAAGGAGTCATAATTTTTCCAAGGTAAATCTCTGCTGTTACCTTCTGAGTGAGTCATCTATCCCCCCAAGGGGTATAGTTCACTTTCTGAGCTCTTAAAATAGACTTTTGTAATGGGTTTGTTCCTTCATCAGACACTTTCCTTCTGTAGCTGCCTTAAAAGGGCTTAAATTCTTCCAGTTACTGCCTGATTGCCTCATTTCATATCCCACATGTCTTTGGCAGAGAAGAATGTTGAAGCATTAGTTTTTTCTTCAGTAACAGATTTTAGCATGCAGATTGGAATGGGAATGCTGAAAAATATACGCTCGTGCTTCTGATTACATGGCAATTACTAACTGCAGAGGATGACTCTTCTGGTTAGAAATAGTAGAGCTAGCAGGAAAAGCAAATCTAAAGTGGAGCAGCTTTTAAAGCTTTGGTGTTCTGTGCTTACCAGTTTAAAAGGTGGAAGAAGAATCTGCTGTGAAAGGGGAGGTTAGCTTATAATATTGACAGTAATTTTAAATAAGTGTCAGGAAAGAAAGAATAAGAGATGCTCCCACACGGTGATTTTGCTTGTGAAACTGGAACGGGTTTGTTTCTCATGTGTATCGTGTAATTTGAGTTTGCATCAATACTTGCGTAACTTTCTATTATGTTTGGGAAGTGGGTTCTGTATGTTACAATTCAGCAACCTAAACAGGAATAGCTTCCAGGTGTGGTTTAATAAATTGCTTTTATATGTTTTAATATGTCTGTTGTTATGGTCACTGTGCAATGTCTAAACCCTGTGCTTAAAAGTAACACTTTTTTACTTTTATAATTAAAAAAATGTGGAGTCTTTGTCTTTACTGCTGAAAAAATGTAATTTCACTTTAAAATAAGCATGATTAAGCTGGTGAATGTCTTGTCTCTCTAGCTATTTGAAATAATTTCCAGGTGAGAAGATAGCATTGGTCTCTATGTGCTGATTGTAAATCTCCTTCTGTCTAGAGCATTTGCAAAGAAAGCACTAAGTATTAAATTACCTTTTCGGGAAATAAAAGCAGCTTTTGTTAACATGGTGTGTGCTGTGTTGGAAAGCTTTCACCTTCAGCTGCGTGGCCCTGCCCTCTGGTGGGCACGCAAAGACTGGCTGAGAGCCTGGTTTTACGTAAACTGGAAGGTTGCCTCCAAGAAATCTTACCTAATATTACTTAGCAAACCTTGAGATTTAAAAACATTTCGTTTTCCCCACTGTGTTTTGCAATCACAGTTTTGCAGTCCTGTGGCAGCAGCAGAGACATTATCATATGCGTCTTGGGACATTAAAGTAAAGTAGTAGGATTGATGACACTTACATGTTATTATACTTTCTTCTTCTCACCATATTTTGGAGATCTCTTCTCATACAGTTGAAATGAAGGTCAAAAGTGTGTTTTTCTGAATGCTAGCTTGCTTGCCATTTTTGTCTGTGATATTTTTAGACACTTTGAACTTTGCACAGATAGAGTATCTGTTGTATTTAATTCCAAATCAAAGATTCGTGTTCCAGCATATGTTTTCATTCTGGAACTTCTTGGCTGTTCTTCTGTAATCTTAATAAGATCAGAGACAGAGAAGTATCTTTTTCCTATTTAAAAGATACCTTTTCCATGTTTCACTAAAGCTTTTGTCTTTCTCCCTCTGCCACAACTATTATCATTCCATGTATTTTCCTTCCAGTTAAAGACACAGAAATCAGTAAAAGGTCAAAATGCCTTTAAGGATCTAATCTGAATTTATTACTGTTTCATTTTGAAGCAATCTGATACATGTCTTAAGGAGATAGAATCTTGTTTTATAATCCACTGAGGTTTTTTAAGTATAGACCATGAATCTGATCCTGCAAGCTAGTAGTAGCATAAATAGATGTTATGTAATGGTTCACAAAGTCACCAGGAAGCATCAGGTTCTTATTAGGAAACTGCTGAGGGGAAGACGTGAATAATACTAGTGGGGTTTTTTTTCCCCCCAAGGAAAAAGGACACCTTGATTTTTCACTTTTTTTGGTCACATTTAGAAAATATGACTTGCCATAAAGTATGTGGTAGTCTTTTTAAAGTTATATATGCACTGAAAACTCTAAATGCAAAATTCACACAGGAAAGTAATCTGAAAGTTCTTCTGAAATTGCAGCTGAATTGAGCTGCCAGATGGGAGCTTATGCTCAGAAATACGCAGGGCTGAAATCACAGCATAAAGGGTGCAGTATTTGAATTGTAACTACTAGAAATTACTTGGATGAAGAAAAGTTATGAAACCTAAGTCAAAAATCTCAGTTGTGAGTAAGAAAGCCTTGAGAGGGTTTTTTTGGGGGTTTTTTGGTGGGGTTTTTTTGTTGTGTTTTTTTTTTTTTTTTATGGAGACAAAGTTGAAAGAGGGTAAATATTCCAAGTTTATTTGGAACATTATACTATAATACATATCAATGGTAGTATATATTAATAATGTAGATACACATCCATGGAGAGGGTGCACAGAGGAAGATCACAGAGTTGATCAGAGGGATGGAGCACCGCTCCTGTGAGGGAAGGATGAGAGAATTGGGTTTGTTAAGCCTGGAGAAGGGAAGGCTTTGGGATGACCTAATTGTGGCCTCCCAGTACCTGAAGAGAGTCTACAGGAATGATGGAGAGGGACTTTTTACAAGAGCCTGGAGTGACAGGACAAGGAGGAATGGGTTCAAGCTGAAAGAGAGCAGGTTTAGATGGGCTATTAGGAAGAAATTCTTTACTGTGAGGTGTGAGACCCTGGCATAGGTTGCCCAGAGAAGCTGTGGATGCCCCATCCCTGACGTAGTTCAGTGCAGGTTTGATGGGGTGTTGAGCAACCAGGACTAGTGAAAAGTGTCCCTGTCCCTGGCAGGGGAGTTGGAATTAGATGATCTTTCAAGCCCCTTCCAACCCCAGCCAATCTGATTCTGTCATTCTGTGAAGTTTACCTCATGAATGGATAGCAAAAAATAGCTTTAGTGATGCAGTGATAAAAGGTGTTTGAATGTCTCTGTGTGTATATACATGCTTATATTTTTACTGAAATGTGTATTGAATATTGTCTATTTATCAGTAATTGGAAGGCTTGTAACTGGAAAATCCTGAAAGATAGTGGAACAAAAAAAACTTGTATTGACTTCTTGTCCAAGCAGCATGATCCAGTGGTCTAATTATGGACCATTTTTAATAAAAATAAGGGTGGATATAAGTATCTAAATCATATATCTATTTATAATTTGTATATCCTGAGTCAGTTGAGATTTTCATGGCAGAGGTCATATCCTCTTAGTTTTGTACAGAAGGTTTCTGTAGAGTTCTCTCCTCAAGTACTGTCATATAGGACTTTGGATAAAGGCTTTTCTTTTATAATCTGTAGCAATTAAATATTCACCCAGTAGCCACTTTCTTCCCAGAAAAGTACTTTGGGTAGAACCAAGCAGATTCCTTTTACTGTTCTGCCTGATTAGGATAAGAATGAACGGGAGGTACAGTAATACTCAGTTCCTACACAAAATTAATAATAACGACGAACAAATTACGTTCAGTGAATTGGCAAGGATGTTTGCCATCAGGAGTTGTACTTCATATGCAGCTGCAATAGCGTTAGCTTTAGAGGAGAAAGTGGTTTGCTCTTCTCGTTTTATGAACAATAATATCTTTGCAGTACTACTGCCCATGACCACAGCTTCTGTGGGATATGGGAGTCCCTGCTTTTGTGAGGACTGCAGGAGGACATCCCAAACACGCTTGGCTTACAGGAAACAAATACTTCCTAAATTCTACTTTTTACTTAATCCAGTGTTTATTAAGTGTTTTATAAGCCGTGATTAGTTTATGAATAATGTACACTGTAGCACAGGCAAAATACATTAATGGGATGAAAGTATTTTAGCATTCAAGTTTTGCTTTGTTCAGAGTTTTGGGGGACATCTGACGCTCTAGAGGGAAGCAGAGGGAAGGATTTGCCGGAAGGAGGGGCAGAGCCATGGGGAACGGACGCACATTGAGTGCCTTTGACCGGGAGGTCACTGCACTGGCCGCAATGTGCTGCCCAGCGCGTTTCAGGAGTGATCTGACGGACTGCTTGCTGGCTCCTGGAAAAGTCACACGAATGGGCCCTGTGTGGGTGAGGCTGTGCCAGTGTTGCACGTGCAATAAGCACACAGGAGCTATGGCGGGGCCCTACACATCATATAAACAAATGTGTGTATATATTCTATAGGTGCCCCGAGCGCGGCTCCCCATGGCCAGCACCGGGACTACAGCTCCCAGCGGTTCCCGCGCACATCCCGCGCCTGCGCACGCGGTTCCCGCGGCAGAGGCGGCTCCCTGTTCCTCAGGCGGGAACCCTGCCGCGGCGAGACTACATCTCCCAGCAGCCCCCGCGCACATCCCGCGCCTGCGCAGGCGGAGCCGGCCCGGCCGCACTCCGCCGTTGTCGCCGTCGGTGGGTGGGTGGGGGAAGGGAGCGAGCGGGAGGAGGAGGAGGAGGGAGGGGGGGGAGAGTTGAGAGTTCACCGCCGCCGTCGCTGCCAGGCCGGACTCATGATTCCCATATGCCCGGTAGTTTCGTTCACCTATGGTGAGTAGCGGTGCTCGGCGTGTCCGTGCTTGGGGAGAGGGCGGCGGGCAGGGGTCGGTCCTGAGGCACCGAGTCTGACCCGGCGCTCCCGCGCTCTCTCTCTCCCTTGTCCCTCTGTGTGTCCCGTTCTTTCCCCACCGCCTCCTCTCGCCGGGCCTCCTGTCATGGCCCCGGCCGCCGCCGCCCCTCGGTCGCCGCCGCCGCAGTGCCCAGCCGGCTGGGGGAAGATGCCAAAATGGCCACCGGCAACTACTTTGGATTCACCCACAGCGGGGCTGCTGCCCAGTACAGGTGAGCACCGCCGCGACCCCCCGGGACCCCCCCCGGGCCCCTCTCCCCGGCCGGGACCCCGCGCAACTCCCGCCCTTGCCCCGTGCCGTGGGCTGTGCCCGGGCCGTTCTGCCGCGCCCGCGGGTGTACGTTCCTATCCCCCCGTGTGCCTGGGGGTGGGAGCTGGGGCTGGGCACCGCGGCGAAAGAGGAGGAGGATGAGCAGCGACAGCATCGGGTCCCCAGGCCCTTAGATTAAAATGGCCACTTGCAGGCAGTCGGCAGCACCGGCGAGTCACCGTGTGCCGCCCCCAGGCCCGGCTCCTGCCTCCGACTCGGGGAACACAGGCCTTGCTCCCCAAGGCTGTGCTGTCACTGTGGGAGCGCAGGATCCCTTCCAACATGGGTTGGAAACCAACCTAAGGCAGGCTGGATGGATCAGGGAGGGATGGAGCACCGGGAAATAGCAGGGGACTTAATCCAGTTGAAGTAATGTTATGATTAATGTGTCTAAGAAAGTAGAAAAGGTACTTTCAGGGACAGGTACCTTTTTAAAAAAAATGTCCTACTCTGATTTCTAAGACCAGGAGCAGTATTTTAGTGGAACTTGAGGACCCGTGACTGTTAGATAGTATACATACCTGTGTCTTATGTGTCTGGATAGATCTGTCAATACAGATCTTGTATAGACGCACTGCCGAAAGTATTTTTATCCTTGTTGTTTTTGTTCATCTAAATTGCGGCCAGAGTGTTAAAAAGTAATTGGCATCATCTATTATATTGCATTTTCTGATATCATATTACTTAATTTGCTAAATACAGTCAGGAACATCTTTGCAATTTTGGTTTGTATTGGTGTGACACCTTAAAGTCCACATTTGAATCTTACGTTGGTCGTTCCATAAATCTGTAATAAAGACCTTCCTCAATGCCTAAGTTGAGGGGAATAAAAAAAAATCCAAAATAATAAAGCAAATACATCAGACATTATTAACAAACAAATGCAGATGTGTGCTACTAGCTAATAAAAATTACATACCTAAAAAAGTTTTAGGAATGTACACTTTTGTGGAGGTGTTGGAGTAACTGCCAAATCTTATTTTTTCTGTGGATTTTTTTCCTGAAAATGGACGGTAAGTACATTGAATTTAATTTACTCTGGTGTTTGATAGAGGATTAAATTTAGCTAATCTTCTAGTTCCTTTGGATGCTCACAGTGTGAGTATGTGTTTGCATTTTACATGATGGTTACAGTGAATATATAGGACATATATATAGAACTTCTTTTTAAGTATAAAGGTTAAGTGAATAATAAACCAAGATCTGTATGTCTGCAGTTTTGAAGTGCAGATGAATTTTTAAAATCATCTTTTATTGCGGGGCTGAAGTGATCTTTAGACTAAAGGTCCTGAACAACTCCTTTGAAGTTGTATAATTGGAATAACATTCAAGTTTAATAGTTGATCCTAAGTGTGTTTTTGAGAAAATGGAAAACAGATCAAAAGAACCTTTTCCTTTCGTTATCGTAAGTTCAAGATACTATTAAATTTCCTATCAGTTAAAGACTCTACAGCCTATAAATGGTTTGTGTGTTTACCACATCTGGAAGTGAAGACACACGGTGATCAGTGTTTAAGCAGTCCTTTCATAGGAGGGAATTTAATGTTTTGAGCTGAAAACACAAGAGTCACTTAAAATGTCTGGAGGGAGCTTACTTAGTTTCATGAAGCTGACTTGGTAGGTCCTTACTAGTGTGTTTACAGAGTACTACAAATCATGTATTCCACTCTAGTATATTTGAAAAAGAGATCGTTGTGGGGGGGAAGATGGCAAGATTTAATATGATAACAAGTCCTTTAAGTTTTTCTCCAGTGTTTGAAGTGACAGTTCATAGAATAAAAAAATTGTGTTCTTGGAAACCAGGGCAATAGATGAACAAACAACTGTTTTTCTACATACTTAATAGGTGAGCCTCATAAATCTTCAAAAATAAAAGGTGTGTCTGGATGCTGAACTAATCTATGGATTCTTTAAAAGTTGCTCAAAGTAACAAGTTGTCTTAGGAGAGCAAATCACACTTGCAGTTGGTGTCTTTTGTTCTTTATACATACGCCATTTGGAAGTCCTGACACTGTAGTTTTTATAGCAACAAACAAATTTTCATAATAAACACATTATCAGTCACCTTTTTAAAGCTTCTCTTTTGCCAAAATGACTGTGAAAATTTGATACATTGGACAAATACTAGTCTGCAACTTCAGATGATCTCAATGCTCCCTAATGATAGTATTCAGAATTTTATTGATGCCAGCACTTAGTTCAAAAATTTGTGCAGTTCTTTTTAACATACATGCCTTTCTTGTAATACCTTCAAGTATGAATGTCTCAAAATATAGTCTTCATCTTAGAGAAAATATTGTCTTCATGCAGAGAAAATAAAAAGCTAAAACTTTGCATCAGAAAGAAGAGAGTCTAAGCAGATTCTGTTCAATATCAAGAAATAAAACAGACTCTTGCAGTTGGAAGGGCCCCACAGTCATTGTCCAGTCACCTGCCTGCCCACTTCAGGGCTGGCCAAGTTCCAGCTCCTTCTTAAGGCCACTGTCCAAATGCCTTTGAACACTGACAGACTGGGGCATCAGCCTCTTCTCCAGGAAGCTGTTCCAGTGCTTGGCCACCCTCTCTGTGCAGAAATGCCTCCTAATGAGCAGTCTAAAGCTCTCCTGGTGCAGCTGTGAGCCAATCCCTCATGCCCTGTGCCTGGATTCCAGGGAGGAGAGCTCAGCACCTGCCTGTGTCCTTCCCCTTCTCAGGAAGGTGCAGAGAGCAGTGGGGTCACCCCTCAACCTCCCTTTCTCCAAACTGGACAAGGCCAAAGTCCTCAGCTGCTCCTCACAGGAAGTCCTTCCAGCCCTCCCACCAGCTTTGTTTCCCTCCTCGGGACACACTGAAGGACCTTGCCATCCTTCTCCACCTGCAGGGCCCAGCAGGGCCCACGGCGAGGCCGTCCCAGGCTGAGCCCAGCGGGGCCATCCCCTCTCAGGGCCGGCTGTGCCGTGCTTGGTGCTCTGGGGTGGGGTTTGTCCTCGGGGCTGTCCAGGCACTGCTGAGCCACACTGAGCCCAGCAGCAGCCAGCCCCATGTCCCTCTGCAGCTGTCCAGCCACTCCCCTCCCACTTCATCCCTGTGTTCGGTGTTAGTCCATCCCAGGTGCAGAGTCCAGCATTTGAACTTGGTAAATCTCACTCCATTAATGACTGCCCAATGCTCCAGTCTATCTAGATCCCTCTCCAAGGCCTCTTGTCCCTCAAGAGGATCCACTGCACCTCCCAGTTTGACTTATCAGCCAAGTTGCTAATGGTGCAGTCAGCTCTTGGTTGCCAGACAGATGTAGCCCCATTCAATACAGCCCATTGTGGGCTGCCATCCAGCCAGTTCTTCACCCAGAGCACTGTGAACCTGCTCATCCCACAGCTCGGCAGCTTGTTGAAAAAGGATGCTGTGAGGGATGGTGTTAGCAGCTGTCGTCAAACTGGAAGTTTTCCACTGCCTTCCCTTCATCCAGGAGGGAAGTGACCTTATAATAGAAGGATAGGTTGATTAAACAGGACTTTACCTTTGTGACCCTGTGTTGACTGTGACAGATGGTTGCATTGTTCTTTAACAATTCTTTCGCCTTCCAGTAGCACTTAGTATCTCCATAATTTTCCCAGGAACTGAGGTTACACTAATAAGTCTCCAGCTCCCTGTTTCTTCCCTCACACCTGTGTAAATGTGAACAACAGTGGCAAGCTTCCAGTCAACGGTGACCTGCCCAGGCTCCCAAGGCCTTTGGTAGATGATTGAGAGAAGTCTTGATGTGACAGCTACTGGCTCATTCAGTACTCTGGGGTGAATCCCATCAGGGCCTATGGAGATATGGGAACATTCAATTTATAACCTGGCCCCTCAGAATTTCAGTGTCCACAGTTGTGGATCTCCCACTCAGAAGACTTGAAGGAGTAAATCTGCTGTACTGAGTGGTTGCTGAAAGGTGCTTTTAAGGAAAATTTCTGAATTTAATTCTAGACTTTTTGGAGACTGGTATAAACCCTTTTGGAACTGCAGTTCCTCAAAATGACAGTATTCTAAATTGCATTATTATTAGTGAATTATAGGATCATAGAATTTCCCTGAATTAGAAAGCACCTATACGGAACATCAAAGTCCAACTCCTGGCCTTGCACAGGACATCCCCAAGAATCACACCATGTGCCTGAGAACATTGTCTAAACACTTCCAGAACTCTGTCAGGCTTGGTGCCATGACCACTTCCCCAGGGAGCCTGTTTCAGTGCTCAACTACCCTCTGGGTGAAGAATCTTTTTGCTGATATCCAACCTAAGCATTTCCTGACACTCTTCAAGCCATTCTCTCAGGTTCTGTCACTGGTCACCCCAGAGAAGAGATCAGTGTCTGCCCCTTTGCTTCCCCATGTGAGGGTGTTGAAAGCCACAATGAGGTCTCCCCTCAGTCTCCTCCCAGCTGAACAGACCAAGTGACCTCAGCCACTCCTCACACAGCCTCCCCTCCAGACCTTTCACCATCCTCATGGCTCTCCTTTGGACACTCTCTTACAGGTTAATGTCTTTTTTATATTGTGGCACCCAAAACTGCCCCCAGCACTCGAGGTGAGTGCAGAACAGAGGGGAACAATCCCTTCCCTTGCCTGGCTGGTGATGCTGTGCCTGATGCCCCCAGGACAGGGTTGGCCCTCCTGGCTGCCAGGGCACTGCTGAGTCGTGTTCAATTTGTCATCATCCAGAACTCCCAGGCCCCTTTCTGTGACACAGCTTTCCAGACTTCCCCAGTCTATCCACATACCCAGAGTTGCCCTCTTCCAGGTGCAAAATTTAAATCAAAAACTGAAATGACAGTGGAGCATAGAAGACACTGTCTTCCTGGAATTCCAGTTTATCCATGGCCATGGTGGGTCATTTAAATACTCTCTCGTCCTTCCCATGAAGAAGAAATTAAAATTTGTCCAAATCTTAGCATTAAATACTGATATTTGAAGTGGTCATAAAGGCCAGATTGGTAGGTGCTCAGGTGGTAGACCTTGGATTTGGAAAATTCAGGAGTACTGGGTTGTTGCTGTTTAACCCCTGCCAGCAACTAAGTACTACACAGCCTCTTGCTCACTTCCCACCCACTGGGTGAGGAGGAGAATCAGAAAAGTAAATCTCCTGGATTGAGATAGGAACAGTTCATAGTTGAAAGAAAATAAAGTATAATAATATGAATTACAGCAGTAATACTAATAAAAGTAATAGCAGTAATGAAGGGAATAGGGGGAATAAAACCCAAGAGGAGAAAGCAATGTACAACACAATTGCTTATCCCCTGCTGACTAATGTGCAGCCTGCTCTCCAGAAACAATCAGCAGCTCCTGGCCAACTTGCCCTGGTTTATACACTGGGCATGATGTTCTATGGCATGGAATATCCCTTTGGCCAGTTTGGATCAGCTCTCCTGGCCATGCTCCCGCCCAGCTTCTTGTGCACCTGCTCACTGGCAGAACACAAGAAATTGAAAAGTTCTTGCCTGGGAGTGAGCTCTACTGAGAAACAACTAAGCCATCTCTGTGTTACCAGCATAATTCTCATACTAAATCCAAAACACAGCACTGAACCAACTACTAAGAAGAAAATTAACTCTACCCCAGCCAAAACCAGGACAGGCATGCAGAGCTTAATATTTACTGTTGTAACACTATAATCAGTAAAGTTCCTTCGATTGACTAGATAAGAAGAAGAATAGATTACTGTCTTTATTAGTTAATAAATACTAATTTTCATAAAACATACTTGATATCTTGTTTCATATTTAATCAAAGACAGCAAAAGAGCTAGGTGCCCTTTAAACTGGTAAATAATGTATTAGAAGCATTCTTGTTCATTTCAGTGTTGTTGCTGAATAAAATTTCCTGCTACTCTACTCATTTAAAATTCTTTGTGTGCACTACCCAGTAATAATATCGTGATTTACTGAGAGAAGCATCAGACTATGCAAATACTAATGCAGGAAATTTCTCTGAATGTTACAGGACCTTTACAATTTGTGCTTTCTGCTAGTGGTGGCATTAGGGCCTAAGATTATAAACCTGCATGCAATGCAAACCTCATTTGTTACTTATTTAAGTGATTGTACTATGTGATCTGTTTAGGAGCCTGAAATAGATTTGGAGTTTGGTGATACCAGTCTTCTGTGTGTGTGTGCGTGCATGTGTTCTCTGTACCTCACCTGAGCCACTGTGTGTCTGTTCAGTTTGAAATTAACACCCTAATATTGGCTTGTCTTTCCCATGTAAAATATTAGCATTCTTGGTTCAGTCTTGGAGAGAGGTATAGTTATGCTTTTAATCTCAAATTGTCTGGTTAAAATGCTGATGGGGAGATAAGGGCATTGAGTAACGTTTGGACAGAGAATTGTGTAAATGTGATGGTTTCATTTAATTAACTTTGTATTATGGTTTTGGTTTCTGTTAAAAAGGTGAAGAATCTTTTAAGTGTTGTGAGTTTCATCTTGGTAATATTCATACTGTGTCTTGCTCTAATGAGACAGGACACGGATGGGAGATGCTTGAGTAGTTAGGAATGATTTGTTACCTGTGAATTGCCTTCAAGCAGCATATTACTGAGTGTGGCGAGCCGTCACAGATAAAGGCAATTTTAGCAGTGCAGGTTCAGAGCAGACCACAGTACCTGTGAGCTGAGGTTAGGATGCAGTCTTCTAGGTAGCATTATGGAAGTGAACTCTTGCCATTACAGCAGGTTTGGAATTCAAATGTAGTGCACCATGTTACAGCATACTCAAGTGGTGCAGAATAACAAAAGAAAGGGAATTGCTGTGCATGGATGAGTTGGCTGTTGAGAATTGATTGGGGTGGAGTGTTCCTTTTATATTTGCTGGTATTTCTAATTACTTTTATCTTCAATATCTGCCCCAGTTAACTCTTCTTTATCTAGATATTGGTTTGAAAAGTATTGAGTCTTTCAGAGATGTTTGGGCTGTAATTCACACAGGCATATCAGACCAAGCTTAAGGTATCATTAAACATAATTCAGTCTTGTGTTGTGAAAACAGGATGGTAAGAGCAACAGTGGGTAGAACTTCTTCTGAGGACAGTATGTACTACTAGACTTAAATTCATGTTAAGGAAAACATTTATTCACCTTTCAGTAAATGCACCTTATTCTAAAATGCTTGAGCAGTGTAAGTAATCATAGTTTCACCACAGGATGAAGCCAAAAACTCAGAAGGCTTGCTCTGAGTACTTTATGCCCATGCTCTCTTTGAGTTCTGTCACATCTTGACACATATGTGTTCTTAGCAGAAGAGACTTCACTGAATATGGCAGAGCTGTGTGGATCCTATTCTCTTTTGGTCAATGAATATTAGTATTAAGTGCTATGGTAAACATGCTGTTCTAGCTCAATGTACGTAAGAAGCCTCCAGTACTGTTGTTTGTGAAAGGATTTTGATGGACCTCTTTGCAAATCAGTGAGATCCCACTCTCAAAGGAGATACGCCAACATTAGAAAGGCAGTAAGGGGCTCTGGGTTTGTTAACATGAGTTGTATGCCAGTATTGCAGTAGGCTTTAATAGGGAGACAGAGAAGGTGGTAAATGAGGAGGAAAGGCGCCTGGAGTCAGAGAAGTCTTTGTCATTTTAAGGAGGGAAGCCTGCCAGCTAGTTGAAATTTGCAGCAGGTGCTTGTCTCTAGGAGCTGAGCACTCGGGGAGGATTTTCTATTAATGGTATAGTCGTGTCCTTTGTACCTGTATCCTCAGAATGGATTGATGGTTATAGGCTTAACTCTGGGGTGTTAAATTATGTGTGAAATTTTGTCTGCTACTAAAATACAACAGTGGTAGCTTAAAGCATAGTTTTATTATTGGTGCTAGAAAAGCAAAGTAGTAGCTTAAGGCAGGAAATACAGAATGTTTTAACAATTTAGTACAATTCTCCATACTTAGTGAAGTTTTCTTCCTTTTATGGAGAACTTGCCAATTTTAGCGTTTTTTCTGTTTAGCATCTTTGTTAATGATCCAGAGTTAGGGCAGAGTGTACTCTCAGCAGGTTTGCTCATGACAGAAAATGATTAGGAGTGACTTACATGCCAGAGGGTTACAGTGACATCCAGAGGGACTTCAAAGGTTTGGAGAAAAGGGCTGCCAAGAATCTCGGGAAGTTCAACAAGGGGAAGTGCGAAGTTCAGCATGAAGGAGCAATCCCATGCGCTAGAGTATGCTGTGGGCCACCCAGCTGGAAAGGAAGAGGACCTGGGGGTCCTGGTGGATGCCAAACTTGAATGCGAGCCAGCAGAGGGTCCTTACAGCAAAGAAGGGGAGTGGTATCCTGATCCTGGTGATCATTTCCCTCCTATACAGCACCAGTGAGGTCACACCTGGGATCCTGTGTCTGATTTTGGGCTTCAGTACAGGAGTGATATGGACATACTGGAGAGAGCCCAAGAAGAGGCCCACCAAAGCTGCTGAGGAGTCTGGAGCATTTCTCTAATGAGAAAAGGCTGGGAGGGCTGGGACTGTTCAGCCTGAAGGAGGGTGAGGGGGATCTTAGTGAGTATAAATACCTGAAAGAAGGGTGCAGAGAGGACAGAGCCAGGCTCGCTCTCGGTGGTGCCTAGTGCCAGGACCAGAGGCAATGGGGCACAAACTGAAACACAGGAGGTTCCCTCTGAATGTGAAGAAACACTTTTTAAGTACAAGAATGACTGAGTCCTGGCACACGTGTCCTAGGTAAGTTGTGGAGTCTCTATCCTCAGAGATGCTCAGAAGCTGTCTGGATACAGTCCTGGGTGTCTGGCTGTAAGTGACACTGCCTCAGTGGGATTGGACCCCTGATTACCTCCAGAGGTCCCTTCCAATCTCAGCCGTTCTTTGATTCTGTGATTTTGACAGGGATAATGTTAGTAGCTGCTCCTTTTTTAAACAGATGTAACCTCTCAAGCTCAGTTCTTTTTGTTTTGCATATTACCATTCAAGGCTGTTGAATAGACTTGAAAAAAATTAATTTTTTAAAGAAAGCAGTATAGGGAATGGGCTGTTGTGTGTAACTGAGCAAAGAGAAGTTGATACAGTGCATATATTACAGCACTGTTACAGACACCTGCAGTATATACAGGGAACAAAACATGGCAGAATTTGATTGGATTTAAATCAGGTTGTGAGACTAAATGTAGAGATTATCAAAGAAGAAAGGGTGTTTTGAAAACATGAGTCTGTTAATCTTTGAGGTGAGTTATTGATAAGTACATAGTTTAGCTATCTAGTGACAAGCAATAATCTGTAAAGGTAAGATGCAAAGAAGTTTTTAGAACAAGGAAGGGGAAGGGAAAACTCAAAATGGCTACAAAACCCTGTCTTTTTTAGGCTTTATATAGTTAAACCATAGAATGCATAACTGCTTAAATGTAGCAGAATTCAGGAGGGGATAGCATATTTGCATGCCTTTCAGGCCTCTCTGGGTTCCTAGTCAATTGCATTAGAAGCAGTGTTCTGTTTACAAAATTGTAAGAATAGGAAAAAAGTAATTTTCCTTAAAGTTCTAAGAAGGTATTCAAATATTGAAGATTCTATGCCTTCTGTGAGTGACAGGCTTCAGAAATACAGAGGCAAAGTCACTCCTAAAGTACAGCATACTGTAGTGTGATATTTCATTTCACTGTTTTGCGTTGTTTATTGTCAAGTGTGTTTAGGAGAATAAAGATCACTTTTTTTTTTCTGTTAATTCTAATTTTGGTTTTGCTTTGCTCTGTCCATGTTCTGTTAGCACATCTGAAACTTCATCTGACCAGTTGTAGTGTTTTCAGTTCGCCTATTCGAGTTTGTGGCCAAATGCCAGCACATTTACCAAAATTTACCTGATGTTTGCTGTGAGATGAGGATTAGGAGTAGGCAAAGCAGGCTCAAACTTTATAGAATATAAAGAAAGTTTATTAATATACCTAAGACAAAGAAAAAAACCCAAGAAAAACCAGAACAAACTCCTCAGACCACCCCTCCTTCCCCCACCTCTCCATTTCTTTCTCCCTGACAACACACAAAAGACAGCACTTCAACCTCCAGTCAGTTTACCACCTCAGAAACAGCTCTTGTTCCAGTTCATTTAGGGAGAGAAGTCTCTTTTGTTTATACCATGGATTTTCTGTAAGAAAAATACAGTTTTTTATGGGTCTTCAGCCTCACCATCAGCTGCCGCCCAGGAAGAAAGATCTGCTTGTGTTGGATCCCCTCCCCCGCACCAGTAGCCTTCCCACAGCCACTGTGGTGGGTTATGAACAGTCCATGGGGTACCTTTTTAAGGATACACAGTTCAATTGCAGCAACAAAGAAAATCCCTTCTTCTGTGCTGAGCAACACAGGTTCTCCTGACAACTCAGGTTCTCTGGCATTGCCTGGGACCAGGGCTCTGGGTCACAGCCTCTCCTCTCTCTTGGTTCCAGTTGCTCATCAGGCTGTACTTATTTCAACACCTACTTGTCCTTATCCAGGTGTTTCAGTTCCCTGGCTGCAATTAGAACCTCACATCCCCCCTTTGGACTATTTCTTCATATATTACAGGGACTTTATTAGCTCAGTCCCCAACCATGGCTCTCCAAAAGAATTTTCAGCTTCACTCTCAAAGCACTTCTCATACACCTCCCTCTAGGCATCGTTTCTGCTTTCCCCACTGACTGTAAAGTCTCTATGCTGCATTTCTGTAGATGTCCTCACTCGTTCCTCTCTCTCTGTGCAGGGAAGGATGGGTGTCTGTAAGTTTAGTCCAGGTATGGATAGAGTTAATCTCTCTCTCTCTGGCAGTGTGATGATCCCGTGCTCCCTGCCGATCCCGTGCTCCCTGCCGGGCTGTTTGAACAGGTCCCAGCTGGATGGCAGAAGCTCTCAGAGTCTCTGTGCCCGGCTCTGCGCAGCTGGCTCGGCCTGCTGGGGCCATCTGGGCCCGGGGTGACAGGGCAGGGCCTGGCCCGAGCTGGATGGAGCCAGCCCGGTCCTTGCCTGGCCCGGAGCAGGGCCTGGCCCTGTCCCGTGTAGCTGACACACCGGCTGAGCTGGATCTGCTGAAAATTCCAGCCGGTTCCTCCCCCATTCCCGGCTGCAGCCGCACGGCTGCCCTAAACCTCCCTTCCTCACCCCCCCTTTGGAAGGGAGGGGGGCTCACCAGGGAGAGAGGCAGGAGATGCTCCTCTCAACATCACAGCAGGCCAAAAGAGGAAGAGGCTCAGAGGGTCTCTGCTTATATATGGTTCTTTCCTTGAAGGCGGATCAACCTATTAATTGGTTTACCTACATATCAATCCTTAAAACTACCTGGTTGTTGGTTCTCTCTCCCAGGAAGGAAGTTATATCCCTTCCTGCAGCATAGGTCACTTCCTAGATTTTGACCCCTCCTGACTAACCCAGGACACCAATTATTCAGGAGTTTCTCTTCGTAGGTTAGGATCTGAAGCAGTAGCAGATTGCACTGCTTCTAACAGTTTTTATAGAACTAGAATATACTTGTTTCAATCATCATGTTCCTGAAAGAACTGCAGAACTGTATTTTTTCCTATTCTACTATTAATAGAATAATCTGTGAAACTTCAAGAAAGCTGGCACTTAGATGTCACCATATATGGTTCCCTTAATGCTAAAATGTTCCAGTGTTCTTAAAAGGTGCAAATCAAAAAATACATCCTAATGAGTGGAAGGTTTCACTCAAGATAGTCGTATTTTAAAAACTATTTTAAGACTAACTTAAATGTTGTGCATGGAAATAACTTCTTTAAATGAAAAAAACCTGGAAGAAATATGTTTTACAAGTTATAATTTCTGAGGAATATTGTCTTTTGAGTAAAGACGTACTTGGTTTTAGGCCAGATCCTGTCTATCAAAACAGCACTCATCAGGAAACTGAAATTGAAAAATCAGAGATGTTCTTTGCCTCTTGGAGGAGAGTTCTCAGGAGCCTAAACAAAGCTGGAGTAGGAGCAGCATTTGTGTGCATGTCTTGGTTGTTAGTATGGCAGCCTGCTGAAGATGATCAGGTTATATGCACATGAGTTACAATTAATTTCTTCTTTTTTTATTCAAATAAATGAATCAAGTGTGATGGAAAGCAGGGCTTATAGGGAACCTTTTATATGTTTCCTGTATACATACCCTTTATGTGCTATATGTCTTGCTTGGAAGTAGGCTGCATTTTCCTGGAAATTTATTATTCCTCTGACAGTAACTGCCACAGATGGATTATCATGTTTCTTAATGCATGACTTACTCAGCAAATACGTTAATGTGGAAATTAAAGTATCTTACAATTTTCATTTATCTGGCAAAATAGGTAGCATTGTATCAAAATATTGTATTTTCTTTATATTGCTAACATAAAAAATAAACAAGGCTTTGTACTTCTCATTTAGTTTTTAGCAAAAAAATCCTCCACACTTTTTTGTAGAAAAGGGCAGTAGCTAGAAATGAAAAAAGACATGACATAAGTGTGTATTGCAGAAGAGAATTCAGTGTTTGTTTCTGAATTGCTCTTAATATGGTGTCATTCTTTGGTAATGCAGATCTTTCTTCACTGTTGCTATTGGGAAGTAACTAACAAAGGTTCTCCTGTGTTCCATCTGATAAGTTCTTATCTAAGCTTTTTTGGGGAATAATGTCACTTATTTGCAAACCTACCTTATATGGCTGTTTAAGTTAGACAAAAACACATGGTTGTGGAGCTGAAGAACAGTGTTTTGCCAAGTGGACACCTGTACCTCATTAATTGCTGTTGACTAGCAATTCAATTTCTGCTCTTCACAACTTCTGACTGTTTAAGTGTGCTGCCAGCTTTTTTTTTTTTTTTTTTTTTTTTTTAAATATCAAAAACATTGCTACAATGTTCTTGCTGAAGGACTTCGGGCAGTTCAGAAAAGATTATTAATTGCTGCTTGAATATTCTGCTTTTTGACAAGAGAAATAGAAGTTACCGATAGAATTATGAAATTAATCTAGTTATTTTAATAAGAAATACAGAGCAGTGATTGCTAACACCTTCTGTTTTGAGAGCTTGTTCTCAGGGTGTGGACTTTCTGTTGCTGATGTTTTAATACAATTTGGCCAAATATTCAGGGTAGAATTTTCCTGGCTATATATCTACCTAGAATTATACTGATTTTTGGAAAGCTGTGCTGTAACTTCTTTGATTTTGTGGTACAGAATTGGGCAGGGATATCTTGGTAACTATTTGGTGCCTCAGTATTTACAATGGAGACTCTGCAAACAAGAGTATTTTAACATACTAGTCTATTTCAGAATGACAGTTCTGGGTGTACACAAATGTATCTGGGTGTACATATATCAATACCATGCAAATAGCTTCTGTATTACTCTTATATCCAACTTAAAAAGTAGCAAAATTCACCTGCTTTGAGTAAAGGCACTTGCATTTTATGAAAGGAGTTTTGTGCTCATGACAGCAGTGTGGACAAGCCCTATTTTTGCTTTGGCCTTTGCTCTGGGATGAATTCTGCAAGACTGAGAGACTGGGTGGCCCCTCACCCCCACTCCTAAAAAATGAGATTATCATGGAATTAGAGATTACTGTGGAAAAAGATACATGGTCACAACTCACTGCAGTCAGTCTTATCTAGCAGGTTTAATATCATAGTGGTATTTTACAATATGTGGCACTTGTGCTGATACTAATGCAACAGAAGGATTGGTATGTCCCATTGTTAGTGTTAGCATAAATTATAACAGATACTATTCAAAGATTTGAGTCTAAGGTGTTTTACAAAAAATACTTGTGCACAGTAATACAATATTGCTTATGAAGAGTTAACCTCTCATTTTCTTGAAGTTATCTAGTTAGAATGTGAAAGATGAGGGCAAATTAAGTGTACACTGGGTTGAAAAACTTCTGAATAGAGATGGCCTTGTTTGGGAAGAGGAAATAAAGAGGATAAGGAAATAGTATTATCATGTTCGGCCACTGTGGGCCAACACCCCCAGGTCCTTTCCCACTGGGCAGCTTTCCAGCCATTCTTCCCCAAGTCTGTAGTGTGACCTGGGGTTGCTGTGACCCAAGGACAGGACACAGCACTTGGCCTTGTTGTGCTCCATATGATTGGCTTTGGCCCATCAATCCGTCCTATCCGAATCCTTGTTTTGTTTTGCTTGTGTGCGTGGCTTTTGCCTTCCATATTAAACTGTCTGGCTCAACCCACAAGCTTTCTCACTTTTACTCTTCCAGTTCTCTCCCAGCTTCCACTGTGGGGGAATGAGCAAGTGGCTGCGTGGGGCTGAGTTGCCAGCTGAGGTTAAACCATGACACACGGGAACAGGTTGTCTAGAGCAGCCTTGCAGTCTCCATTCTTGGAGGTGATCAAAGCCTGACCAGACAATGCCCTGGGAAACCTAACTTTGAAATTAGCTGTATTTTGTGCATTGGATAAGGACAGATGATTTCCAAATCCTTGTTTAAGTCTAAATTATTCTGTGAGTTGTAAACTCCTCCTAGTTAATAAAGCAAACTGAATCGAGTGTATTTGAAAGAGAGCTCGGTCTCAAAAGTGCTAATAAGGAATACTAGAATTTATTTTGGGGAAGAGAAGAATTGATCTACCTTCTATCTCTGCAGTCCTGCAGTACCTGTTGGTATATTCTTAACTCATAGAACATACAGTATGGCCTGTGTGGGGACTGTCCAGAGACTGGCAGCGTGTCCCAGAAGTGTCCCACGGGGAGCCGCTCTGGTGGGGCTGCTTAAGCTCCTGCTGCGAATTCTGCTACCCTGCCGGTGGGCACAGAGACAAGTCCTAGCAGGTCCAGGGGTAAAGAATAAGGGAGGGATCTTCTGTATGGGTATCCGATATTAACAGTTCCTCGCTCAAATAGGCCCAGGGACAGAAGACCCAGAACAAAGGAGAGCACAGACTTCTATAGCAATAACTAACTAATCAGGAGAGGGTCCAGGGGCGGGGGGGTAGGTGGGATGAGCTTACACAGTCCAATGAGGAGAGGGAAGGGGAGGAGAGAGAGAACCACAACCAATGGTGTAGCACAGAACCTCCTAGATTCAGATACATGTGCATAAGGGTGGAGAGCAAACAGTCTAATCAGGGAGGTACTATTAACATACGAAGAACACATCACGTGGAAGAAACTATTATCCTCCACAGGGAAGGGGTGGGTTTTCAAACCTAAGCAACCCTCCACCATGGCCACTTAGATCCCTTAGGACTTCCCGGATCTCCCTGGGCCTCAGTGGTAGCCTCAACGGCCACCACAATACAGAGTAATTTGTATAAATTCACCTTTTCCACACAGAGTTGAAGGATGTGGTGAAGAACATTCATGTGTTTTGTTACCACAGCTCAGCTGACATACTGTATTTCATTGGCTTTCTAATAACTTGGTGACATGCCGAGGTCTTTTGGAGACTTACTTACCAAGACCAAGATGATATACTTGATGTGATGCAGTATGAAAAATTACTGCTTAAGGTACAGATTAGTAAAAGAATTGTAGAGAAGGAGCTGGTAGTGGTGATAAGTAGAATTAGAAGAACTGTTGTCAAATAGGAGTAATTGCTGTGGAATTCACTAGGGATTGGTTGTGACTTTAGTATTTATATTAGTGTGGCATGTTATGCTATTTGATATGAGGAAAATAGAGTCAATACAGAGGTAAATTTACAAGAATCTGCTCTGGGGAAGCTAGACTGCTGGGAAAGAAAGCAGTTGTCTGGAGCAGAGTGGGTGGCACAGCTGAAACTTCGTATGAAATGACGCATGAGGTTCTTGCCATCTGTAGTCAAAAGAAAAACAGATAATACTAAGATAGGTGCACAGATGAAGGAAGACTGGAATAGGGAGTTTGGCAAAATAATCTAGGAGGAGCTAAGTTCATCTCAGCAAATGTGATGAGGCACTAATGACCAAACAAGGATAAGAACTCTTCTGCGTTAATTGAAGAAGTTGGCACAAGGATATTTTTATGTAAATTAATTACAGGAAAATGGCTGCTCATCTTAATTTTAAAGGTTTTCAGTAAGACCATGGAGAAAAGAATGTCACAAATTTAGAGATGTCACCATTAATTTCTGTTACATAATGTAACACAACTTCTGGAAAGGAAGAAGCAGTTCTAGAATGCTTTTCTTGCAGCCTTGCAAACTCGATCACTAGCTCTGCATGATGTTGCAGAAGCAAGGGGAACAGGTTTGCTAAAATAAACATGGCCATAGAACTTGTATTAGCCTTAGAAATCAAATTATTTGGGCTGTTAATTCTATGCCATGATAAGGAATTTTGCTGCTCAGTTGCACAAGAAATGAAATTGTCTGTGCCATAATCTTGTTGATAGTTCTGCTGGTAATGTTCATAATCTCTTCACAATTTTAAATACTGAAAACTGTCAGGTATCTTTAATCGTACGTATTCTGAGAACAAAAGCATTTTCTTTGATGAAACTGACTGGTATTGTTACTTTGTAGTGTGTTGTGAGCACTGTATCTTATTTTGTAACAGTAACAAACACAGTTCCATGAAACTTGGAGAAGCCAAGCCAGTGCTTTCAGCACAAGTGTTCTGCTCCCTTTTTTGCTCCCTTTCCCTGTATATATATATAATTTATATGGCTTCTAATACTCAGCGGACTTATTTTGCAAGCTGCTGTGTTTCTTAACATTTATGCCACGCTAGAATATGACCCCAACAGGAAACCCTCACATTGTTTTCTGCTAGATTAATGAGTTAAATCAGTGCACTGAATGGCTTGACAAGTAGCAGAATTAGCACCAGGGATGATGGAATAGGATGGCTTAGCCAGGATTGGTATATGGGAGAAGGGAAGACTAAGAGTGGGAAAAGTGTGAAGCAAGACTTACCTTGCCTTGTATTAGACTGTTGATGTGTTCAACTACAGTCAGTTAAACAGTCTGCTGTCTGTTTACTCAGTTTAATGTGGTTTTAGTAGATACATATGATTTTGTGAACGTTTTACACTTTTGTACTGTTAGTTATGTCGATAATGAGGCCTGGTTTTATAGACTGTCATTCACTTTTGCCATCATAAAACAGTGATGCCTGAAGGATTTTTTCTGCTTTTTCTCCTGAATATTTCTTACACTATTCCCTATATTCACAGGTATTAGCATGCATACTTGTGATGCCTTAGATGGTAGTTTAGCCTGGTTTCATGGTGTTTAGGAGGCCGATAGACTAAACACCCCTGAAACCACGTAGAGTTAGAGACCAAACACCCTGTTTTCGTGAGCCCTCAAGGACTCCTAGTAAGATAGATTTTGTAAACTAGAAGTGAGCCCACCCAGGCCCCTTATTGGGCCCTTCTGGTAGATATGCTAATATGTAGAGTCTTTAATTGTACACTCTATTGGAGGGAGGGGGCTTTTGTGACGTGTTCTACCTGGACGGCAGAAGCCATCGAATGGGATCCTATTAAAATACCGAGGTAAACAACCCCCAACCCTTTCACTGTGTCTGAGCCTTTATTTCCTAAGACCAGAAAAAGGCATCAACAGTCATTGTGAATTTTGTGATGGAATCCAATTTCTCATTTTAAGTAAAAAGAGAATTTTCCTGTGAACATCAGGGAGGAGGTGTTGTTGCAAGCAGTGATGGGTAGTACGTCAAAGTGGTTTAGGTCTTTTCAGTTTGCTCTTAGGCTAATAACTGAAAATAACATAAAACATTATTGTAAGTACAACTCACAACTGAAGTAAAATCGAATAGAATGCAAGTAGTATTTTAAGCAGTGAGGGACATATGATGGGAATAAGGTGGAGTCCAAGTAGGTGTAAGTCCATCAGTAGTAAAATTTTCTCTGTCTTTGGGGGGGTGTTTTTAATTTATTAAAGTAGGTGGGTTCTGCTGTAATTGAAATGACAAAATCAGGTTTTCTAAAAATAAGTAAGAAAAAATTGCTGAACACAAGGGAGTTGTGGAAATGTCTTTTGCAAAATTAAAAGTATATAGATGCAGGTATTATTGAGCAGCAGTGAAGGAAATGTACAAAAACCCCCAGAATTATCACTGAATCCCCACTTGATGTCATTGTTCCAGGTAGAGATGTTTTACCTGATCCACTTTATTTGCTTAAAAATCAAAATAACTACTCTAAGCTTCTAATCATAATCCACAGTTATACATCATAATAGGACAACATCATGCAGAGTTACACATCTGTACAGGACAGTAATTCCAGTTTCTGTTCAAGAAATTAAGCCTTTGAAGCAATCATTTTTTATTTCAGCTGTTAATATTTGCAGAGTTTTAGTAAATTGCCACGTATTAGCATCCTACCTGCAAATTTTAGATAGACAGATTAGTCTCAGCATGTGCCTGGAAGATTGCCAGAGCTCTGGTAGTGATTTTCTCGCTCAATATGATTGTCTGCACTTTTGATGCTTTGTGTTGCGTCAGTGGACTTCTGCTTGAGCAAGTGGGGCCAACTGCTATAATTCTAACCATCTGTTGGAGAAGTCCCTTATCAGATATGTTTATCTAAGTAAATACAACAGTTCTGAGCTGATTTTCATGGAGGTCTTTAAAATTTCATTGCTTGAATATGGTGTAATTAAAAACTTGATGCTAGTACAGGTCAGTAATAAGCTCTCACAGGAAAGTAGCATTTTTCTTAATTTGACAAATATGTCACTTTATTGAAGAACTACTAAAGCATTTAAAACTTGCCAGTTTGGAAAAGATAACCATTTGAGTCTACTGCATTATTTTGAATGAAAGATTTGTGTTTCACTCCTTAGAGAAAACCCAACACAAATGCCCCTCCTTATGAAGTAATTAATAATCTGGATGAAATGTCAGGAGCTGTGGAGATAGAACATGGAGTAATGGGTACAAATTGAAAGAGGGGACATTTGGGTTAGATGCTGGGAAACATTCATTACTCTGAGAGTGGCAAGACACCTGGAACAGGCTGCCCAGGGAGGCTGTGGGCTTCCCAACCCTGGCAGTGCTGACCAGTGATCTGGTCTAGTAGGAGTTGGCATGGGGGTCAGGACTAGATGATCTTGAACGTCCCTTGCCATGCCTTAACATTCTGTGATTCTGCTCTGTGTTTCCATCCACAGAAATTTAAGAATGATACAGCTTTTTTCATGGGGATGGAAGATGGTTATTAAAAGCCATTAAATAAGAGTATGCACAGATAGAAGGCTGCTCCAGATCTGTCAGTAGAACAGGCAAATTATTAATCAAATCCGGGATTTTGAAACATGCAGGCATTAGCTTTGTACATTGGATTAATTACTTACTGTCTTCTCCCAATGCAGCCAGCAGCCAGCTTCGGGTGTAGCCTACTCCCATCCAACCACGGTTGCCAGCTACACCGTGCACCAGGCCCCGGTGGCGGCGCACACGGTCACTGCAGCCTATGCCCCGGCCGCAGCCACAGTGGCGGTGGCCAGGCCTGCCCCAGTGGCCGTGGCGGCTGCTGCCACAGCCGCTGCCTACGGCGGCTATCCCACGGCACACACTGCCACAGACTACGGCTACACGCAGCGCCAGCAAGAAGCTCCGCCACCACCGCCTCCGGTCACCACACAGAATTACCAGGTGGGTAATCCCTCTGTGTGATTTTCAAATGGTACCTTAAGAGGAGGAAGCCTGTTTGAAAAAGGAAATGTGGTTTTGTGAAACTGCTGCTGTAAAGAAAAGCGGTGTCTTGCGTTAGGTTAGATGTTGGCTTGTTGTGCAGTAAACTGGGTCATGGAGCTGAGGAGACTGTTCCAGTAAAAATTTTCAGTAGAGGTAGAAATAGTCCCTTTGTCAGATTCCTGGGTGCCATTGCAGTCTAGTACCAAGCCTGTGAGGATAGAAGATTGCCCTAGGAGATAAACTACCCTTTAGGTAGTCTTTGGATGTCCTCTTCTGAGATTCCTGCCTAACCTTCTGTGGATACAGGCTTTTGCAGAAGGACTTTTGCTCTCTGTCCCCTTTCATCTTGAAATACTATGTTTCTTGCAATAATTTTTCAACTTTTTAGTCCTGAATTTATCTGGATTCTAATTAGCATTTTAGTTTGTTCAAAAGGACTGTAATATTGCTGCATGTTCTCAGTTCTTTTGTTCAGCTTCTGTAATTGTTACATATTATAATACAAGGTCAGTTATTAGATACATTTGGAAAAACAGAGTCCCCTAAACTAAATAAAATAATACCTGTTTACATGGGTTGGATGAAAAAAGATTTTGTTGTTGTATTTCTTGTAATTAAAAAGAATTTTAATACATCAAGTGTACTTCAGCTCTAGTAGTTCATGCCTTCCTCCCTCTCAGTTGATCAACTCTTTGTGCTTTACCATAAACATGGTGAGGATGGGGGAAGGTATGTACATGCATATGGTGGCTTCTAGATCATCCTTTCTAAGCTTATAAGAGATCTACTGAATTTTAGATGTGTCATATGAGCTACTTGCCTTGCCTTTATAGGCTAGTTACAGTTCCCTAATTAACTAGTTGATACACCAGGAAGTAAAGAAAGCTTTAAAAGTACCACTTGCATATGAAAAATGTTGTTAATGATGAGATTTTTAAAGCCAATATAGGGTCATGTTTCTACCCTTGAGAATTTATCGGGCCTTGTAGAAATTAATATTTTGTAGAGATCTGTGGTGGGTTTTTTCTTAATATTGTAGAGAAATAGAATCTGATACAGTCATTACAAACTATTGTGAGTAGGTGCTTTTCAAAAATAATTTGGTAGAGAAAGTGATTAATAGCATGAGCATGATTCCTGTATTGAGTGTGTGAAAAGACCATTAGGGCTATTTCAAGCCTGAAGCATCTATGAAAGTAATTTTAATTTCTCAAGTGCATTTATTTCTATGTACTGTACTTCTAGATGGGAAGTTTTTATTCAACTTGATTAGGCCAGAAGACAATACGTTGTTAATTTGACTCTGCTGATGCCTTTTATTACTCGAGCTATATACAGGTGGTTTCTCTGTTTTGAATCCTTAGGATTCCTACTCTTACGTTCGATCTACCGCCCCGGCTGTGGCTTATGACAGCAAACAATATTATCAGCAGCCAACCGCGACCGCGGCAGCCGTGGCTGCTGCTGCCCAGCCACAGCCCTCTGTGGCTGAGTCCTACTACCAGACAGGTGGGTGGCATGATTCAAGGTGCTCTCCTTACTCACAGTCTCGTTGACTACTTTAAGCTTTAAAAATAGCTGTTCGGCTATTTCACATTGCCTTTGTTTTGTTTTTAAGTTTTGTCATGTAATCTCTGTCACTGTGTGGAAAGTTTTTCTGTGCCTAGAACTTCAAGACTTGTGACATTGCCATAAGTAGCTGCCTCTGAGGTTTGGACTGCCACTAAATACACTCAAAACATACTTCTAGGCAAAGTTCTTACTGATTTGTGTAGAAACGTTGCTGAAATAAGGTTGAGATAATCAATGTTGTGTTCGGATGATAGCTCAGTTAGAAATACTCTTTTAATTCTCTAGTTACTTCATGTATATGATTCTTTAATTATTCGTGTTATGATTGCTACGAAGCATGAATCCTGCTTAGTTTCTTTTTGCGTAAAAATAAGAGGAAAGTTTAGGTGTGCTTTGGTTTAGAGTCTTCTAGTAAAACTGTTGAATAAGAAGGTTGTTTAAAACTGTGTTAAAAACATGATAGTTAAAAATAAATAAACTTAATGCTTACTACTGTGAGCTGTGATTTGATTGAGATGTATGGTATTCAGTGCATAACCATGACAGTATAAAAACCCAATACACAACACTAAAAAGCAAAACAAATGAAACAAAGCCCCCAAAACAAACCCCCACTTTTTAAACATTTGTTCACCAGCATATTGTTAATTTTCCTTTAAGATGGTTTGCGTTTCACTCATTAACAATGTTTGTACACTTGTATTTTCTACCCTCATTAGCTCCAAAAGCAGGATACAGCCAAGGGGCAACCCAGTACACCCAAGCCCAGCAAACACGGCAAGTGACAGCTATAAAACCTGCAACCCCAAGCCCAGCAACAACAACATTTTCCATATATCCGGTGTCCTCAACTGTGCAGCCAGTGGCAGCTGCAGCCACTGTTGTTCCATCCTATACTCAGAGTGCGACGTACAGCACAACAGCAGTAACTTACTCTGGTAAGAATTTTGCATGTTTTGTTGCTTGGATCTTTGCAGTTGCTGCAGAAGAGGCCTTCAGAGCTCAGAATTTCAGCAGTTCATGCCCGATTACATCACAGTCCGCTGGGAAGTATCAACCAGTTCAGTCATTAGAATGGCAAAACGTTTTGTTATATCTTCAAAAGAGGCTTGATGTCTTATGTGCCTATTTTGTTACATGGGAACGCATCCACACAGATGATAGTCCAAGGAAATGGGAAGGGTGTGTGCAGTTACAGAGATAGGGAGGAACAATTCAGTATAAATCTTGTAAGTTTGGGTTGTCCTGACCCAAAACGGAATGAGAAATGTGTGCTGAAAAGACTTTTATTCAACCATTAGGAATCCAAAACATAGTTAAAGATGAAAATATGGTAACTTCATAGCCATAGATGGTAATTAACTGGCATGTTATAGCTACCCTGAACTTTTTGTTTGCTTTTGTTTCCTGCTTAAAAAGGAATTTTAATACTTCCTTGAGACAAAGCCTGGTTTCATTGATTTATTCAACTAGAAATCAAGGACTGTGTAGCCAAGTTTTAGTGAGCAAAGCATCTTCTCTGTACCAAAACAACTTCAATCACTGAAATGGGATGTAACAGTACTAGACATCCTGTCTTTTGTCTTAATTTTTTCCCCCTCCTCTGCATATTATCAATTCTTGCCATTTGGAAACTTGAACAACAAATCTGGTTCTGGAAGATTGCTTGCTTCAGGTGACCTTTGCTAAATCTTTCCCTAAGATTCTTGTTCCATCATACCCAGTCTTACCAGATGTACCAGATTTCATATGTTCTCTAGGGATGCTTTGATATATCTAACCTATGTCTAGTATCTAACATGTGCCTAGTATTGAATATATTCCAGCACAATTGGTGGCTGTGTATTTGTCTACTGTGAAACATGAAGCCAAATTCAGGACTGCTTGACAACATCTCAGTGAATTACTTGTATCTTGCCTTGCCCCTCAACTGTTATGCAACATGATTTGAATTAGTGTATTATGTAATTGATACATTATATATGGTGATGTAACATTTGTTTTTATTTTAATTTTTCAGGTACCTCCTATTCTGGCTATGAAGCTGCAGTGTATTCAGCTGCATCGTCCTATTACCAACAGCAGCAGCAGCAGCAACAGAAACAGGCAGCAGCGGCAGCTGCTGCTGCTGCTGCAACAGCTGCTTGGACAGGGACCACCTTTACTAAAAAGGCACCATTCCAAAATAAGCAACTGAAACCAAAACAGCCTCCCAAACCGCCCCAGATCCACTACTGTGATGTGTGCAAGATCAGCTGTGCTGGACCACAGGTATAGTATATATAATATAGTATGGTATTATGTGTTACTCTATTATACTTTATTCTACTCTGTGCTGTAGGCAGGGACACCTTCCACTAGAGCAGGTTGCTCAGAGCCTCATCCAGTCTGACCTTGAGTGCTTCCAGGGATGGGGCATCCACAGCTTCTCTGGGCAACCTGTGCCAGTGCCTCACCACCCTCACAGTAAAGAATTTTTGCTTAATACCTAAACCTACTCTCTTTCAGTTTGAAGCCATTCCCCATTGTCTTGTCACTCCAGGCTTTTGTAGAAAGTCTCTCTCCATCTTTCTTGTAGGCTGCCATTAGGTACTGGGTAGTCCCAGTGAGGTCACCCCAAAGCCTTTTCCAGGCTGGACAAACAAAATTGTCTTAGCCTTTCCCTTTCCTCATAGGAGGAGTGGTCCATCCCTTTAATCAAGAGTATTTGTCAGTTTTTAAAGACCTGATTCTATAGTGCTACCAAAGAAATAATGACATGAAAATGTGTAGTGTTATAAAAAGAGTTCCTATTGGAGGACATAAAGATACATCCACTGAACTTGTACAGAGAAGCTTCACCTGACTTCAGAATTATTTGAACCTTTGAATTTGATTTGCTTCATTAGCATAGGAAACTTCTTAGAAAATACTGTTTTGAAAGCTGGGGAATTACACAAATTTTGTGAATGGAAAACTTGAAAATTTATTCTTCATTATATTCCAACTTCCAAGTTTAGTGTCACAGTGGGTACAAGTGCCTAGAAGGTAGATACAAAGTCATGCAGAGTGTTTATCCATGAGTTTGGCTAAACAGTTCTTTTACTTTAGGAAAACTTGTTATTATTTTCCACTCTGTCTGCTCTAGATCACCAATGTTAATATAGGAACTAATATCAACTTCTTAATTTCTCTTTCACTATAGCTTTATTTGTGCACTACCTTCTTTTTTATCTGGATACACTTAGAGTTTGAGGGAAGCTGAAAACCAAGAATAATTAATTGCAAGGCATGAAACTGCAATTATCTGATCATGTTAATTTTTCAGTGGTGATATCTGTTGGCCACTACTTGATTGGGAAATTGAGAAGTTAGAGGAGAAAAACCTATATTGTTTCACCTAAGTGTGGTAGCCTGGTGCTGGACATGAAAATTTTCTGGTCTTAGAAGTGGCCTATTAATGCCCTAGAGTGTGTCATACAGCAGAAATGTTCAGTGTAGGAGGCATTTCTTAGGTAAAATGTGTGTTTTATGCTATGTTCTGTATTGCATGCATTCATGGGAATGATGACCCAGCAGTACAAAGACAGCTTACTCTGTGTGTTTTGTTTATTTAAACAGACTTACAAAGAACACTTAGAAGGCCAGAAACACAAGAAGAAAGAAGCAGCATTAAAAGCTTCCCAGAACACCAATAACAACAGTACTTCTGCTCGTGGAACTCAGAATCAGCTGCGCTGTGAGCTTTGTGATGTGTCTTGTACTGGGGCAGATGCTTATGCTGCCCATATCCGTGGAGCCAAGCATCAGAAAGTAAGAGTTTTCTCTTATTCCTACCATGCAAGTCAGTATATACATTTCTCCTCATCATTTTTTCTCATTTTAAGGATGGAGAAAATACACAGAAACAATATAATTTAAATTATTTTATTTAAATATTTTAGTTCTTATTTTCCTTTTTAAACTTGTCTTCAGGCTCAGCATTAGAAAGGCCTTGTTGAAAGAAAGGGGAGGAAATATTGCCGTGGCATCAATGAATAGAGGATATATTGAGATATCATGCAAATCATAGAAAGAAGGTGTGGAGTGAGATGAGGGAAAGGTACCATTGAGGACATGTGGTACCATGCTTGTGCCCCCTAACTTTTCTCAGGACTTTTCTTGAGATTCATCTTACTTGTCTGGTTGGGACAGTAAATCTTTCAGTGCACTTCGAAACACTGTAAGCTGAGCCAGTGCAAAGAACAAGAGTGTTAGGCATCATTCCTTGGTAGTTCTTGCAAAGAAAAACTGTCCTGTGGAAGCAAGGAATGATGCCCTGTAGTAGACTTTATAATGAGTATGTTTGGAAGACTTCTGATACACGTTTTGCTTATTTGGGTGCACTTACGTGGGCATTCTGGAATAAAAACTGTGGCCTGCACTGAGAAATGCTGTGACCTGTGCTTTAAATTTGGCCATAGAACAGTAGATGCAATGATAGATAGCATATGTGTTTAGATATTACAGATTTTCCTCATAACTCTGGAAGGGTTATGAGGAACTAACAAATACTGTGTTAATACTCTGCTTTTCTATCTCCTTGCATCTCAGGACACAGGCATCAGTAACATTGTTCCAGTTAAAATAAGTAAATCTCACAGCATATTTAAAATAATCCTCCCCCAAGAGCAAAAATTAAAATTTAGTCAGACTTGTGTAGTGTTGTTCCTTTAATAAACTGAGCCATTACGTTCTTGGGTTGTGCCCAATAACTCCATAGGTATATGGAGAAAAATAGATATTATCCTTTTATATTTGGATATAGTTTTCTCTTTGTGATAGTTGCAAACCATTACTGGTTTAGGTTCTTATCAGTGTGGACATGGTATCTTAAAGGACTCTCTCTATTGCTGTGGTAACTAAAGAATTGTATGCATTCTATTGGAAAGAAGTAATTTTGAAGAGTTGCATGAGCTTTAATTTATAGTATTGTGTGACATTAATATGTCTGTATTTTGGTAGGGAGCATAAAAAATAACAAAAGCCTGACAACATCTCAGTGAATCTCAGTGAAAAGCCTGAGAAATTAATTTGGACAGTAGAGTGCATATCATGATTGTGAACATGTTCGTGTTCAAGGCATGTCTCACAGATTTATATTTTTTTTACTACTGTTTTCAAAACTCAGTCTTTAGTTTTGATTTTGCATGTTTTTTTCCTATGGACTATTTGCAATGCTTTTTCCGGTGGTGGTCAGGAGTCGCCAAAAAGAACTATTATTCCATGACAGACATGTTATGGAAAGGCCTCTGCTTATTCTAAGAACAAGCATGTATCTTTTTACCTTCAATGAGATACCTCTTGAATTCTCCTTAACTGTTTTTGTATATTAGAAAAAAAAGAAAAAGAAAACCTTTGCCTAAGGAATTTCTTCAGCTCAGCTAAATAACGTGGAAATTCATTCAGTATGAAGACTCTTCAAATCTAGCGATCAAAAGACACAGTGTTGTTGAAGCTGAATTAAGAAACTCTTGGTTACAAATGTTGTTTGGACCCAAAGCAGTTCAATGTGCTGCCTTTTTAATGGAGACTAAAAAGTGACCAGGCAACAAAACAGACACATTGAAACACTAGGAGAAAAACGTATTCTTGAACTATCCTGATTTGTAAGCTTGTTGTGTTTCTGTTCTTATCTGGAGAGCTGTGGGAGTAAGTGCCTGAATTTCTAATGAAAGTAAGCAATGTGAGATAACATGTAGCTATTTCCTTATTACAGACAAGAGCTTTTACATGTCTGTCCTTTTTCTTTCCCAAGACCACTTTTTGTAAAAAAAAAATAGCTAACTTCTTAGTTATATTGATTTTTTTTGTATTGATGTTTTTGTTTGTGATGCATTGTTTTCATAGTTATCTCAGGAAGATGATGTTATGAATTTCTCTTTCTACTTACAGGTAGTAAAGTTGCACACAAAACTTGGCAAACCCATTCCTTCGACTGAACCAAATGTGGTTACCCAAGCTACATCCTCAACATCCACATCTGCTTCCAAACCAACTGCCTCTGCTTCAAATATAGCAACTAGCAGCAGCACAGTGAACTCCTCTGTTGCATCCTCTGCGGTGAAAATTCTTACTCCCATGGCAAACACACCACTTAACACTGCGTCCAACAACAAAACATCTTCAACTGCTGCTAATATAGCTGTAAAGAAAATATCTACACCGAAAATAAACTTTGTTGGCAAGTACAGAAGTCAGTCTTTATTTTGAAACCTAACCTATTTCGTAAATTCTTCTTAAAAATTAGCGCAGCAGACACAATGTATTTAGGTAACTCCATGCATGAGTGACTGTTGTGTTTAAGGGAATTACTGATAGGTGAGGATGCCTGTTCTGCTTCAAAGTTGATGGCGTTTTCTGCCCAGTTGTCCCCACCTGGCCTATCTTGAATACTTTTCCCACCTTCATTAGAAGCCTTCTACCTTTGGTTTCTTGTGTAGTAGCTGCTGGATTATTGTGGTTTATAGTCCTGATTTCAGTTCACAGCCTAGGCTGTTAATGCATCTGCAATAGATTGGCAGTTTGTGATGGGCAGCTGAAACATCCTTTTTACAGAGGAAAGCTAGCCATGGAAACTTTGAACTGATCATAACAGGGATGGGAAGCAGTTGTTCCACAATAAGCTGTCCTGCTCTTACAGTTGCAGCACTAGGGGTATACTGCCTTTACTAGTACAAACATTATAAGGTTTTGAAGTACTTTTTTTTGGATGCATTTAGGAAATAACAAAAAAAAAGAGATTATTAAAATATATTTTCGGAGTTGTTCCCATTCAGTCCTGTCTCTTGAAAAAGCAGGAAAAAAAATAACAAAAAGGGTAATTTTATAAGGCAAAAGTTTTTCTTGTTAGAATAAAACACTTCAGCGTTTAAATAACCTGAATATTGTTAAACTTACTATTAAAATATTTAATTGTATTGAAAATGTATTTAAGTTTCAGTTGATTTTAAAAGACCTATAATTCTTTGGCCAGACCATAGAAATTTGGAAATAAAATCTGCAGTTTGCACATTATGTTTAATCACATTCTCATTTTATGAAGGGTAATAATTTAATTTTTTTTGATTTCTAGGTGGCAATAAGCTTCAGACAACAGGAAGCAAAATGGAAGAAATGAAATCAGCTGAAAGTGCTAAAACACCTCCTGCTGCTACAGTACAAACACAGGAAGTAAAACCTGACACAGCAGCTGAACCAGTGACTCCCACAACTCTTGCTGCATTGCAAAGTGATGTCCAACCAGTGGGCCATGACTATGTGGAGGAGGTATTAAAATGAAAATGTGTACTACTTTTTAACTGTTTTAGTGAAATGTAATCATGTAGTGATTGAGGTTGGCAGGGACATCTTTATGTCATCTGGTTCAATCACCCTGCTCAAGAAGGATCACCTACAGCCCATCACCCAGGACCATATCCGGGTGGTTTTTGAGAATGTCAAAGGATGGTGACTCTGTAACTTCCCTGAGCAGCTGTGCCAGGGCACAGTCACTCACAATAAAACAGAGTTTTCTGATGTTCAGCTGTATTTCAGTTGGTGCTAATTGTCTCTGGTTCTGACATTGGGCACCATTGAAAAAAGTCTGGCTCTGTCCTCTTTTCACCCTTTCTCCAGGTATTTATGTACAATACCACTCAGCCTCCTCTTCCCTAGGTGAGACAGTTTTAGTTCCCTCTGGATGTCAGTGCAACCCTTTGGCATATCAACCACTCCTCTTAGTTTTGTGTCATCAGCAAACTAGCTGAGGGTATGTTCTGCCCCATCATCCAGAGGGAACTGGATGTTACTGGATTTAACTGGAGATGTTACAGGACTGTATTGCTCCTGGGGATGCATTGCTATCTCCTGGCCGCCAACTGGGCTTCATTCTGCTGGTCACCACACTTGGCCAGGCTGTTCAGACAGCTTTCAGTGCACCTCACTGTATGCTTATCCAGACTATGCATTAATAGCTTGTGTAGGAGGATATTGTGATGAGACTGTGTCCAAGGCTTTACTGAAGTCCACGTGGACAGTCTTGACCGCTCTGCCTCCATCTGCCAGGCTTTCACCTTGGTGGAATCATGCTGTCTGTTCCTGATGGTTTTCTTGCCCTCATTGTACCTTGAAATGGTTTCCAGGATTAGCTGCTCCATTGCCTTCCCAGGGATCAAGATGAGGGTGACTATTTGTAATTCCCTGGGTCCTCCTTAAAGATAAGAGTGACAAGGCATTGAACCTGTAAAGGCTTGTGCATATGTTTACATTTTTGTGTTGTGCATGTTTTCTTTGCTTCATGTGGTTCGTATCAGATAGATGGATCAAGTCTGATGTAAATTTTGCATGATGCACAAGTTTGTGATTTATTAGCTCAGTATGTTCAGGTTTGAATTTACACCTGTGCATTCTTTGGAATGAAAGGACCTTGTTCCTTGCTCATTACGAAGCACAATGATGTGTCTGTCACAATTGAAGGTTCTACTTTTCTACTTTGCCTTCTTTCACTTATTGTGTGAACTTCTTAATGTGTTTTGGGACAGGTAGACATTATCCACTGTCACTGGATGATTTGATTAACAGATAATTAAATTTTATATCAGCTTTATAAAATTAAAAACAAAAAGACCAAATGTGTTATAACTTTATTTTCCAGGTAAGGAATGATGAAGGAAAGGTGATCCGCTTTCACTGTAAACTCTGTGAATGCAGTTTTAATGATCCTAATGCCAAGGAGATGCATTTGAAAGGGCGGCGGCACAGACTTCAGTACAAGGTAAAAATGCTGAGGCTTCTCTCTGAATCAACCAGATATCAGCTAACAGATCTAGTCACCTGTTCTTGGGTTTAAAGACTAGACAAAAGTAGGCACTCTGAGTAAACAGCATGTAAAAAAAGAAAAACACATTTCTTAGGCAGTATAGTCCTTAAAGAATAATGCAAGCTGTGAAACTGTATTTTGGTTGGGGTTTTTGAAAATGTTTTGAATGTTGCTTGTAGTACAACCTATGCAAGCAACAACAGGTTCTTTAGGTTATCATGAAGTTTAAAGAGTGTAAAATAGCATTGCTCAGTGGTTTTGAAAGGCTGAACAACACACACTCGCTGTGTTGCAGACTTTCTAATGATAAGTGCATTTGTGCAGTTCTAAAACTGCATTTTACTCCCCTTGATTTTACTGTAGATGGGTAGTGTGTGTTAAATATGTCAGAACAACCCTGTAACCTTGAGATGAGGACAGGAAAGCAACATTTAATTCATTACTGTTCTGATCTAGAAAAAAGTAAACCCAGACTTACAAGTAGAAGTAAAGCCCAGTATTCGAGCAAGAAAAATCCAAGAAGAGAAGATGAGGAAACAGATGCAGAAAGAAGAATACTGGAGAAGGCGAGAAGAGGAGGAGCGCTGGAGGATGGAAATGAGGTAATGCATTATGTTTCATGAATGAATGTGACAAAGCTGCTGTCAGATTGTCTGAAACTAAACTCTTTACTTCAAATACTTTAGGGAACTCAGTACTGTCTTGCTTTAAATTGTCATTCTCTCTGTGGGGTTTTTGTTTGCTACTGTTCAATCCTTCTGAGGAATGCAGAGTTAGCAGAATTACTTTGCTGTAAATCCAGACCTACTTTTACAACAATAATTCATGTTTGTTACTCTATGTTCATTGGTATTTGCTTGTGACTACTAGAAGTTGTTGAGGACAGAAAAGAGTCTGTCTAGAGCAGTGTCAAGTATTAACTGCTGTATAAAGAGAACACTTTGATTGCTGCACTTCAGGCGATATGAAGAGGACATGTACTGGAGGAGAATGGAGGAAGAGCAACATCACTGGGATGACCGTCGCAGAATGCCAGATGGAGGATATCCTCACGGCCCTCCAGGACCTCTAGGCCTGCTGGGAGTTAGACCTGGAATGCCTCCTCAACCCCAAGGACCAGCTGTGAGTTTCTTAACTTGAGAAAAAGATTAAACCATTCTTACAGGAGGCACAGTTAAGAATTACAAATTATTCAGGGCTACTTCACTTGTCTCTAGTGTTTCTTAATAAAAGATTTAGAAAAGAGAAGAAATTATATGCTAATGAAATGGTGTAGGTGGACTAGTCTTCCAAAATAAGTCCAGTGAAATGACAAGAGAATGCTTTAAATATTGCTTCTTACGAAATACAAGTCATACTGGATTTTTCTACTTTTTATTTGATTGCATTGTACAACATTATTTGCGTAATTGTGGACAATTGTATAGATAAAAAGTGGCTTGTAGAATAATGCTTAGTGGTGCATCATACTCTAGCTGTGTGGAGTGCAGTACCACATGGGTTGATCCTGGCATTAGTCTGATAAGCACCTTATCAGTGATCTGAAAGATGATAGAGTGCACACTGCTGAGGTTTGCAAGTGGCATGAACCTGAACCATCTTGGTGTGGGGAGAATAGCTGATACCTTTGAGGGCAAGACCACTAGGCAGACTGTAGGTGTGGAACGTTACAGAGTTCTGCAAGGGCAAGTGCCTAAAGCTGCACTCAGAAAGGAATAACCCCTTGCATTGATAGAGGCTGGGTTGCAGCCCTGCTGAAAGGGATGTGGGGGTCCTGGCAAACAGCAATCTGGGTGTGAGACAGCAGAGTGTCCTGGCAGCTGGGCCAGCAGCAACATGAGCTTTAGCAACAGGAGCATAATCAGTAGATGTAGGGAAGTGATCAGCTTTCATTAGACCCTAACTGCAATACTGCATTTAACTTTGGGCTTTCCAGTAGAAGATACATAAACCATAATAGGCTCAGTGTGGGGCTACCAGGATGGTCAGGGGTCTGGAACACTTGCCCTGTGAGGAGAGACTGAGACATCTGGGACTGTTCAGGCTGGAGAAGAGAGAGCTTCAGTGGGATGTAATACCCTTCTAATAGCTGTGCTTTATAAAGGGTATGGAGCCAGACTTTTTACAGTGATGAGAGGGTGAGATACATCCAGCCTAAGCCAAGACAAAATAGGTTTAGATTAAATACAGGAAAACATCTTTTTCCACACAAGTGTTGAGCAGCCTTCATCTTTGAAAATTTTCAAAAACCAGCAGGCTAAGGCCCTGAGCAACATGATGTGATCTTATAACTGACCATGTTTTGCACAGGAGATTGGACTAGATGACCTTCTGAGGTCCCATCCTGTGATTGAACAAAAGTCATCATGGACACTTTATTTTGCAGCAATATGCAAGTGTTTCCCAGTTGACTGGAAGGCAAGAGATAGTAATGTTGGGGAGGGACCTCTGATCTTGGGATTTAGCCTTTGTTTAATTTTGATACATTTCATGTCTTTTCAGACGTGATTGATTGTGACAGTGTAGGCTGTTGAGGAGACTTCATATTTTGTTAAATTTCATTGATGTGAAGTTTGAATATTCTGTTCTTTAGCCTCATGTTTGGGTTTTGGTAATTTTGTCTCATTTGTGAACTTGGAAGTGCACCCAAGTTTCAGAAATACACTTTTTTGTCTGTTCAGCCTCTACGCCGCCCTGACTCCTCTGATGACCGCTACGTGATGACCAAGCATGCTGCTATATATCCAACTGAGGAGGAACTTCAGGCAGTCCAAAAAATTGTTTCTATTACTGAGCGTGCTTTGAAACTGGTTTCTGACAGCATGACTGATCATGAAAAAAGCAAGAACAAAGAGGGAGATGATAAAAAGGATGGCAGTAAAGACAGGTATGTTTTTTATTACGTTTTAAGAATTTTATTGTTTTTCCTTACCCTGTTATCAGTGCTTCCAGGATCTCATCTCTTTGTATTCTGAAGTCTCAGAAGTATGTGGAATACTATTTTATTTCACTTTTCTGTGTTCAGGATTGTTTTTATGATTTTTACATTATTATTTTAAATGCAACTTTTAACTATGATTCACAGAGCTCTGAAAGGCGTTTTACGGGTGGGCGTTTTGGCTAAAGGTTTGCTGCTCCGTGGAGACCGAAATGTCAATCTTGTTTTGTTGTGTTCTGAGAAGCCATCCAAGACATTACTCAGTCGTATTGCTGAAAGTCTCCCTAAGCAACTTGCAGTAAGTAGAATTTAGATTTTTGGATTTGAATTCTTGTAAAAGTAATGTAAAAATCTGTACTCAGGTTAAATGTCTGCAGGACTCACTGTGCTGCCACATGACATAGCTCAGGTTCAGTTTCTTTCCATTTTCTGAGTGTTTTCATCTGACTTCACAGACTGTGCATATTCTGCTTCCTCTATATTGTGTCCATACAAGTGTGTGCTCTAGCAATGTAGTATCAATCACCATTTAATGGAGTTCATGTATTTGGGAAATAGAAATGAGCACAAGAAAGACCATTAGTCAATTATCAGTAGCAATAGAATTAATTGTGCAATGTTACAGCACACCTGCTGCTTCAAGGTCAAAGTTCTCCATTAACGCCAGTCTTTTGCACTTATGTCTTGTTTCCTATTTGCATGTATCCGTGCTTTATAGCTCTGTTCAATTAGCCAGATAAGTGTAGTGTGGATTTTTAAATAATTTTCACCTTTAAAAAAGCAAACATGCAGTCTTAGACCACTCAGTGAAATTAATATAAACCTTTTGCAGTATTTCCGCAAGTATAAAGTCTCTGCTGCACAAAGCCTGTCACTACAGAGTGCTTGTCACAGCATTAATATTTTAATGCCATCTAATTAAATGCTTGACAGAATCATTGGCATGATAGAAGCTTTAGCAGATTAATGAGAAAATAGTCTCAAGTTTGCTCTTGTTTGAAGTAATAGAAGTAAACTCAACAACTGGACATCTTGGTCTGTCTTTGTGGAAATGTTCACTTGTCCGTATATGTGGAAGAAGGTCACAGGTGGTGCCTACGGCTTCCTTTCTGGGCTTTTAGAATTATTAAATAAAGTTGCAAAAAGCAATTCAAAATAACCACTTTGTTAGTTACTCTTACAGTTTTTTCCATGGTGCTTATCTTGCCCTTTGTTCTTAGCATGTTGTGACACCACAGCACAGGATGTACCTAGCAATACCCATTTGTAACTGTGAGCTTGAAAAATAACGCCTGCATCTTTGCTTTTTAAAGGCTTCTATGTTCCGGTGAGAAACACCCTGCTGACATTTTAATTGGAACTGAGGCTTTTCTTTATCTCAAACACCATCAAGGTTCTTGTTATGTAATTGTATATTAATTTCCTTTCTGGGTGGTTTTTTTATTCTGCCTACTTGCTTGTGTATTGTCATTAATAATTTGGAAACAATAAGCAAGTCCACATATATTTATATCTTTATAGTGTGTAGTGTGGGTCTATGACTACACAGGTACCTGTTTCATATAATTATATTGTGTTTCTATCTTTCTATTAAGAATTACTATGTTGGAATCCTTTTTCTTCCTCATACTTTCATTGGCCACATGCTAATAGAAATTTCTGTTTCTCGATATTTAGGTAATAAGTCCAGAGAAATACGATATCAAGTGTGCAGTCCCAGAAGCAGCAATAATTTTAAATTCGTGTGTGGAACCCAAAATGCAAGTTACAATCACACTGACATCTCCAGTCATTCGGGAAGAGAACATGAGGGATGGAGGTTGGGAAGTTGTTAAAGATGTTACTTCTTTCTCACCTGTTTTTTTTATGTTTATCTATTCTGCTTAAGATGGCACTAAGGTCCTGGAAGGCAACATGCTGGCACATGTATTTGATTGAAACTTTGTTTTCCAACAACCAGTCTCAGTAGAGAACAGTTGGTTAAAATAAATGTGTATATGATGCTTTTATTTAATTTTTAAAATTTCTAACTTTATGTCCAACCTCAGCTTTCTGGAAAAGGTACAAGCTTGACTTTTTTCCCCCTCTTTTAAAATTATGTGGAAAACTTAAGTATTTTATAGCAAGTGGCTATAAACTGGCTTCCTAGAGCAGTCTTGCCTTAAGATAAAGATTTTATGGATTTAGAAAATCAAATCACAGGTTTTTGGGTTTGAACTGGGTCAGTATTACCATCACTTAGTCATTTTAAATAGTGCCACTTAAAATGCACTTTTACAGTACTTTTGACAGTAACAGTGCTTCTGACTTTATAAGATGATGCGATTTTTTCCAGCTCTCTGAGGTTGTTTTTTGGTCTGGAGTGCTTTTTGAGTATATTTAGGCTCCTGGTATTACAATCACTCTTCTATCCAACTGGCAAACCCAACCAGTACAATAAGAAATGGCTTTGTCGTTGAGCTGAAGGAGAAGGTGGAGCTTGGGAATCAATTTATGTTTCTGAAGTCCACAGTTTCTCTGGTGCCAGCAGTGTTGCTTTAGGGTCTGTTCTGTAACACTTTCAAAGCTCCAAAAGCTTTTAAGCCAACAAGCATGATTAATGTCTGCAGTACATCGGTTCTTTTTATTTACGGGTCAGATAAAATTAACTTTTGTTTCCTTTCAATCCTGTATTTTCATAGTTGAAAGAGATCATAGCAAACAAGGTTCTGGTGTTTGACAGTCAACCTACAAATAGGAAATCTGAGGCTGTTTTAACACTTCTCATATACAGGTTGAAAGAAATTGTATGTGTGTATGTATACATGTGCTTGTGTATATACGTATTTATATAAGCCACTGAGGTTTTTTTTATATTTCATCTCATCACTACATGTCCTCTAAAACAGCTGAGGTTTTTATATTGCATTAGTAAGTGTCCTGTAGCGGTGACTAGTGCATTTATAAGCAAGCTATGTTTAAAAAGTCATCCTACATAATCAGAAAGAAAAATTTTCAACATGCATTTTGTAGTTTGGATGACTTCCAAAGAGTCTTAGAGTGCTTTGTACATGATTTTTAAGCTGTGCATATTATTCCTAGCTATAAAGGCTTTGTATGTGTACTGTCACACCCAACCAATTTTACTTGGTTTTGGACAATCTGAGTGTAACATGACTCTGGGCTGAATCCAACTTTCCGTATTATTTAAGTTTATAAAGAATGCATTTTATTATTAAATTAGACTAACCATTTAATTAAATTAACCTTAAACACCATGTTTATTTCTTGATATACTGTGCAAAAGTGCAGTATTGATTCCAGCTACAATACTCAATTTAAACTAAGTGGTTTCTGGCCCAAAATTCCGTGATGTGGACTAAAAGTAAAACAAATCTCAAATTACTACCATCAATCCCCTAAGTTACGCCACCAAAAGGAAACAAATCTGTATTTTTGTCTGACCCGCACTTGAGTTAAATTATCTTTGTGAGTTTATTCACTGCTGAATGCAGTACTGCCTCTAGGCAAACAAAATCAAGTTAGATTTCTCTTCAAGACACTGAGCAGTATAAAATGGATGTGCAGAAAAGTTTACTTTTGAAACTGGAGCAAATAGAAGACTGAATTGCCAATTATTGCAGCAAAGAAGTTCCTTATTCCGAAGACTGCTGCTTATTTGCTGCAGAGTAACAGTATGTGTTTGTGTTTTTCTTACTGCAGCTTCTCATGCTCTGTGTCTTACATTGGTTTAAAGTTTCATTTTTCCTAGCCTGCTTGGGGAGCTAGTTCAGGTGTCAAGGAAGGCTTTACCGGAAGAACCAGTTGGAGTAAAGATGCAACTTGAGTCTTGCACGTGGAGTATAATCATGTTTGATGTGTTATTACATGATAAAAGGCTAAAAAAAAACAAAAAAAAAAGTGAAATGCAATTGTTAACCGCATAGCTACTGTTCCTTACAGTATCGTGCGTTTGACAGTTGACCGAATCTGATACATTTGAAGAGCTCTAATGCAGCTGTGGAGTCTTCCTTCAGCAAACCAAGTGTACAATGCTTACAAACACCTCTGTGTGTGCGCGTGTGTCTTCTTTATCCTTAGCGAACAGCCCCGGTCCAAAGCCTTCTAGCAGAGGGACTTGATTCCTGTCAGGGGTTGCTGCCAAGACATCGGAAGGATTTTTGACCAAGGTTTTCTAAAGCTCAGTGTCACACCTGCCATGCTTTACAAAGGAGGGGTTTGGATGCATAGTCCTAGCATCTGCTGTTACTTGTGTTTGTTTTGTTTTTTTCTTTCTGTCTTTGTCTCTCTCCCAGAATGAAGCAGTGTTCACACTAGTCTTATAATAGTTGACTGGATAAAATGTATTTTACATAATAAAACTCACCTGAATTGACATACCTGTTAACTTTTAATGAAGAGGTAGTGTGGACACAGCATGTCTAACTGAAGATTAACCCCTTATGTTTAGGCTAGTAATAAGTTACACAGGGTAAGAATTCATGCCCGTGTTTCGTAAATTAATTCAGTTTTTGTCTTAGTTTAGTAGGGTGGTAGAGTAGGCATCTGATTTCAGTCACATAGTCTTTAAGGGGTTAATCCTGAAATGTGAAACATATGCAAAAATCCACAGAATAAATATTACAGGAGTTCCTTTGATATATTTTTTCAGTCAACATTTACTCAGTGTAGTACGTGCCTCAGCAACCTCTGACTTTCAGAGTCTTTTTAAGTTCCAAGTGTATTTTTTTGACATCTATTAGTAACCCATTTTAGATCAACATTCTCAGCACTGAGTAAGATTCTTTTCTGTACATTTAAACTGCAATTCTTCTCAGTAAAATTATTTTACAAGTTGAAGGTTTTCAGAGGTAGAAGTTTCAAATTATTTTATTGATTATTGTGCTAAACATTTGCACAGTGTCACCTATTTGCATATTAGTTTTAGAAGAAAGTAAATAATTGACTGATTAGGCTATTGGCCCAACAGCACATATTTGCTGTTTTAATTTCTCAACCTTATTTTGCCACTTTTTCCTGTGATGGGTTTTCCCAGGATGTACTCCTGGTCTCATATATCTGGGTTGTACTCCTTTCATCACTTAGCCTTAGCTGGCACCCCTCTTGCATAGGTTTGGTGGGGATATTTTTTTATTGCTTTTGTTTTGTTTTGGGTTTTTGGGGATTTTTTAAATTGATTTTGTTTTAAAAGAAACATCACTTTAGACATCTGCATTTACTCTGTAATTGCATTGTTAGTGAAGATTTTAATTTTTCTGCTTTAAAATATAGTCTGTAAGTTGGAATATCTGTGTGAGAAGTTACCTATGTTAGTCTCAATTTTGCTCTTACGAAGTCTTCACCTTTTTATCTCTGTGCAGAGCAATGGGACTATCCTATCAAAATGCTCAAATCTGAATGTAGTACATCACATTAAATCTAGTTACTGTATTGCAAAGCTATGCCACCATGTTAATTCATGGCCTTTTGGCTCTGTATAGTAAAGAATCCTACTAGTTTACATTTGTGGTTTCAGAGCACAATTTCTGCAACATTTCTAAAAGCTTCTTGTTGCAGGCATGTTTCATGAGTCTCATTACTTTTTATTTTATTTTTTCCCTGGCTTAACCTAAATTTAGATCTTAGAAGAGTAAACTGTGCTGTTTCAAACAGCCAGCTTCTGTGAAATGCGTGTCATTGAATGAGGGCTTTTTGTTCCCTCTTATCTGGTGTATCACCAGTTATGCTACCAACATGACTAGTTGTGACTAGTCACAAGAGCCATTTTCATAATGAGTAAAAAAATAACTTCTGAAGGTGATTATTGATCTGATTATAAGAATACAGTTTTTAAGTAACCTGGGGATACCATTTCACATTGTTTAGTGGTTCCAGTTTGACTGATTAAACCACTTCTGTGATCTCTTCATTTTTGGTAGCAAAGCAGTCAGCTTGGTAATTAAAGTCTTCTCTGAACATTCAAATAGGCAATGTCTGCTATGTTTTCTCCATCTTTCAGACATTTTGCTTTTTTTTTTTTTAGACTATTCCTTGCTTTTCTTTTTCTTGATGAGTCTTACGTAAAGCAGTCCCTTTTCAGATCCCTCCTTGCATTCAAAGTGTTGCTGGAATACATACATTATGGGCTGAGGAATTCTATTTATATGGGTAAGAGAGAAGGTACTAGAGAACAGGGAACTCTAATATTGAAGAACATGTCACATTCCTTCAGTCAGATTTTTGAAGCAAAATACTTTCAAGTTTAAGGTATGATTAAGTAACATCATTACTAAACATTTAGTGCTTTTAAGATTTGTTATACTTAGTTTTTCTTTCAATAATAGGTCCCAAATAACACGTGACAATTAAAATTTAAAAGAAACTAAGTTTCAATGTTTCTACTTGGTTAAAGTGGATTTTTGTGTTCCTTCTGTCTTGTGTTCTCTGTGCTGGTGCACTGTGTCCAACCATCCTTCCTTCAGTATTTAATTTTAGGGGATATGTTTTTTTCCAGTGTTGGCTGAAATAAACAAATACTATGCATTGCATAATCAGCAATGCAATTGAAAACAACTTCAGAGCTGAAGTGCAATCTGCTCTTTCCTATTGGGTCGATGCCCTAATCCTAATTGAGCAACTTCTGCTGAACATTTACATTTCTCGTTCAAGGGTTTAAACTTTAAAATGGCATGTGTGACATTGAAGCTGTTTAAGGAAGTGTCTTGCTCACCTGGTCAAACACCCATTCCTCACTGCATTTTGCCAATTCAATCCATTTTAGATGTAACCTCGGGTATGGTGAAAGACCCACCGGACGTCTTGGACAGGCAAAAATGCCTTGACGCTCTGGCTGCTCTACGCCACGCTAAGTGGTTCCAGGTTCGGAACATCATTTTACTTTCTTCTTGTAGCCTTATGAGAGATTAGTACAGTTGCAATATAAATGTTTAACTGTGTGAAAACACTCAGCGTTGTTCATGCTAATAATACTTAATATTTCTCTGGTCCCTAAATTTAACTGTAGAAGGTTGAGTATGGAGGAGCTGCTTTATGCAGTTATTGCTCATTTGACGTCATTTTTTTTTCTGGTCATTGAGAAGGCGACGTTGAAAGCTTGACTCGCTTTGGGTGATCATATGTTGTATATTTGTTATATATTCCATAAGGCTGCAGAGTAACTTCGCTTTAAATAATGGAATATGTGTTTAAAGCTTCGTGTTTAGATTTAAGACTTTTTTTTCTATTTCTTTAAGTGCATTAAGTGTAGGGAATGAAAGGTGAGAAGCAACTGTTTGGTTTAGTGACTTTGCATTCTGGCAAAGGCACAATAAAGAAACCAAACAGATTCCCTTGACCTTTCAGTCTCTATACCTATTTCTTAGATCTTTACTTTATCCTTTTTATTTCTAATATAGAAAGATACTGTATTTATTGTTTCAAATGAACATAGGTCAAAGTGTATAGGGGATCAAGAAATGTTATTCTTGTATAACCTGTGCACTTTGACTTCTACCACCTTAAATTACTAACCCTGTATAAAATACTGCTGTAAATGGCAGCTCACGGAATAAAGGTGTAGAATGATTTGTTTCAATCTTGTATCTGAGCTTCCATTGAACAGTGGTGTTTTAGTCTTTCAACAAGTCCTGTTTGCTATGGGTGCAGGGGTAAATTAATTTGATTTTGTATTGCTCTCAAGGCTAGAGCTAATGGTCTGCAGTCCTGTGTGATTATCATACGTATTCTTCGTGACCTCTGTCAGCGGGTTCCTACTTGGTCTGATTTTCCAAGCTGGGTAAGTAATGTTTTTTTAATGAGTCTTCTTAATAAATATGATACTACAAGGAAATTATAGAGAAGTGTTAACATAACTTTACAATTCAGATTTTTTCAACAAGTAATGTAGGGTTCCGTTTGGGATTTTGGGGTTTTTTTTTGGTAACAAATACTCCAGATTCCCTCCTAAAATGCAGTTTCCTGAGGTTTTTCATTTGAAGCTGGAAGTTATTATTTTTTCCAAGAGGAATTTTCTCGTTCTTTTCTATTCTTTGTGAGTAGATTCCTATTCTAGGTTTTAGCATTTTTTTCCCTTACTCTGTATAAAAGAACCTATTGTTTTCTAACCACCTACTCTGAATTACTTGGACTTCGCTGAAGATTATTAAAAATAATGTCAGCTATGCCCAGGTAGTTCTGTGATAACAGAAAGAACTTGAAAGAAAATATCACAGCAATTCTTACGATCATTAATATGTCCTTTTGCAAGGTGAAATACCACAGTACTTCAATACAGCTTGTGGTTGTGTCATCATCATATTTTAGTCAGTGTCACTTAAATCTCTGGGTTGTATCAGGTCACCTCTCTTAATTCAGTTGAGCATTCCTCCTCCATCTTGGAGCATTCCTTTTGTATTGACTGTCTTAAAAATGCTCCAAATACTAATCTGTGGATTGGACAAAGTTAGTGTGAATACCTGGAACATGTATTGCATAAATTTAGCAAAACTGTTGTGTTTCGCAGACCAAATCCAGTTGCACTGTGCTGCTTCCTTCTCAGTTTTGACAGGAAGAGCACTAACATTGTTTTGAGCAGTTGACTTTATTTCAATGAGAAATGTTTTACAACTCCACTAAGTTTGCAGACAGTTTTATTAAATTGCTTCTAATAATATTCATTGCTTCTGGAAAGGAAGTGAGTGGAGCAATAATATCTGGTTTTTTAATTATTTAAAGGGAAAAAACCAGTGCCAATTTCAATACTGCATTTCATTGAAAGTACACTAAAGAAATACTGCTTAAAAGTTGCTAAGAAGTAAGTGCTCTCTTAATATCACTATAATACTTAGTTGCCAGAGAATGAATCCTGGCATGCTTTCAGAAAAGTATCCTTACAACTATTGCAACACAGAGCAGGCACATGGGTGAAGAACAAGGAATGTGGCTTCTCAATTCCCACATTATGTGTTCCAAGGCACGTCCAGAGGGGAAGAGAGGTATGAAGCAGTGTGTCAGATCTCACTGCATCTCAGTTCCCTCCGAAAGTGATTCCTGCTTCAATCCTGGTACCTGATGCATTCTCAGTGACATGGATCAGCATTGAACTGTAGTCAGCTATTCTCTTGGCCAGTAGGAAAATCCTTATTGATAAAAACAATGACAAAATGGAACTGGTGATTTCTGCCAGTACAGATGGAATTTCATGGATTGGAGTAATGCAGCTTTCTGGATACAGACCTCCTCCTACCCTCTATACTAGAAACCTTTTACAAACAAAAGACATGACAGAGCTATTAAAAAAACCCCATAAGTATTTGTAAATATAGAAGGAAGCCTGAATGCTCACAGTAGCAGCATTTCATGTGCCTTAAAGTAAAAACTAAATTAGAAGAATTTTGTCATGTTTCTACACATTTTTCAAATTTGAAATCCAGCCTTTTATGCACATAAACACCAGGACATCTTAATTCACATTTTCCTAGGATTGAGTTATAGACCTCAGTGTATTGTATGAGGATCCAAAAGAACTAGATTTTGATAAATGCAAATCCAAGATCTGCTTTTTTTTCCTTTACTGATGCACTTTGCTTCCTGCTTGAAAACATCTAAATTACTGTTGCTGGATCCTGACTGATACAGTGAGAGTATGGAAATAACATGCTCAAGAATTAAAACCTGTCAGTTAAATGGAGCTAAAACAGAAAGGAATGGGCACCCTTAGTGATCAGCACTGCCTGTAGTTATTTGCATAAACCAGAATAAATATTTACACCTTGAAAGGAAAAACAACAGATAGCATTTGAACAACTGTTGATATGGTGAGGAGGACGAGGCCTAAACAACAAGTGCTTGTAAAAAACGTACCAAAAACCATTGTTTGAGAACTTGCCAAAGAGGTAGCAGTGAAACATCTATGTAATTGTGGTAAGGAAATCTAGGAGAAGTTAGTCCTTTCTTTTACAAATACTTTTATAGGTTCTTCTGGAAAAAAATGGTTTCTAATAAAAGTGAACAATGGAAATATTCACAGATAAAAACACCAGTATTTAAAACACAGCTAATGATTTAAACCATTTTAACTAACATTAAATAATGTATACATTTCAGAAAATATGTCTATCATAGAGGTTCTTTTACACTTGTTTATCTGAGTCAGTGTTGGTTGATAACCATGAGAAAAATTGTTGTGAGCTTCACGTTTGCTAAACTGAAGGACTAGTGAGGATATTAAGCATTTTAAGAACATTAAATTTTTGATGTTTCAAGTTTCTGTACTCCTGTAGGAAAAACTATTTCTGTTTTTCTGTAGATCCTGTTTCACTATGTATACTGTGTGCTACATTTATGTGGCTGACAGAATCAAGTGTCCCACACTGTTTCATACTCCCAGAAATGGCTGGACAAGTTGTCTACCTGCATATGTAGTAGCAGATGTACTGTATAAATTTCTACAAAATTACTGAACAACTTGTGATGGGAAGAAGCCCATCATAGAATCACTGAATTGTTCAGGTTGGAAAAGACCATGAAGATCATCAAGTCTAATTAACCGAGAAGCACTAAACTGTGTCCTTAATTGCCATATTCACATGGTTTGTGAACACATCCAGGGATAGTAACTCCATCAACTCCCTGGGCACCTTGTTCCAATGCTTTACAACCCTTTCAGTCAAAAATTTTTTCCTAATATCCAATGTAAACCTGCCCTCCAGCACTCCCACCCAGCTTGGTGCCATCTGCAAACTGACTGAGGGTGCTCTCAATCCCCTTGTCCAGATCATCAATAAAGATTAACAGGACTGGGCCTAGCACTGAGCCCTGGGGGACACCACCAGTGAGCAGCTGCCAGTATCAGCACTCACTGTTATTGCACCACCTTTCTCTTTACACATCTTTATATAATAACTGGGGTTTCTTTCCATTTTAACTGAAAGTTTTTTACGATGTATAATGTTCTTCAAAGTTCAGGATTCAAAATTCTCTACTGAGGAACAGTAGCAACTTTCTTCTGTCTTAGTCCATCTTCTAATTTGGCTGAATCCTCCTGTTGTTGGTCTAGGCTATGGAGTTGCTTGTGGAAAAAGCAATTAGCAGCGCGACCGGACCACAGAGTCCCGGAGATGCACTGAGAAGAGTTTTTGAGTGTATATCTTCAGGAATCATCCTTAAAGGCAAGTTGCATTTGATCCGCGTATGTATACTTACACTTAACTAATCTGTAATCTTGCTTGTAATAAGGTAAATATGTGCTTCTAATTAGCCTGATTATTGTAGGTGGTCCTGGCCTTCTGGACCCTTGTGAAAAAGATCCTTTTGATACACTTGCTGTAATGACAGATCAGCAACGAGAGGATATTACTTCAAGTGCACAGGTAAGGGAATGTAGGCGTGAGGTAACTAAATTTGATGGATGGTTTTGTTTTGGTTCTGGGTTTTTTTAATGGAGCTTTATATTGGCCATGAATTTTGTTTTCTTAGAATGTAGTCAGATCTTACTAGTCTTAAGCTAGGCATTGAACATGTCACAGGAGAGGATGTATAATAGTGTTCACTATTGCACTGAAATAAATGTATTTTCCTTAACAATTTGCAGTTCTCATCTATATCTATAAATGTAGGTTTATATCTATATCTGTAAATGTAGATACTTACTCTACAACAGTATGTTACTAAACTGGAAATTCTATAAACACATCTGTGTAAGATTCATATGAGAGTATTAACCATTCATGCTTGCACTTTAAGAGGTTACTGCCTCTGCCTCTTCATTTGATCCTTTTGCTGATGATTCCTGAAGCCTAACATGACACTTGACAAGCCTTGGCTGCTTCAGTGCAAGCCCAGAAGCTCAAACACATGTACATTAAGCTAAGGCGCTGCACTTAGAGAAGCAGCAAATGTGACATACACATTTTATTGTGTTGACTTTGCTGGGGGACAGAAAGATGGGGTAATTAAAGCTAAGGGTAATATCATGCATCACTGATGTTCCTCCTTAATTGTTTGACACAGTGTTCAAAATGGACACTTGTTTGTAACACAAGTAACTTTTCTGTCCCGTTTTTCTAGTTTGCGCTGAGACTCCTTGCATTCCGTCAGATACACAAAGTTCTAGGAATGGATCCGTTACCGCAGATGAATCAACGCTTCAACATCCATAATAATCGTAAAAGGAGAAGGGACAGTGATGGGGTTGATGGGTTTGAAGCGGAGGGAAAGAAGGACAAAAAAGATTATGATAACTTTTAAAAATGTTTGTCATCATTGCTAAGATTAATGGTAATGAAAAGTCCATTTGTTGCCTTGCTTTTACTTCATTCATAATGATGTCTGTTTAAAACATCCAAAACCAGCTTGTGAATTAGATTTGGAAGAGAACAACCTAGCTCTTCTGTGAGATTCCGAATATTTTAATTGGATGTACTGTACCAGACAAATTATGGATGGAAAGACTGCAAATGGAAACTGTTGTCATAGGAAAAAATAGTTTTCCCTCACTGCATTTTCTTTAAATGTATTGCTAAGTTTAGTATCTTTTTTTTTTTTGTCTTTTTTATTAACAAGTGCATTGTCTTCCTATCTTGACTGTATTTAATGCAGCATTTGTGCTTCTGTTGCTATGTGTATTTTGACCTTTTATTTAGAAGTATTTTTGTTTGCCTTTGACACTAGTTGTATGAGTTACTTTGTGTTAGGTAGTAAAACTGTTCCCCTCCCAATTAATATTTTACAGAAGGTTTTTTTTCTTTTTTTGTAAAGTGAGACTGCAGGATCATGTTTTTTTCTAAATGTGAAGGGGTTACAACACATAATTGTCCTGCCATTTGAGTGCTCAGAATTAAATGTTTTTGCCAATCTTGTGGCATTTGTCTCCTTAGTGTGATATAACGGTGTAATTAAGACAAATTTGTGTTAATCTAATCGAGTTTGCTGTTAGTTGTGCATTAGCAGTATAAAAGCTAATATATACAGTATGGTCTTGCAACAGTTTTAAAGCCGCTGCATAATTGATCAAAGATTTGCATGATGGGTTTTTGTTTTTTTTTATAGAAGGGCTTTTGAAACTATTATCTTAGGTTAAATGCATAGGTCTTTGTATGATTGACTTCGTGACATAGCAAGGCCAAAAAATAACTTTCTGAATTTCTTTTCTCAACAAGCAAAGGTGGGCATTTTCCATTTAGGCAAAGTTAGTCATTCTTTTCAGTCTACTTTGTCGATATGGTATTAATGCCTCTCAGCCCTTAAAATAAATGTTTGTCATATCAGTGCCTGTGAGGTTATTCCTTATATCTGTTCCTGTATAAACTTTCTGTGATTTTTTTCAATAATTCAAATTTTAAAAGTGAAGTATTACTGAAAAAGTGAAGGTTATCAAAGAAAAAAACCCAGAAAATTATTTGCTGTGGCCATAGTGTATGCTTATGTCTCTTTCAAAAATCTAAATATAGCAGTGGTGTAAGTAAAGTTACATCATACTGTTGATGTATGCTCTGGTACACAGGTGTGATTTGTTGTCACAGCACTACAGTGGAATACACAAATAAAAGTTAGAACTTATTAAACTACTAAAATTCATTACACACTGGAAACTGAAGTTTCACTTATTCTGTTAAATGTGTATTATGCTTTGTTGCAAACCCATAAAACACAGATTAACATAGACTAACATTCCGATAGCTACTTTATCGATGGCTGTAGGAGAGTATCACATGTGACAAAGATAATTTGTTGTTTCTGATACCATTTATTAAGAAAAACCCAATTTCTGTTCCATTTCAAGGTCGAATTTATCTTTGACCTTTTTAATAAGCAGCTATTGGAGCAGGGGGGATGTTTCTGTTCCCAGCATCTACTGCTAACCAGTGTGGGCCTATGGAATAAAAATACAATATTTTAGAAAAATAGAGGGAATATAAATACTTAAAAGAAAAACACTTAAAAATAGTGTTCTACGAGCATCGGAGTGCAATTTTCAAGGGAGTGATTATTAGGGTTTAGCATATAAAAATAAAGCTTTCCCATTGTAGGAAAGCTTTCTAAATAATTAGAAATACAAAAAGCAGAAATGCTTTGAAGTTACTAAAAAAAATTATGCTCACTTTGTTGTCCAGCCTTCATGCATAGCTCCAAGCATATGCTTGTTCTAGGGGATATCTTGCTGCCATCGTGTCTAGTTAGCCATTACTATTTATTTTGAAAGCTACAGGTGCTATTCATGTGGCTAGTTCAACTCCATACCAAAGTTTCTTTCCTCATAAGGCAAACTTGTCTGTTCAGGAATGTGACCCTAAAATATAGGATTAAAAAGGTCAAAGATGTATTTTAGATTTTCTGTATTTTTGTTCTACTGGCTTTTAGCTCCTAACCAGTTTCTGGATCTTTTGAAATATTGTATACTGAAAGTGATTCCACATTAAATATGAAGCTGTGACCATGATTTTTGTTCTGTGTGGTGAAGGGTGAATTTGCAGTTTATTTCTGGTGTTCCTGCCCATTTTAATGGGTAACTTCTGACTGTTGTTAACAAATCTGACAATGTCAAAACAAGGTTTTCAAAAGTACAGAGCTAGTTTTGACTTAAATACTACACTGTGCACTGAGGAAGGAAAATTGTGACTAAATAAGCATTTAAGTAGTCTGTGTGTTGGTAATGCTAGCAGTTTACTAATAAGCTCTGTTCGCGTTTTTTATTCAGTAGTGCTGTGTTTTAAATCCCACAATCACAAACACTGTAGTCCTCATGCACAAAAGAGAAAGGTACACAAGAAGGATATTCCCCTCCATCTCACCTTAGAGGAACAGTATGTGAACATGTGCACTGGTCTGATTCAAAGCTTTTTCAAACTTTGACTTGTCATCCCACTTCATAAGCGAGCAGTGTGGTTTCACATGGATCTGTACATAAAGGCACTGCTAGAAGTTAAAGTCTGTAAGATGTAGTCCATCAACTTCTTGCCTTTTATGACATTCTAGATGAACAGTTAAACTTACAGACCTATTGAGTATGATGGGTTCATTTGCAGCTTCTAATTTTAAATCTTTTAGTACTTAAAATTGTTCTGCATAGAAAACTTCCAACAGTTGGAATCAACTTTAAATATTCCTGCAACAGTTTGTATGCATATTTAACATTCTTATTCCTGGTCGAATGTCTGCTGATCATTAGTCTGTTAAGTAGTCACACAATGCCAAATTCATTTCTTTATTAAGCAATCAAGACTTGTTTGGACTACCCAAACTGATTTGAATAGCGTAGCATTAATAATGGGGGGAGTGGACACAGTTAGCAATGGTTTCTTCCATTTATATTTCAGTTTTACAAAGTAGGGTGAAAGATTCAACCAAGACATCTGTTTTTCTTCTATTTTATCGGGTTTTTTTTAATGACAGCTGTAAGCCAAAGCCTCCTAGCCAAAAAGGCTAGCAAACTAAATTTCTCCAGAGAGACTCTTTTATAGATCTTCTCAGTATATCTTTTTATCCTTCAGTGTCATATTTCTCAGGCTTTCAAAATGAAACAGATAGCTCTTCTTTTTGGGGAAGAAAAAAGATCCAAGGAGTTGTCTACAGACTTACTACAGCAGTTTTGATTTATATCCAGATAAAAATCAGGCTTCATTCTGTAAATATCTGTATGCATACATTTTGTTCCGCTTTCTTCATTTCCATTATGGAAGTCTGAGAGAAGTTTGCTATTCTTTATTGAAATTTCTGATTGTTTACAGTTTTCATTTTAAGAAACACTGCCCTAATAATATTCAACAAGTGTCCAATTGCTACCAGGCTAAAAGTCACTGTTTTTCAGGGACTGGCAGCTCTTGATCCTGCACAGTGCACACCCTCCCACATGTCATGGTCCTTACATACCTGTCTTGGTAAGGCTCATAATTTAGAGACATCTTTAATACTTGTGTTTTCTTAACCTGTTTCATAAAGCTATGGCCACTAGTATTTATTGCAGGGTAGTTTAAAGCCTATCAGCTTGTAGAGGCTCAGCCACTGGCTTAAATACTTCAGCAAATATTCTGCATCAGTCCTGGTTGTGATCAATACCCTAAATCAAAATAAACATAGAATGGCATCAAGAAATCTTTGTAGATTTTTTAAGTTTTCTTTACTTAAAAATCTAAGAATGGAGTAGCTGACCGACCAAGAGAAAATAAATGGCTTCTTCTACAGTAAAAAGGTTACTTTAACATTAAAAGTGAGACAAAAAGCCTTTTGTTTCCACACAAGAATCACAAACCTTGCTCCTTATATACAACCCTTTTTCTTTCCTTTTCTGCATGCTGCATTGTGTTTGCATCAATAATATGCTTACATGATCAGACTATGTAAGACAGCCTGATCACTGACTTCACTTCTGGCACACATTTAAGTTTGCCAGTAATTTTCTGGTTAGACAAGTTAATGAACAATATGGGAGAGATGAAGGTGCCTGAATACAGGAGTTTGTCATGTTTTACACACTCCTCGGGTATGTGCTGCTTCAAAAAAGGATGGGTTTCTTAGAGGTGCGGGCCCACAGCTGCCAGTCCCATATGGATATCTCAGCATGGCTTAGGATGTTGAGAATGTCACTGCTTAGGTGACTACTTCATATTTTCACACGTGACAGAAAAGTGTGGTAAATTTAAGAACTGGAGCCAGAATGATCCAGGATGTTGCCAGTATGGTCATGTGAAACTGCAGCTTCAGGAAGGTGGGATAATCATTGTGGCATCAGCAACAGAGTGTGCTTGTCACAGGGAAAGTGTCTGTGATAATTAAATGCCATCCCAGTTTCTACCAATAGCTTCAATAATTTATTTTGGCGTGTTTGTAAGTGGAAAGGGAATAGAATACAACCGAGCAGACTCTTGCAGTTGGAAGGGCCCCACAGTCATTGTCCAGTCACCTGCCTGCCCACTTCAGGGCTGGCCAAGTTCCAGCTCCTTCTTAAGGCCACTGTCCAAATGCCTTTGAACACTGACAGACTGGGGCATCAGCCTCTTCTCCAGGAAGCTGTTCCAGTGCTTGGCCACCCTCTCTGTGCAGAAATGCCTCCTAATGAGCAGTCTAAAGCTCTCCTGGTGCAGCTGTGAGCCAATCCCTCATGCCCTGTGCCTGGATTCCAGGGAGGAGAGCTCAGCACCTGCCTGTGCCCTTCCCCTCCTCAGGAAGGTGCAGAGAGCAGTGGGGTCACCCCTCAACCTCCCTTTCTCCAAACTGGACAAGGCCAAAGTCCTCAGCTGCTCCTCACAGGAAGTTCTTCCAGCCCTCCCACCAGCTTTGTTTCCCTCCTCGGGACACACTGAAGGACCTTGGCCATCCTTCTCCACCTGCAGGGCCCAGCAGGGCCCACGGTGAGGCCACCCCAGGCTGAGCCCAGCCGGGCCATTCCCTCTCAGGGCCGGCTGTGCCGTGCTTGGTGCTCTGGGGTGGGGTTTGTCCTCGGGGCTGTCCAGGCACTGCTGAGCCACACTGAGCCCAGCAGCAGCCAGCCCCACGTCCCTCTGCAGCCGTCCAGCCACTCCCCTCCCACTTCATCCCTGTGTTCGGTGTTAGTCCATCCCAGGTGCAGAGTCCAGCATTTGAACTTGGTAAATCTCACTCCATTAGAAAGGGGGGAGAAAAAAAAGAATAATGGTAACAGAAAGAACTTATTAAATGGGTCAAACTCAAGAAATAAGATGGGGAACGCTATTAGAGAGCTGCAAATCAAAGGAGAATCAAACTAAAAATCAAAAAGAAAAAAATGACATCAATAGTCAACAACAATGAACTCAAAAATACTGTAGGAAATCAAAGTGAAAGGCTCTGTTTCAGCAGAGAGACCAGTCCATGACTGGCCACTCATGCACCAACTGCAGCGCTCCACAAAAACAGAAGAAAAAAGAAGTTCCAGGTGATTGAGGAGCTTGAGACCAAAATTGTTCAGGCCAGTGGAAATGAGGTGTTAAAATATGTTATATGCCATGTACTGCATCTGTGCGTGTGGGAAAAGGTGAAGGAAAAGCTGAAGAGTGTTTACTGACTTCATGCATCTCTCCTGCTTCACAGACAGAGCTGCATCTGGGGTCCCTACCTTGCTCCCTTGCACGTGAATGGAGAGTGTTAAAGAGTGTATGAGCACACTTCTCCAAACACTTGGAAACCTAAGGGAATGCTTCACAGCCAAAAAGGAGTTCAGTTTCATGCAGCAAATCCACAGGGCTGTGTTTGAAGTGTCCCTGTGTGCTCCCAGCAGCAGAGAGCGCTGTGTCCTCAGCAGCAGCTCCCATTGGAAAGGCAGAGTTCATTCTCGCCTTTCTGTGACAAGCACGAAGGGAAAACCGTGATGTTTCAGCTATTACATCATTCCCCTCTATTTCCAAAGAATGCCATTTAAAATAATTTTAAAATAATTCTTTAATGATGCACCGAAGTCATCATGGCAGCAAAAACCCAAATAAAATCTGCTAGTGAATTAGAAGACAGCAGTGGTTAGAAACATAGCCAGGACTATCTCATGAATAAATTAGAAGTAAAGACTATAGGGGTGTAAAGTCAGAGCAGGCATAGCAGAAGGAAGAAGTGAGATTCAATTTTGAGTCACTGAAGGCTGCAAAGAAGAAATTCTGCAAGGTAAGGATTCCCACTGAGGAAGGCAACCTGAGAAGGAGGTTATAAAGGAAGAGTTGATAAAATGTGTGTCAAAAGTGTATCTGGCAGATCACTGAGAACAGGAGAAGAGGGACATTTCAGATAAAAACCTTGTGTGAGGAGGTAGTGTGTGGTTTTGCTTTCTTGTATCCATTTCTTAAGAAATTTCTTGCAGCTGCTGCCAGGATTTCAGGGCAATAGATTTAGGATAAGCATTCCTTATAAGACAATGGTAAATCATAAATCAGGATTCTGGATGCTTTAAGTAATGTCCCCAGCATGTTCTCCAGAGTATCCAAAGGCATAAGATGAGCCAATTTACAAGCTGTGGGACCAGTTCAGAGCTCCTGTTACAGGAGTAGTCAGGGCTGAAGTGTTTCCCAAGAAGCAGTGATGCAGTCAGAGAACACAGATCTGAAATGCAACACTTGGGGCAAAATCCACACAATAAAATTCCACCAGTCCTCTCCTGGTTTTTATATTCTCCCTGAGGAAAAGTCCCTCGACAAATTTCACCCACACATCAGAAAAAATAGATGTAAAATAACTTATTTCCTTGGAAAAACCTGGAGTTGTAGAAATGCAGGTAACTTCAGGAATCCTCAAGAAAAATGGTTCTGAATACCCATCTGACATTCAGGCATGCCAGATTCCCATATGGACATCAGCATGAATATTTTAACTCTAGCATGAATGCATTTTAATTCTAGAAAGTTTGGTCAAGAAACTTCCCAAGTGCCTGAAGATGAAAACCACAGCAATTGCAGAGAAAAATATTCTAGTAAATCAAAAACATTTCCTAACAGGGATACATGGATCTATGAGATTTCTTTTACAAGATTTGCTTTTCTGCTTCAAAGACCTGTTTGTCTTAGCCAAATAAAACTGTGCTTTGCTTAGACAATGGCCTTTTTGAAGTCAGGGGCAGTAAAGGGAAGCTAAAGCCAGCCTCTAGACTCATGTTTGTGTTTTGCCATGAGTTTCTGCTAAAGAGCATGTAGCTTTCCTGAAAGGGTAAATTTGTGCCTGTTTCTCAGATTATCTGGGCTGGGTTTTTTAGTTGCAGCAGCTGTATGGAAGATGGGGACAACAGCACGAGCTGGGTGGCTTCTTTCATTACCAGACATCCATGATTACAGACACACACGCGCATTTTGAATTAGGAAATCAAAGCCAAGAGTAAGTCGAGGGCACCTGGTGGGCAAAGTAAAATGAGCACAGTGCACTAGATAGAATTTTCTGCTAAAGAAAGAACAGAAGAGCCAGGGCAAAAACTTCCAAGTCTGTATGTGCCCTTCCCAAAGAGAAGAGATTACTGTGTAGGCCTCGTAATGATTATTTTTCCCCATGGATGTGCTGGAACTGACCTGTCCTGTACCCTGTAATTTGGACACTGGATGGTTCTCACTAGCTTTGCTTTGCTTCTGCTCATGCTCAGCAGGAAGAGTCCTGCACAGGAGCAACTATTTAACTAGATGGACCACATTCCTAGCTAGTGACAGTTAGCTGGACATCTATCCCAAGGACTTTTCATCCACGTTGCATTCGGAGAAGTGATTTGGGAAAAAAGAATCCGAGCTACCCAAGGACACCTTAGCAGATCTTTTCCACCACCCAGCTTAGGGACTGCCATCAAACTGGAAGCTGAATGTTGCTCTTTTCTTTCATGGAGTTCATTCCAAGACACAAGGGTCAATTCACATCCTTTGATATCAGGAGGGCCACACTTGAATTTATCAGTCTTGTTATCTACAAGCTCATGATCCTTAGGACTTCACTTTGGACTGCAGGTTTAGAAGAAACAAGGGTGAGAGGAGAGCCCTGAGTTAACTTTGCCTCCCATCCAGCCATGGTGTAAGTTTTTTCCCCAATACAGATGGGGTTTGGCTCACCCTTTGTGTACTGTTAAGGATAGGAAACACCCAGACTGAAGTAATTTTTGTTTACAGCCTATTGGAGAATAAATTAAAGAAGTTCACCACATGACAAAGAAGTCTGTGTGTGCCTACATAACAGTAATTATGTTTGCTTCAAAAGAGCTAAAAAAAAGGTGGGGAACTTCCCCAAGCCCTTGCATTCTTGTTTGTGACACCCATGCTTTCCTGGGTGAGTAGAGTTATTAATAAGTTACTCACTTCCTCTTCTCCCACTTGTAGCTATTATGAGAAGGTGATTTTGCTGTTCAGTGTGAGGTGTTTCGTTCCCTCAGTTTTCACAACTCTAACAACAACATTTTGTTTTCCATTCTGAGGTTTAAGACATGTAATTCCCAGCTGCATCTCTATGACTAAAGTAAATACTCTGGTCCAGGGTGTGCTCTCAGCAGTTAATGCCTCTGTCCTGCTCTTCATGGCATAGTTCATTTGGCCTTGTAGTTGTCTGTGTGCATGTTTTGGCACTGTATGCCCCAAAATACAGACAAACGTTCCTGGTTAGGAGGGTTAGCTAGGAAGGTTAGCTCTGGAAGGCCCTGGTAGAAAAACAACATTCAGTAATTAAAGGATGGACACAAAATGGCACTGGTGTGTATTGCAGCCCTGAAGGAACTGCTGTTTGCCATCTGAGTCATGATGTGTGGCCATGTGGGACATCCCAGATGGCTTTACTTGAGAAAAAAACCCACATCTCTTCAAACACCTTCAGGGAGGAACTGGGCACACAGTGTCTCAGGACTGAGACGTGGGATGGAACAGGAATCAGAGCCAGAGATTTCAGCTGAGGAAAGCTAGAGTGGATCTGCTTTCCCTTTACCCAGAATTCTCACCACAAGGTGTAGAAAACTGCTTAAAAAATTGAAACACACAATACAGTCAGTAGAGAAAAGCCACTGCAGCAAAGATGAAACACAAAGAGTTCATATTGGACAGCATTACACAATCTCTGTCTGTTCACTTAAAAAATTAGTTCATGTCAAAGGTGACAGACTGCAATCTCAACCAAGTTTGGAAACCAATTCCTGAAGGACACTGAAAGTACTGGAAAATGAAAATGTCAGTATGACTACAGCATTAGTAGTATCTTATAACAGAGCCCTTTTATGGTTTTTGTTGTTTTTGTTTTCTTTTTTTTAGAATTGTCTTAATTTGCAGAAAGCTAACATCCATGACTTTTCATAGAAAATTTTCTTAGTCTGTATAAAGTAGAGATTGCTGGCTGTCTGCAGACTGATTTGGTGACCTTTTCCTAGAGGACATCACAGGATATTCCTCATTTCTAATTTTTCCCTGATAGTTCCCAGTAATCTGACTTCCAGCTTCATCTTAAGTCTTCTATACTTGGATACTGATTTCAGCCACTTCAATATGTTCTCTTACTTCTTAAAATACTAAAGCCCTAAACTGAGTTACTTAATTGAACAGTGTAAATACTGAGTGTCAGACCCAGTTTGCACGGAAGATCTCTGTATACTCAGGGTAAATCCAACACTTTTGGGACAGCTCCTCCTTCTGAGCTACACATGAGCATCTGTGATGCTGTGTGAAATGTCAGAATAACTCTACAGGTACAACAGAAATACCCAGGTTTGCACACCTAAGTGCAGTTCTTCTGGTAGTGTCCACACAAGTGTGAAAAAAAAGTCAAATTCTACACCCAGGTAGCTTTTCTGATTAGAAAGATCATGGAACTTTGACAAATGGTAATTTTTTGAGATCATCTTTTGAGCTGCTACATCAAAAACTTTCCCTGTGTGACCACTGGAGCTGCACATACATCCAGACCTGGATCCAGCTATGATGAGAGTTCAAAGGGGAGCACAGCTGCAGATTCCTGCCTCTGATTTACCACTCTGGAATGGGAGTTATGCACACCTGTGACTTTGCAGGTCTGCAGCACAGCAAAGATTCTCTTTATTTTCTTCAAAAAGAGGAAACGGGGAGTAGAAATTAGATGAAGTCATGCAAGTTTGCTCAACACTCATGAATGGCTTCAAAAATTCATTACATCTGTCCAACCTATAACAAAGCACCCACAACACACAGTGACCTGCACCCCCTGAGTATCCAAGCACCCTTTGCACTCCCCAAGGCATCAAAATGTACAAAGGCCCAGGCTCAGGAAAGCTAAAATGTGACACAAAGAGCTGTGTTCAGTGATCTTTACCAACTGTGCTCCAGATACTGCCTAGGATAATGCCTTGTCCAGGATATTTACCTCCCACAGCCAAGGAAAGGCTGACAAGGAGGACTTCCACAAAGGAAAATGTGGGATACAACTTGTAGTTAAGAGGATCGCTGAAAGAAAACTGATAGAGAAGCTGCAAACAGCTCCTTCATGCCTCACTTCCATCAGCTGTTCCCACCAAGCCTGGGCACAGCTGAGAATTCAGCCCAAAGAACTATTCTATTTAATAGCATGTCCATTTTTTAAACAAAGTAATCTCTGTTTATAGGAAGAGCAGAGCGAGTTTGTGAGTTTCCCTCCTGCAGACAGCATTAAATCCTGTGATCATGCTTTCAGAAAGAGAAAAGTATCAGGATGAAATGGCGACAGTTAAATGCCATATATTCTTCACCCACCACAGACAATCTAGAACTTGGCTTTTAAAAAGTTTTACTCTTTCACATTTGCAAAACTGACATTGATATACACGTAAAATTGAACAAAATTAAATTACATTATTTGATACACTCTTTTGTTTTTAATGGACCAAAACTCATTGGCAGCATGGAACAACACTTCCCATTTAGAAGAAACAAAGGAAGACAGACCCTATTAATAACCATTCCATGAACTTCAATTTGTTGCAGAAATTTTTTTTAGAAGTCTTTATTAGTGAAAAGAACAATCCCAAATGATTGAACAGCACTGAATTGTCATTTCCTCACCAGGATGGGGCAATTTGGAACAACACTACAGACTGACAACGCTGAAGACAGGGACTACATTAAAATGACAAAAAAGTAAATATGTAAATACAAATACGTAAGTGAGAGGCAGTAGATGACTATGGGGGTAGTGTAAAGACAAGGTGGGGAAGGAGAGCACTCTGAAAGGCCAACTTCAGCCTGGCCAAGCCGACTTCCTGAGGTGCTCTGAGCATGGGACAGTCTTTCGAGGCTGTTTCTGAACAAGGAATTTATTTGCTGCCCCTATTGCCTTCAGAAAGAGCCTATTTCCCTCTGCTCTCTGCAGGAGGAATCTACAGAGATGAGGTGGCTGGGCTGAAGTTGACTTTTGCGAGTACTCCCCACAGACACTCCAGATTTTGGAAGAGAAAGTGAGAATACATCATTTTTCCTGGGGATAGGGAAGAACATGAAAACCCTCAGCGCTTGGTAATCTGCTGGGCACAGCATCAGGATTGCAGCTGGCCCTTTCAGATGCTAATATTCTTCTCTGAACTAAGCTAACTTGCTTGCAGTAGCTTTATTTCTTCCATTCCAGAAAAGATGAACACACTAAGGGGGGATCCAAACCTGGTCCTCAAATTCTAGCAAAAAGGCCTCAAATCCCTTCTGCAATGGATTCAGCCCCACACATTTTGCATCCTGGAGAGCAAACCACAGGAAGAAGCACTCCCTGTTCATCACCATGTGGATATTTTGCTGATGGAGAATAGCAGTTACATTCAGACTTTTTTTTAATGTAGGGCTTTTTTTTGATGACAAGCTGAAGAATGAATTCCCATGTGCAGTGTGGGAATTAAGGCTCCTTTTGCACTTCCTATTGGAGACAAGACTCTAGCCTGCTGCCAAAACATCCCTTCCTCTCTGAAAAATGCTGTGTCAGTAAGTAGCTGATTCTTGCCTTAGTTGCTATAAACCTCATGGCGTGTTGAGGTATTCACATTATTCCCACTCTAAATTCAGGTACTTCAAAAATTTTTTCGTAGTGCTATTATCTTTCTTTGAGTATTTTAATACACCAGAGAGCACAGAGGTGGTGTCCCTCATTTCCCCTCACCCTGTTTAATCCCATGGGGTGTACTTTTGACCTATGCAGCTGAGGTCAGCTGCGATGTAAGGAATGATGTGGAAGCAGCTGTGGAGTGAAACATGAGAGCTCTTCAGCGTGGGATCCTGTCGCACGGTTGGACACTAAGAATCAGGCACTCACTCAGGTCACAGAGCCACCAAGGCTGGGCAGAGAGAAGAAGAGCCCAGCCTCTCTTTATTCTTACATTTATATACCTTTTTACAGACAACTATGGATTGGGCAATGAGGTTACCACCTCTCCAATTCCATAGGTAAGGAACACAGTCCATCAACCCTCTCTGCCTTCGGGAAAGGAATGAAAAACAATATTCAATGTACAAAACAATCTTTAGCCAGTTAGAAAAACACGGACTATATTTACATACAGTCTGTTAGAACCTTTGCCACCAATTATAAACACTGCACTTTGTAAAAATCAGGGCAACAGGATCCCATACCAGAACAGCCTTTGCTGAAAAACTGCTAATGAAAGCTAATCTCTGAGTTGTTTTGCATTTGGTTCTTTTTTTTTTTTTTTCAGAGAGAAGGTGATTAAATCCAAAAGACTTCTCATTCCTTGACTTTGAAAACAGGGAAATTGTTTTATTTCTGAATTGAAACAGTCACTCCATTTAACTTTTATAAATGCTGTCTTACAACTCCTGTAATCCTTTTTCTTCCTCCTGTAGTTTTCCTAGGTCTGGGTTTGGAAAAAGATAAATAAAGAGAAGTACTAAAAAAAAAAAGGAGAGGGGAATGATATGAAAAGCGCTTATCATTAGTACTTGAAGGAGCTGTTGATATGGTCTACTGAAGTTTGAAATGTATGTTTTATTTTTGTAAAAATATTTCCATAAAGCCTACTCTGTGCAGAAACTGCCGCCTGGGTTACCATTTGCCATTTGAATTGCTGGGTAGTCTTGATGCATTGCCACAGGCCGTTTACAATATTTGCATTGTTCTGTATCCATTTAAAAACGGGGCTTTTAAAAGTAACCTGCATACCAGTTAAATCTGGTGTATATTTACAGCTCTGATTATGCAGTGTCCAAGGATGACATTCCAGGGAGGCTGTGGCTGTAACACATTAAACAGGCTTTGGGCAGAAGGCTTCTCAGGATGTATCAGGAGTCACATTTTGGAGGGTTTATTATTTAATGGAAAGCATGTTTTATGTAATTTGTCTTGCACGTCTCCTGCCGTAAGTAAAACTCTGCATCTCGATGCGTTGTTTAGATTTTCCTTAATGCTGAGTTGCCTTCTAAGTATGCACAGACACAACAGAGGTGCTTGGCAGCCGAGTAAGAAACAGTGCAATAGACTGTTTAAACGAAGTTTAGATGGGATATTAGGAAGAAAGTCTTCACTGTGAGGGGGGGTGAGGCGCTGGCACAGGTTGCCCAGAGAAGCTGTGGATGTTCATCCCTGGGAGAGCTCACGGCCAGGCAGGATGGGCTCTGAACAATCTGGTGGAAGGTGTCCCTGCTCACGGCAGGGGGTGCAACCAGATGAGCTTTAAGGTCCTTTACAGCCCAAACCACTGCGCGGTTTTAGGACTCTGTGGAAGTGACGGCTGGATCAAGGAACAGGCCAGGAGCGGGGGGGGGTGCCCGTAGCCAGGTACGTGGTGACCCCGAAATTAAAGAAGCCGGCGGGGGATCGCTGTTGGCTCCAGCTGCATCCCGCAGGCCAAGGGCAGAGCCGTGCGGGGCATTCCCTGGGCACACAAGGCAGCCGTGGACACCGGCGAGCGCCCCGCGGCCGTGACTGACACGGGCCGAGCCCCGCGAGGGCGGCGCTCCGGGAGGCGGTGCCGCAGAAATGGCCGGCGCTGAGCGGGGCTGGGGCCGGGGCCGGGGCTGTGGCCGGGGGCGGGCATGGGCGGTGCCGGTTCTGTGATGCGGCTCGTCGTCGCCGCGCTGTCGCGGGATCGCTCCTTCCGCTGCCTCCCCGCTCGGGACGAGCGCTGGGAAGCGCCGCCGCCGCCGCCGCCGCGGGCCGGGGCCATGTTGGGCGGCGGGGCCAGGGCGGCCAAGCCGTCCTTCGTGTCCTACATCAGCCCGGAGGTGCGGGGCCGGGCGGGCGGGGCAGCCTCGGGCACCCCGGCTGAGGGCGCGGGGAGCGGGGAGCGCTGCGCGGGCGGTGGGAGCGGGGCCGGGGCCAGGGGTGCCGCCGGGCACTGCGGGGCTCAGCCGACCTGAGGGTGACCGGCATGGAAAAGAGCTTAAAAAATAGAGCTGGCTGGTCAGCGGAGTTGTTTCTGTAAGCGGTGGCCAGATGTCGGGCTGCGGCTGTTCGGCCCGTAAGGTGGGACTTTCCGAACCTGTTGTTCTTATTGTCCCTGAGCAGCATCACTTCACGTTCTATTCGGTGAGCTCCTTTGCTACCAGTTCCGCCGCTGGAAAGCCCTGGATATCCTTCCTTAACAGCTCGGTGTTGAATTCTTGGCAGTGTGTATATTTCTGTGTGTATGTTTCGTATTGTTCTGCCTGCTGTCCTTTGACTTATTTATCGAAACTTATGTTGACAGTTTGATCAAAGTGACGTTAGGCTCAGTTTACTGAGGTCGTCTTGTTAGCACATGGTATTAGGTCAGTATTTTTATTCAGTATTCCATCATTCTTATTCCTGGTAAACAGCTGTTTTCTAGGAAAACCATTTCATGAATATGGGACATAAGTGTTGGGCTTCCCCCCCCCCCCGTAGTTCTTTGTAGTCTGTGTCAAACTGATTCTTCCTAATCGTTAATTCTCTTGAGAGCTTCTTAAGGAAGAGATTTTTGTCAATCTTGTTAGTTAGTGCAGAGTCTGTCACTGATAGGACCTTGGTGAATTTGCCGTTTTTATTTTGCACTAGATCTAGAAGGAACAATCAGTTGTTACGTCCAAAATCAGTGGTGGTATTTAAAATCCATGTCCTTAGTTTGTGATAGCAAATCCGGTTTTATAAGTTTTTCACCCTTGGCGGTTTGTAGTTTCATCAGTTTACTGTAAAAGTTTTATCTCTTTCTCTTATTTCTAAGTGAAAACAGATGTAAATGATAGGTACAAGTATTTCTGGAGTCAGCAAATATAGCCCTGTCTGAGGTCACTTTTTCACCTTTGGAAAGTACCTTGTACAAATATACAAGGAACTGGATTTTGTGAAAGAAACAACTTCACTTGTTGGACTTTCTGAAGACATCTCACCATTTAATGAGTGGTGTGTGAGTAAAGTTAGCTAAAAAAAATGGCTGGTTGAGAAGAGCACAGGTAAATATATATATAGTGCAGCAAGACAGCAAATAATAAAGAGTACCTTAATTTGATTTTAAGTGCAGTGATGTAATGCTTCAAATATGATCCTGATGGCTCCAGGAAGAATAATAAAGGTATTTAACACTGTAAGATGAGGCTCTTTATGAAATATCCTGATTCACTAGACATTGCGGTCATTAACTCTTCACGTATTCTTGCTGCTTTTAAGCCTCTCCATATTTCACTTAAAATTAAGAATTTCATGTAGTCTTGCAGCAGGAACTTCATGTTATAGACTTGACTTCTGCATAGAATGGGTGTCCCTTTTGCACCTTCAATGACACAGTGAAACTAAGGTCTGATGTGATTAGCAAGTAAAGCAAGTTTGACTCTGCTTTTGACAGCCTATGACTGCCTTAATGGTTACACAGGAAACTGAAGACTTTATTGGCTTTTGGGAGGATTAAAAATAAACTTTTAGATATATGATGAAACCTGTGGGGCTATTTTGATATCTAGAAAAAGCATGTTGATTAAATATCCTAAAGTAAGCAGAAGTGAGCATCTCTCACAGAACTGTGTGCACTGAAGAAAAACAACTTCCTGAACACAGGTTTCCTGTACAAGTTAACTTTTATGTAGTTGAGTCTTAAAAGGAACTAGACTGATAAAACAGTGGAAATTCTAATTCCTCTTATGCAGAACATATTTTGGTCAACTGGAAGCTTTCATCAAGGCATTTTTCCCAGGTGCTTGGGAAAGAAGTATTGACAACAGGTGTGATGCTTCCTCTTGCAGGCCACATCAGAAGGTGGGAAACAGAAGTTCAGGGACTTGATGAGCTTGAGATTTCAGCTGTGTAGAATTGGAGTTAATGTTGGACTTATCCGTGAATTTGCAGAGCCTTGCTTTGAATCTTTTTGTACTCCCAGCCTGAGGCAAGATTTCCAATCAACCACTATGCAGTACAGAGCTATCGAGAAGTGTTAGCTGTAGGCCACCCTTTCTTTCAGCCTTCAGCTTCTGTAGTCCTAGTTTGCTTGTGAAGTTGTTTTAAGGCCTTAAACTGCTGCTTCCAGGGTAGGGAAGCCCTGCAATAGGGAAATTAACAGGCAGAGCTGAGTTTCGGTTTAGCTCCACCTTGTTTAGTCCATCTTCAGATACCTGAGGGACACAGTAGGCAGTATTCTGAAAAATAAAATGAAGTCAGCTTTAAGCCGCTGTGTGTGCTAATTTGAATATGAAAAGAAACAGGAACTCTGTTTGTGTTAATATATGACCAGATGGAAGCAAGGACTGAAAATAAAATGCTGTTTATTAAATTTCTGCTGTGAAAACCCAGAATGTCTGGAAAAACAGCATTTTTAACATCTGACTAAATATAACCTAGTTAGGCTCTGCTGTATGGAACTGCAGATCAATCAGTGGTCTGTTGAGAGTGAGACCGTAGGATGTTGATATTAATGACACACTTCCCCTCAGGACAGACTTGGCTACCCTGCAGGAAGTGGGGTGAATACTAGGGTATAAAGTCAATGTTTTGACATTTCAGATCACAGACTTAGAATATGTGTCTGTGGAGGCAGCAAAACAAGAACCAGTGAATTACTTCATGATTTCTAACTCTTTCAAACTTTGAAAACTGAAGTTACTTACAACTTCAGGGCAAACAAGCTAGATCATGTTTTCCTAAAAATCACAATTTGCATTAAAAAAATAGATTTCATATTTGATTTCAAGCTTAAAGTTGGTATTTTTGCATGCATTCTTTAAAGCTATATCCTTCATATTAATTCTTATGGGATGTTATTTCCTGTGTTAGCCTTTAAACTACAGAAGAGGCCGTTCTGCTTCATGCTGCTTGTCCCTGAAATCTGGGAAACACCACAGACTGCTGAGGGTAACTTTGATAGCTCATGTACTTTGTCTCTCAGATCCTGCACTGTTGTTAGCTCATAACCACCACAAATACTTTTTGCTTGTGAATCTTGGTACGATACTGTGTGTTCTGTGGTGATCGGTCTTAAAGTACATCCCTCCTTCAAAACTGGAGTGGTGGAGTTGAAGGATGGAATTAGGGAATAGGAGTTGGTGAAGTGGACAGCTGGTCTGACATGGGGGAAACCAGGCATTGATGTCAGAGGAGATGGACAGGACAATGTAAGGAAAGAGGAAAGAATAAGAGATGAAACGGACATGGAAAACACGTGCTATGATCTAACAGACTTTTGGATAATGGAGCTGTGAAAGGAAGGAAGACAAGCAGTTAGAGATTATTCTCAGCAGTGTTATTGAAGTGTAGTGAGTATATGCTCTGGATTGTATGGCATACAATGGGATTAGGCTTGTTTGACCAACAGGGAGTCCTTCAGAAAATACCAGGTATGTAATCTGGTTTGTTTCTGGATGCAAGTAGATACTCAGCATTTGCTGGGGTGTTTCCTCTTTTGCATGGAATTCCAGTGGAACTGTTCCACAAAGTTTATTTTACTCAGGAGCCCTGTATTCACTTGTTGGAGCACTACAACTAATTTGCAAGTATTTCAGTACACAGTTTGATTTTCACAACTGATAACTTTCTGAAGTACACATTTATCTTTATCTCACCCCTCTTTAGTCTTTTAGTGAAGTGAATATGAAAAAAAAGGATGCTCATAGCAAACCTCACCAGGATGTAGAGCTTTCCTGTGCAGAGCTTACTTGTGGAAAACTATATAAAAACATTAAGGTATTTTGTGTTCTTGCAGCACCTCTATTTGCTGTCAGCTTTGAAAGCTATCAGCTTTTTTGTTAACTGTTTCAGCCAGTGCTCTTGATACCCTGGAAGTGATAACTTGTTAGAAAGATTCAAATAATGAAGGAACATGTTTTCTGAGTATGTTTACTGAAAGTCTTGTTTTTCCATGTCGGAATTACCTGTAGCACAAATGTCTGGCTGTGGAAGCATTACGGTGGGGTAAGGTAGGTTCAGAGTTTACAGTTTGCAGCAGGAGATTGTATGCACGGTGTTTCTGCTGGGGGTGATAAGCAACATCCAGTATCAGTAGGCATGTATATATCTGTATGTTAATAACGATTAAAAAAACCCCAAACAGATACTCTTATCAAGATCTGGATTCTGACATGCAGGGAGTGCTTTTCTCTCTGTATTTCCAGTACACAGTTGTTTACCTCCCTGTGGAGTGAGGGGAATTGCTCTCAGTTGTGATGACACCGTAGGATAAAAAGCAGATGTAATTTGGGATTCCTTTCCTGCTCCAACCGTTAGACCTTGTTAATATAACATAGCTGGTGCTTGACCTTGTTGCCCTAATCTTTGTTGCCTCACTCATGCCTTCAGCACTTGAGACCTGTTTCCCCAGATGCACTTGGGGAAAGTATTTTAACCCCTTTAAATAAATTTTTTTGGACGAGAGCTGACTGTAGTCCCTGGGTGTTGCAAACTGTGCAGTTGTTCCTTATATTTGGGTAAAAAACAAGAAGAGAACTTTCTTTAAGGAAAACAGTTTCTGGTTTTCTGTTAGCAAGAAGGAGGGTGTATTACGAATTAGTTTGGCGTGACGTGTCAACTTGAAGTTTTGGCATGATTTGGTACTCTGTACTGTTAAAATTGATAATTAGAGGGCATTGCTGTGTTTCCTATCAGGGTTTGAGAGCCTGGAAGAAGGAATGTAGCACAAGGTAAGTGCACAGGTGAGAAGCGTCTCTTAGAAGTTTCTAAAACCTTCAGCAAAGTTGAGGTCTTTGCCTCAGAAATTAAAGAAACAAAGTTAATTTTCCTCATTTGCATGGTGTCCTATGGGTGACTGCTTTTAACTGTGGCTGGTAGTAGGGCTTCCCATGTTGTGTCTTAAGAAGTGACAAAATGCTGCTTGGAGCATTCAGAAAAGGAGAGCTACAGATGAACTGTCTGGAGGTTTGCATGGCTTTCAATGGTCACATATGGAAAGTACTTGAATGCTTGGCTTCAAGAAATGGTCAGAGGGTGAAGATTCCTGAGGTCCAAATGTATTCAATAGCATGCAGAAAGGGGCAGACTTAATTCTGCTGCTTCCCTTTCGTTTTATGTGCTCATCTGACCTGTTGATGAGCCAGTTCTGCTAACAATAGGCACTAACAATAAAACCAAATGTAGGACAAGTACATACTTCCCAGCTGATTTTACAAACCAAATTACCTCACCGTGTAGTCAGACAAAGTGAGGGATAAAGGAGTGGGTGGTTGACTCTGAACGTGTGACTGATTAAAGGGGCGTTGAGCAGCATGAATTGAAGTGTCAGCAGGCTCTTCAGTTAGTGGTAAGGTCTGTGTTGCCCCAAAACTTACATTCATTATAAAAACAAAGTTGAAACAGAGTGGAGATGGCAGCTGAATTTACGTGTGTGTTCCTACACGACTTGAACTGACTCATGATGAGTTAATTTTCCTTGCAGATCTTTACCCCCTCGCTGAAATGAGCAAATACAAAATGCAGCAGTAGTGAAATCTAATGTGTTTTAATACCCTCCCTAGGAAAATGAGTGCAGCAGCATGGGTTCTTCAGCAGCACTCATGGCTTGAGGTCTAGCTGTCTGTAGTATATGTGTACCAAAGCCACCTTTAATATGTTTATGGATTTATTATGGGAATGTAAATGTTGAATTTCAAATATAACTCTCTTGGAGGCTCAACTCTTGGAATCTGTTGAATGTTATAGGAATTTTGCCTATCATAAGCACTTCAGTGTCTGTGCACCTTTGTCAACAAAGTGAAGCTGGATTTTACCAGGTGATCTCAGCGTTTGTGGTCTCTAATCTGCTGTGATGCAATTTCATTAAACTTCTACTTCCTTTCAGGAGATAACCAATTTTAACTTGTTACCAAAACCCAAACCACTTGTTCACGATTATTTGCCTTTGAAACCCATTACAAAAGCTTCACTGCATTTTGACAAATAGGTATAAGCTCAAAGAACTTCTTTGGGGTCAAATATTTTTTTTCCTTAGTCCTTATCTCCCAACACCAGCATAAATTGGTACTCATGGCAGTAAGTACGAACAGTGTGTGTGCAGGAACAGTAGTTGTTTCATGCCGTATGACATCTCCCAAAGTCAGAGGTGCTGGAATACCTGGTTGGTAAAACTGCTCTACTGTTCTGTGAAAGTGATTGTTGGCATGCAGTTTTCTGGGCAGTGTAGTTGCACCCAATGAGTGATTGTATAAGGCAGAGCTGTTAAAGGCACTTGTAAACCCAAAGTTCAGGTTAGAACTATCAGTGGTGAGGAGGCAACACTGGGGGAAGAAAAGGTGTATGTATTTCTTCTCTGAATGCAGTATTCAGCTTAGGTCATAGTGATATTTTGGCTAGCTTTTTTAGCTGACAAGCCTGAACTTTGATTAAATATTACTTCTACAGCATCCACACTTAGAAGACAAAGGTGGCAAACTGGGATTTGTTTTCTCTATTAGCTGTCAGCAGTAGTTATGGATTTCTTTCTTCACACCACCACCACTTTCGTTTTATAATCTTTCTCTCTTTTCAGCCTATCTTGAACATCTCTGCTGTTCTCATGACGTGGTTTCCTGCTGGTTTTAGCTTTGCTGTGCAGCCTTCAAGCTTAGTTCTAGGTCTTCTGAATGTGGAGAGCAAGTGTTTATATGAATGGCAGAGGCTGTTTATTTTTGTACTCTCAGGGGCTTTTGTTTCTCTGTATTTAATCCAGCAAAATTGTTATTGCTTATATCTGCTTTTTGATTGCTTGCTTTGAATTGCAGTAGCTGACTCTGGATTCTGGTGACAAACTAAAATTAGCTTGCTTAGTGCTGTGCCCTGGGATGGGGGCGTGTTTCCAGTTAACTAATGGTTTTCCAGAAAGTCTCCAATGCATGCAAAGTGATTTGGACTTGGAGGAGGAAGTTCTGAGCCGGAAGGGTGTAGCATGTCCTCCAGTTTAATAGTCTTTTGGCTGGAGATTTTAGCCCAACTGTCAGTGCCTAAAGCCTAGAATAAGTGACACAGACAATTTAATACGTTTATTTTGTGCAGTTTGGGTCCAAACTGGAGGATATCCTGTCACCAGGTTTTACCTCTTAGCTCCAGGGTCCTGAAATACCTTTCCATACAGTCATGTTAGTGCCATTTAAGTAACTTTTCTACTTTGGTTGAAATAATGTGTGTAAAAAATTAGAAACAGGGAGTCATGGATGAAACTTGAAAAACTGGAGGGTACATTAGAAACAATAGCAAGTCAGACATGGAAAAGCTTATGAACGAGCTGGGAGATGGTGTTGTAATACTAATTTTATGGTTATCCATTTAGGTGTGCTGAGAGAACTTAAAAAATATTGGTAATATTTTATTTCTGTCTGTTACTTACACAAGTAGTGCATTTTTTGTGTGTTCACAGATGTATGTAACTGACACTGTGGATGTCAAAACAATCATTTAACAAATAGACTTCTGACATTAAGTGGAAAGATCACATTGCAAACGTATACTCCATTAGTTTAGGAGACTTTTCCCCTCAATTTTAATTTGCCAAAGTGTGAGGAATTAAACTGGGAGGGCGTAGGTATTTACAGCATGTGTTGAAGGTATGATCTTTGCAAATAATTACTGTTTTTCTCTTTAGGAAATACACATAAAGGAGCCCATAGAAAAGGAAGTAAATCCTCGCTTATTACCAGGTAACTGTTGTATCTTACTAGACTTAAGTAATAAAAATTACTGATTAATGAACAATACTTAAATCTTTCCATGTCTGGAGCAAACACTCGTGTGACATCAGTGTCACAAGTAGTAAAATGCAGGGTTTGGTTTAACAAAAAAAATCCAGGTTGAAATGTTTTTAAGATCTGTATCTGCATGGGATGTTGAAAACTCTATAAAAACTAGTTTTTTTATAGAGTACAATGTCCTCAGGTAAGCTGCATGTGAAGAACTGTCTATATTTGAGTTTGCCCTGTTTCTTAGAAGTTCAAGTTGGGTGAGTTTTGTTTGTTTGGAACTGAAGACAAGAACTAGAGGAAATTTACCTTCTAGTGGCTTTGCCTCTCCTGTGAGTTACTTGGGCCTTCCAATGCTCCATTTACTGTTAAGATTTTCTTTTGTAATTTACAATTACTTCTTCTTTAAAAATACTTTCCAAGATCAGAAAAGACAAAATACGTATATAAGTTTACAAGAAACTAGTATTCTTCTGTTGGTTTTCCTACACTTTTTTGGAAGGACCAAGAGTCTGTCTGGTCACATCTATTAAAACTTTACTTTCTTAAATTTGAAGTTCCGTTCCTGTGAATTCTAACATGAGAACTTAGTTGACTATTATTTATGCAAACTTGTGTTTGAGACTTCCACAATAGCCCTGGGACCTGCCAAATAGTCAAAGCTTTGAAAAAATAACTATGATGAACCTGAAATACTAATTCAAATGTTTCAGCATTCTTAAAGTTTAACAGTAGGGAAGATTGGAATAATTTTCAATTTGTTTATTGACTATATAAACTACTCTTGATGGGTTTTGGTTTTTTTTCCAAGCACACATTTGAATGATTGCTTTTCTTCTGCCATTTGGAGTAGACCATGACAAAAGTACCTCTGGTTACAGAACGCCCAAACACCTGCAGTTCAGGCCTTCTGGAATAACAGTAATAACCTGGAAGGCTCTCAATGTTCTGATTTCAGGAGCTGCTTCGTAGTGGCTTTGTGTAACAGCGATGAAATATCTTTAGGCACAGTTCTGAGAAACTGTCAGGAAGTTATTCCTGAGTTTGAGATAACAATTGACATAATTCAATTGTAAATATGAGTTGGTGTTGCAAGTCAGTGTTTCCTCTCTGCAGGTGAACTGCTGCTCTGTGAAGCCAGCACGGTGTACAAGTACATGCAAGAGGATGGGTCAAATCGTGGCACGTACGGCAAACTCGTGTGCACAAACTTCAAGATTTCTTTCCTTGATGATGATTCTGCTTCAGATGATAATGTAAGAAAACAAGTCTTCTAATTATGATTAAACAGGCTCTGAATAAATAATTGTATGTTTCCCTTATGTAAAGATGCAGAATGAGCATAAATGTATGAAGTCTCCTAATGGGTGCAGACTAACTTGAATCAGTCTGCATCTGCTTGTTCCTTCCTCTAGTTCTAATGAGTATTTTAAGCAAAGGCAATGCAAGCATTTATGTGGACGCTTAGAATTAGGCATAGTTTATAACTCTTTATATTTTGTGAGTTGGTGAAGCTTAAGTTAAAAGAACCCATTGTTTTGAAAACTAATCAACAGTTTGTTTAAAGCTGATTTCTGACTCTTTGTCTTGGTTGCGTTTGTGGAACTGTGAATGTCAAGTGTAGCTCTGATGATGGATAACATCTGCCTGATTTGACTTTGGGCTACATCTGCAGAATCATTTCAGGCTGTGCAGGACTGAGTAAGCTAATACTCAGCGGAAATGCTCTGAAAAATTGTGTGGCTCAGTAAAGCTCTGAATTATTTCATTCAAACTCAGGTGTTTACTGAAAAGATTTAAAAACCTAGTGCTGTTGAGCTTGCAAACACTGGAAAAACTAAAAACTCCACAAATGTTAAAAATTATTTCAGTCTTTTTTTCCTTTGGTTTAGATGCTCAAATTGAGCTGTCAGAGGAGAATGGTAATGCCACAGTGCTTTTGATAATCACTGAAATAGTTCAGTCCTTTTAGGTGATAGAAGTGAAAGGAGGGTCTAGGGTCTCCTGAGTTCAAGGTGATCTTGACAGCAAAGGACAATGAGAATAATAATGATTTGACACACATTGATTGTAGTCAGAAGTTTCTTGGGGTAAAATTTCACAAAGTTTAAACATTAAACTAAGGCTTCTGCAGCCAAGTACAGATTATTGGACCTTCTGAAATTAATTAAGACAAAGCTGCAGAATCTTTTGACGTAAATCTCAGGTGATCTGTGGAAAGCTGGTAATGACCATACTAATTTCTGTTCCATTGCTGCCTTTGAACCTTGGGTTTATAACATGCCAAGTCAACTATATTTCTTTTAACAAAAGTTCAATATTAGCTATCTGCTTTAGAGTCTTGCAGACCTGGAAGTAACTTGAATTCAAGGTTAACTCTGTTCACAGTCAAGTGTAATTTGTTGTAGTGTACATCAGTTTTTAATAGTGTTTAATTGTGGCCTCATTCAAATTCCATTTTCAACTGAACTCCTGGAATGGTAGAAGTGATGGGAACTCCAAATCACTTCAATCTTGGTTACACTGTAGGTAAGGTAATTGGGTTGTGTGTGTGTCATCACTTTACCCAGTGATAAATCTAACTTTAGTGTTGGAATGTTCTTGGGATACTTGTTCTCTTAAGAGACTTTGTATTTCCTGCCAGGTTCCCATAGCAAGGAAACTTGTCATAAAAGAGCTTGGATTACATGAAGTTACTGTATTTCCTGTTTACTGCAGTGATTCTAGTCTGAAAATTGACTCTCAATAGAAATACATGCTTTGAAGCTATTTGGAAAGTAAAAACTGTATCTACATTTCAAGCATGGCTGAGACTTAAATAAAGCTATATTGTGTGTGTAACTTGCATCTGTCTGTGTTTTAATAACTGTTCCTCGGTGTCCTGCCTTACACAGCTTATAAGAATAACAAGTAATGCTGATATTAAAACAATGTGTGAAAAGCCTTTACTTGGCAGAAGGTGGTACTGTAGTGTGACATTTCTAAGATTTTTTTCTTATTTCTAGGAGCCACAGTTTAAGAATAAGATTGTGGGAGAAAATGACATAACTCTGCAATGTGTAGATCAAATATATGGAGGTAAGTCAGCTTTCTACCTTGGGGTCTTAGAGTGCTGGTGCTCCTTGTACAAGTACATCCTTTTTAGAAAACCAGTAGATGTCACAAAAGCAGCTGCAGTTATATTTAATGATGAAATGACAGATCAGAAATTTTATCAGAACCCAGTCTTGTCCCTCAAGCTTGTCAAATTAATTTTAATTTATTTGATTAAATTAATTTGATTAATTGTCTGCTGGAACAGACAAAATGATTCCTTCAAAATGCAGTGGTTCAAAGCAGAGAATGTACTGTGTTAAGTCCCTAAATTTGGTAGGCAAGGATCTTCCAGTGTATCAACTATTTCTATAAATATGGATGTATTCATTTGAGCAATAGCAGTACCAGTACCAAATTCTCAAATGCTTCTTTTTGTTTGTCTAAGGGAACTTTGTTTTATGAGGTTCATGATGTCTTCAGCATATTAAAGGAGATAGAAAAGGAGGTTTTAATTGTCAAGTAAACCAAGGAGTGCTTTGCGTCAGGGCTTAGAGGTGTGCCAGTATTGCTAAAAAAGGTAAATGAGAATTAGGCTGATAATTTTAAATAGGGAAAGGCTTTATTGAGAATCCTGATCTTGGACCAATGAGTATTCAGAGTGTTTATACATGGTGGTGTGGATTTGTGAAGAAGTGAACTGGGGCAGACCAGCAAAGCTGGTTATGAGACACTTGAGTTTTATACACAGTGGCCCAGCTGGCAGCACTTGAAGTTGTGAAATGATACATCCTCAAAGAGAAATGAGCAGAGGTTTGCCTTGGGGACTTCATGGTGATTAAAAAAATACGTTTTTAAGGAACTTAGAATGATCTCAGATGTCTGGGGACTTCCCCTTGGGTAAAACAACTAGATTGTTCTTTACGTATCTTGAAACTTTAAACTTATTGTGCAGTGAGAGTGTGAACAGATAAAACCACTGAGCAGCTGGTTTGCTGCAAATTTGCTTTTTACCTTGTATGAAGTAATTTGATGGGTTTTAAAAGAAAAGGTTGAGTGTATTAACACAAGAGCTTGCTTGCTGTGTTGTAGGATGCTTGTTTTGTCTTGAGAAGACTTGGGCTTGAATTAGTTTCTTGAGAATTCTGAAAAGTCAGGCAGGCACAACTTTATCAACATACAATAAGTAATATTTACTTTTTAATTTTGCAGTTTATGATGAGAAAAAGAAACTTCTAACAGGACAGCTGAGAAAATACCCAGAGAAGTTAATTATCTACTGTAAAGACCTTAGAGTATTTAACTTCTGCCTGAGATACACAAAAGAAGAGGAAGTGAAAAGAGTAAGTATAGTAACTTAATTTGCTTTTCTATTTTTAACTTGGTTTTGGGTGTTCAGTTGTGAGGATGAGGGAAGGTTGAAATTCACTTTAAGAGATCTCTGAAACTTGGAAGTGTTTTCTGATCATTTCCAGCTAAGACAGAAAGTAAAAGATTTATTTCATTAAACATTTCATTATGCACAGCAGTTAAAATATAGGTGCAGTGGCTCTTTAAAGAAAACTGGAACTTGGGAGTGCTACAGGAAATCAGCTCCAGCTCAGGGAAGCTGTAAAGCTGTTCCATTTGTGATGTAATTTCATTATATTTTAGATTTCAATATAGTGTTACTTTCCTGACAGCTTCAGGTTTTTTGACAAGTTAGTCTGAACTCCAGACTAAGTGTCAACTAACTTTATTTAAATAAGAGTAATTCTGGAGGTTGAACATAAATAATACTACTTAGGCAAAGTAGGTACAGTGTCTTGCAGACAACAGAGAAGCCTTCCTAAAAGTCAGGTTTCAGCTGTTGGGGATAGAACCCACCAGTTTTGTTTAAAACCTGGATGGAGGGATTGGTTTAAAAAAAATACATTTTTTTTTACATGACAGTCTTGGTGTGTGTTTGGGTGTTAATTTTTGGTCCTTTTTTAGATCGTCAGTGGTATAGTTCATCATAGCCAGACTCCTAAGCTGCTTAAACGTTTGTTTCTGTTCTCTTATGCATCAGCTGCTCCAAACAACACAGGTAACTGTTTTTCTATTTTTGATCTGTTTGTTGCATAGTTAGTTCATTAAGCAGTCTGGGAGGTCTGTTGTTGAGTTTGTGCTCAGCTTATGGCTCTGTCCTGCTGGCAAAAAGGTTAATTTTTATCTTACTGTACATTGTTAGGCATGTTACTAAAAACCTCTAAATTCTCTCCTGTTGGTTTCAGTGTCCTTCAGGAAGTTGCACAGAAATTTTCCAAGCAGTAGCATCCCTGGATTGAAAACTTAGTGGGACTAAAACGTGCAAATGCTTTTCATGTGGTTCATCTAGAAGATACTTTGCTCGTTTTATCAGTGTGGTTTTTCTGTATTACTGCTCTGAACCAGACTTCCTGCTCTTAATTCTGAAATTACTGCATTTGCAGTGGCATCTTATGAGAAAGTATTTCCCTTTTTGTTCTTCTTTGCAAGCAGTATGCTTCTTCCAGGCAGTTGCAAAAAAAGCATAGATTTGCAAGGCATCTGACTTCCTCTTATATCTGACTTATTACATAATCTTCCCATTTGATCAAACTTGGCTGAATAGTATATTAGGCTGCAAAATTCTGGATAAAAAATTGTCAGTGCACTTTCTAACATTCTGTAATTCAGACTTTAGCTGAAATAATAGTGCTGTTTTGAATTAGGAACCTGATCCTTAGTGCACCAGTGACACCAGTTCCTTTCACAGAGGGAGGTTTTGATGTATGCAAGGTATTAATCAAGCACTTAGCAAAAACTATGTCAAGGACTTTCAGGCTCATTGAGGTTAGAAGAAGCCGCTGGAGATTATCTAGTCATGTTCCTGTCCATATGCCCCTCTTCAGAGTAGGATTAACTGCATCAAGCTTAGTCATGTCCAGTTAGGTTTTGAATATCTCCAAGTACTGAGGCTCCACAGCCTTTCTGGACAGCCAGTTTCATTGTTAGACCCTCCTTGTAGTGAAAAACGCTGATGTTATGTGTAAGTGGGATTTTTAGTTTAGCTTGTGCATAACTGGCTCTTGTCAAATCACTGGGTCTAGATCCATCTGTGCTGTCCTCCCCTGCTTCCACCCCCAGTGTTTATTCACACAGGGGAGATTGGCCCCTGCTGAGCCCTCTTTTCTGAATGATCCCAGCTCTGTCTCGCCTCATATCAAGTGCTTTGAGCCCCTTAATGGTCACAGAGGGCCTTCCCTGGGCCTGGTCCAGGAGCCTTCACAGGGGAGCCCAGCACGGGACACAGCCCTCCAGCTGAGAGCAGTGGTGGCTTCGTTCAGCTGGGCTTTGCTAGTGCAGCCCAGGAGCACATGGTCTGTTTGCTGCAAGGGCACACTGCTGCCTCCGGTACTTCCTGCAGGCTTCACCTGAAACTGGTGTTCTGTTTCAGCTACAAACAGTGGAAAGACTGCAAGCTTTTCCAGGCAGGGACTGAGCCTGGGAGAAGCCTGCTCTTTAAAGCATCAAAGTGCTGTCCCACAATTCTTTCCTATTTTAGTAGCTGTTTCCAGTAGTAAGTGGTTAGGTGTCACTCTTCATAGGATTATTACAGGATAAGCCAATTAGACTGTAGAAATTGTTTTTTATGTGTCTCACAGTCTGATACCTCAAAATCTTGTCTCCAAGAGCTCAATAATGTTCTGTTCTGAGCTGTAAATTTTTCATCTACCTTATCTTCTTACAGTGGAAAGTTTCAAGTTGCCATTGTATCTTCCATGGAAATTATAGTTCTGTTTGGTATTTCAGTGTTAGCTGATGTTGTAGAATGTTACCTATTTAGAATGTGTGCTTAAAACAATTGACATTACTCCATAAATTATATGATTATTGTACAAGATTTGAGGCTAAATCAAACTGCTGCCTTAACTATTTCTGAGGTGGCGAAGTAGAATTACAGGGAAGACTCTCAGTTGAAAGTATTGAGACTGAATTGCTGTAATTAATTTTCTGCTCTTACTGAGTGCCTGAGATGTTCTATTCAATGCAAAACTATTCATGATAAAAGAGTGAACTATAAATGAAATGCAATATCTGAAATTTTTGTAGAAAGGTTTTTGGTATGATTGTTAATTCTGCATTTAAACTACAGGATTAGATACCAGTCAGCTGTATTAGTATAAAATCATATTTGCTGCACAGTATCCTGCATTTTAGGCTGGATGTGAGGACAGCCCCAGCTGTATGGAAGTTCTGTAACAACTAATTAGTTTCTGCAGGAGAAACTGTTCCTGAAGTTATTAGTCACAGCAGTATTTGACAGAATATTGGTGTTGTGAAAGATCAGATAGAGGCAGTGTGGTGTACAAAGGCATCTCTGACTCGAGGCTTTCTGTACACAAGAGGTTCTGCTTGCGTACCTTAATGGCAACTAACAGGTTTCCTTTTGTGTTAGAGTTCCTGCAAAGTTAATGTTATTGTTGTCTCACAGATGGGAGGAACCAAACTGTGATGTTTGAGACACTCGAGGACTGGCGTGATGAGTTGGAGCGGACCAAAGGGAATGTGAAGTACAAAGCAGTGACCACAAATGAAGGCTACAGAGTCTCTGAAAAGTAAGCTTGCCCTAGTCAATACTGAACTTGGGACTTGCAAAAATCAGTGCAGCTTTTGATGCTGGAGGTTGTACAGTTGTCTATGTTTAGGCTCTGCTTTCCATTTTTATATATAGAATAGTTTGGTTTATAATCTCAGGAGGTGATTCAGCACAACCCCTGGCTCAAGCAGGCAGGGTTAACTTCAATATCAGGTTCAGACTACTCAGGAGCTTGATCAAATCAAGCTTTGAGTATGTCTAGCAATGGAGAATAGAAAATACATAGGTCTAGGACCTACACTTCTGTCATACTCATTTGGATAACACTTTCTCAGTCCTGTACCTCTATTATGGTAAAATTTCAAATTACGTACACTAGAGGTTTTTTCTGCTGTTTTAGTTGGGAGGGGACTGCGTAGGAAAAAAGTAACTGCTTTAAAGTAAATCTGCAAAATGTGCTGGTGGAAGTTGTGTTGCCTTTAGGAAAAGATTAGCTAAGTTTAGCTGAGCTTGGCCACCAGTTTAGCTGAGTACCATTTATTGGTGAGCCGTTTAGGATGTATGCAAGGCTTTGTATACTTCTGCTGTTGTTTGACAGTCAAATCTTGAAAGATTTCACAAGTCTTAACTATGTATTCTAGAACTCTGTCTTGGGAGGCACAAATTGAGTTTTTAAGTACTACCTTTGTTGCTTCTCTGGGTGTAGAACATAAGTAGTGTTGGTTGATGCTGGAAGTACTTGATATATTAAATGACATTCTTGAATTAGGTTGTAAAGTGCTTAACAGGCATGAAAACACAACTAGTCATTTAATACTACAAGGGTATCTTTTGAAACAACAAAGCATAAGAGAACCAAGTTGGTCTTAGCAATCAGTCTTAGACGTTACAATTAATTGCACCTTTTCAATGACAGGGGAATGTTGCAAAGAAAATAGTTAAGACCTCAAGGTTGGGGGAAAAAAGCTTTATTCGGCTGAAAATAAAGGGACAGCTTTGGGAACAATATAATTATCAAGTTGAAAAGTTTATTGTAGCAGGGTGAATATATAATTAGAATTTGAGCTAGAACACTCACGTCATTAAAAGGAGCTGGGAGATTGTTCTTTGTTCAGTTTTTGAGACCAAGAAATTCTTCTTTGTTATCTTAGGCTACCTTTGTATTTTGTTGTTCCCATATGCATTTCTGAAGAGAGTATCTTGAAGTATGAAGGCAGAGGCATTCCTGTAAGTATATGTGCATGGCTGAGGGTAAGAATCTTACTGAGATGGCAGAATTTCAATTAGCCTTGCAGATGTTACTGCATATTGTTTTCAGAACTTGTTTTTAATAGTTTATGTGTATACCTGGTCATCTGCAGAGGGGGAACAGATGCTGGAAGGAGAAGTGCTTGATATATTCTATATTTCACTGAACAGTATAATATGTAGTAAAACATATATATATAACATATACATAACTTAACAGCAAAATACGTATTTACTGTTCACAGTTCCCATTTACTAATATCTTATAGCCTACATATGTTACTAGCCTGTCTGTCCCTCAGCCTGCTTTTTTCCAAACCTGTGCTGAGTGGCATCTGGCTGGGGCAAGACGTAGACCTTGAAATGGTATTTGGATATTGAGGTGAAGATGGTGCATGTGAGGTGTAGCTGAACACCTCCAGGTACCTGGCCTGGGTTCTGGTAAGTGCCATGGCTGTGATGATGCAGTGTTTTTACAGAGTCAAGTAGCCCAATTGAGAAACCAGTTCAACCAGTCCAACAGAAAATGAAGTTAAATGTACTGGTTTGCAGCCTGTAGCCAGCTGGGTTTGGCTTCCTGCCTTGTAGTTCAAGAACCAGTAAGACAGAGAAGATGGAAACAAGGGGCAAAGTAATCTCACTTGTGAGGTTTTACCTTAGTTGCTGTATGTCCCTTAAATTTGCCAAGGAGAACTGTGTTGATTTCATGCTCTTAAGTTAATTGGTCCATGGAGAAGATAGTACTGTACTGTCCTGCCTAAAGGTCAAAGTAGTTTGGTTCACTTTTTCTCAGATAGTCAAGAGACCTATTACACTGACTCTTACATTGAAGCAGAAATGTTTGAAGTTTTTATTCCATCTTGCATTCACAGAACTGTAGAATAGTTTGGACCTTTAAACATCATCCAATCTAATCCCCCTCTAGAATGAACAGAAGCATCTTCTCCTAGATCAGGTTGAGCAGAGCCCTGTCCAACTTGGCATTGAATTGTTTCTGGAGCATCTACCACCTTTGTGGGCATCCTGTTCCATATAGTATTCCAGCACCCTCTACTGTCTTTTAGTTTCAAACCATTACTCCTTGTCCTATCACAGCAAGACCTATGAAAAAGTCTTTCCCCATTTTTCTTATAAGCCACCTTTAAGTAATGAAATGCCACAGAAAGGTCTCCCCAAAACCTCCCGGCTGAGCAACCCCAACTCTTCAGTGTATCCTCACAGCAGAGGTGCTCCACACCTGTGACCATCTTTGTGTCTCTCCTCTGGGCTGGCTCCAGCGCTCCCTGTCCTTCCTGTTCAGGGACCCCAGCTCTGGATGCAGAGCCCCAGGTGGGTCTCACCAGAGCAGAGCAGAGGGGCAGAATCCCCTCCCTGCCCTGCTGCCCACGGGGCTCTGGATGCAGCCCAGGACACGTTTGGCTCTCTGGGCTGTGAGTGCCATGGCTGGGGCCTGTCCAGCCTCTCACCCACAGCACCCCCAAGTCCTTCTGGGCAGGGCTGCTCCATCTGTTCATGCCCAGCCTGTGCAGATACCAGGGATTGCCCTGACCCAGGTGCAGCACCAGCACTTGACATCCTTAAACACATGATGTTCCCATGGGCCACTCCTCAAGCTTCTCTGGGTCCCTCTGGGTGGCATCCCATCCTTCAGGTGTGTCAAACCTCACCTAGTCTTGTCATCAAGAAGTTGGCTGAGGGTATAGTTGATCTCACTGACTGTGTCATCACTGAAGGTATTAAATAGTCCTGGCCCTAGTACAGACCCCTGAGGGTCACCATGTCATCTGAACATTGGGATGTTGAACACTGCTCTCTGGATGTGACCATTCAACCAATTCCTCATCCCTGAACAGTCCATGCATCACATCCTTATCTTCCCAATTTTGAGAGAAGGGTGTTGTGAGTAACTGTGTTAAAGGCCTTACAGATGTCCAGATAGATGACAACATCTGTAGCTGTCCTCTGTTTAGAGGCCTTGTAGAACTCTTCTAATTATTTACAGACTGTTTCTGTGAAGCTGGGGTCAAGATAGCTGGACCATATTGAATTGGTTTGAGAAGGCAGTGGAAGGACTATATAGTAGTTTTTTCCACTCTTGTTGACTGTGAGGTTTGTGCATCCTTCTGAGATGCACCTCTTGGTTACTGTAAATTGGTAGCAGAACTTCAACTTCTTGATTCCATTTGTGTACTACTCCTGATGAAAATGATTCTTACTCCCTGTTTCAATGCAAGTTTACAGATCATCTTGAGAGCTTCAAGGAGTAAGTATGAACAAGGAAACTATGTGTAAAGGGAAGTAAGAAGCCTTGAGGACTGGTTTGCCACAAGGAATACCTGTGACCATGCAATCTGATTCCGCTGTGGAGTGTTAATACTGTATTTCATATGCCTACATTACTCTTTATGCGTAGTTCACATGGAAAAACATCAATGCATCTATTGTGAGTTATCTCAAGGCTGAACTGCAAGAAAAACCTACCATCTGCATGGAGAAACTGATGGATAATATATGTTACAAGTTCTGTCTTGCTGTGGCATATATTCTGACATAATTTGGCCATAGACTTTTTGATCAATTTTTCTTTTTACCTGTGAGGGAAGTTGAGGAAGTAATGTTTTGATATAATCTGACATTTTATATTTCCCTATGCCTGTGTAAAGCCTAACTTAAAACTTGCAAGTGGTAACATACTGTACTCAGGCATGTAATTTTGGTGCAGATGTAGGAGTTTGCTTCTATTGGTGGTGTTATTAAATACACTAAAAAGTCAATGAAGCAAAAGCATAGAGAAATTTTGAAATCACTCAATCACTTAAGCAAATACCTTGTATAGGACAATTTACTAGTTTTTATCACCTGGTAAATGTCTTTCTGCAGATTTGGTGTTGGTCTTGCCATAACGGTGCTGCGCTTCTCAAAATGTCTGCATTTCCCAAAGAACAGGATGACAGCACTTCACAAATGCAAAAAGCCTTCTTGGATGGGTCAGTAATAGCTATTCTGTCCACAACACTTTGCTTGGTATGGACCTTGCTTCTCTTTTTCCATATATGCTATATCTTTTAAGCTTTCACACATCAGGAACCACGTTCTACATCTGAAAGTAGTTTTCTGTAGTGGAATGTGTTTAAGCCCTTGACCCAATGGCATTGGTCACTCGTGCAGGATTGGAACTTCACTGAAGGCTTTTTCTGTGGAAGTACATACAGATATATGTCTGAAGAATCTGTACAAACTGTGGTGTGGTATTTAGGTAAAGCAGCAGCAAAGCCTATAGGGTTTAATGGGCTTAATTGTTTTATGAGTAAGAGAAATGTAGACTCCATCTCTAAATGTGCATTTGCAAACTGAGTTTTTAAGACTGCCATCTTCTGAGAGCTAGGTTCATATGCTTAAATTACTTGAGATAAGGTGACCTAGAATATCTGAGACAGCCTAAGCAGTTTGCTACTGCAGCTTTCAGATGTGAAGGCAGACAGCACTTTTTCAGATGGGGTAGTGAGCTGAATTAGTTCAGCAGTTTGAAAAATGACAAGTTTAACTTAAGCAAAGGAGCATAGCTGTCTAACTGTTATGGCAATGGCTTTTTGCCCTTTAATTTTGGCTTTTATTTTTAACCTGTTGTTTGTCCTGGGCAGAACTTTTCTCTCAGCAGCCTTCTTTTAGACCAGACTCATATGTACAGTCTGTACATGGAACATTGGCTCCTTGCTCCTCATAGATGGAGACCTGTTAATCACACAGAACTAACAGAAAACAGCTTGATTGGGCTCTAAAATCTTCTTATGTTTATAAAATTAGTTATACTTGCATAGGAAGGAGTTGTGGCCCTTCCTGCAGATTCTCCCAACATTTCCACCCTGAAATGGGGAAGATTATATGACTTAGAACTGTCTTTAATGCTATTTCATGATGTGAATGTAAGTAAAACTAGCAGTAAGCTGTAACAAGGTATCCTCTGATGTTTTTATCCCTTCTCTGTGGCCATCTGAACTTGGGGCAGTGTTGCTGATTTTCTTTGGTGTGCAGTACTGGTGCTTAATCACTGGAGTCTGAAATATATCTACAAATTGGCCATCAGAGTGTGTTAAAGTGCCATTACAGTAATAGTCTGAACTCAGGCACAGAGCAGATGTTTACAATTAGCAGTTTATCTTTTTAAAAAAGCTGTTCAGAGCCTGATCTTCCAGAACAATCCTTTACTGCTTCATTTAGAAGAAGTATTGTATTTGGCCAGCAACTGCTTTCCTTCACTTCTCTGCTCTGATGCATCTTCCAGTAGGTCTGGTAACCTGTGTTTCTGATGTGGACCCCTGTAGTTCTCCCCTAAAGCAGTTGCTGTGCTACAGCCTGCAGGAAGCAAAGCACTCTGTCCTGCCTGGAAAAGTGCCCACAAGGCCTCACTTCTGAGCTATGAGCCAGAGGAACTTTTCCCAGGTCTTGACAATAGAGGCCAGTGATACACTGCCTTGTTTGAATCAAAATTATTTGCTTTTCTCATGTGTTTCATTAGAAGATCTGGCAGCTAGGTATCAGAATCTGGTTGGCAAAAGTGAAGAGAAATGTAAGCTTCTGCTGGAAGGTTTGGGTGTTTCTATCCATCTCTTCCTTCAGGATACAGCTCTAGCACCCCCTAGTAAAGTGATTTTGGTGTGTCTAGTGAAGAAAATACTAAAGAAACAGTAGTAAAATCAAGTAGTGCTTGTGATATAACTGCACAAATAGGCACAAGTATAATTTTATTGGTGTCACAGTTAAAAGCATCAAATCTTGTCATAAGCCCTTAGGCAAGCTTCCAGACAGTACTTAAAAATGCATGGAGGCCACTCACTTTCCAGAGTGTCTGTCTTCTGGTATTACAGCTCTTTCACAAATCATGCCTATTAACTTGGTCTTCAGTGGTGGTAGTTGGTGCATTATTTGACTTGTGAAGCAGAAGGCTTTAATCTCTTGATGGTTTGATTTAGAATCTATAAGACAATTAGCAAACCTCCCTATGAGCTCCTGAAGACAGATGACTTGTCAAGCAGCCTTCCATCTCTGCAAGACATCCAGACTGCATACACAAGATTTAAACAGCTGTTTTTGATAGGTAAGTCAGACTTTAAAGCATAACAATGATCTGCTGTGTCTCCCGAGTACAGTAATTTTCTTGATTGATGTCTTGATTTTTGAGGGTGGTTAAAACTAGATTTTAAAACACGTAAGTGAAAACTCCGCCTATGTCTGGGATGTGAATGAAGGTTTGTAGTTCTTTGACTTAACCACCTCTTGCTAAGCTGTCACAGTATCTGAAAATTAGTTTTGAAGGAGTGGAGTCTTAAATGTTAGTTGGAATACACTAGATTGAGTGAAGTTGTGAGGAAGATTTTTGAGTCTTCTGTGGCCAACCAGCCTTTGTGCTCTGTCAAGAGTGGAGACTAAATGTGAATTACTTTTTGCTCTAGATTTTGTTGCACACTAGTCACATCTCAAAACATATGAAGCTGCTTAAATTCTGTCCTTTAGAAAGCAATAGAATGGGAGCCATGTGAAAATATGGTCTAGGCTTTCAGACTTCTTTCTTCTGAGACTTTCCAACTATTTTGCTGTCATGAAACACTTCGACCTTACCTCTTGAGATGAAAAAGCTCCACTCCACTTTTAATATGAAGTATTTGAGTTTCACATGGAGGATTTTGTCTAGAATACACTGTCAAACCCACGGTGAATCTGAAGAGCTAAAAATAATAACCTTTTAATGTGAGTTCTGGTAACTCACCCTCAGTAGGAAAAAGGCCAAAGCTTGAATTTAAGTTGTTTAACCTGTCTCAGGAAATACTGTGTATTTCAATGATGTAATTGTATCATTGTCTTATATTCATGCAAAAGGGAATATGCTGAAACTGCAATCCAGTAAGTGTTTGTTCTTGCAGTTTTTTAAAAAAGGTTTGTTAGTAGACTACCTCACTTGAGTATACAGTCTGAGAAAAACATTCAGGTAACCTTTTGCACAAGTACTAAGATCTTACAGAAATTTACAACCTTATTACCATCTTTTAAAGTCTGAACACATTAACCATTATTTTTGTCCTGTACATGCCTAGTTGATACAGTACAAGCAACTTTTCCTGGCCATGGCACTCACAGCCCAGAGAGCCAAACGTGTCCTGGGCTGCATGCAGAGCCCCGTGGGCAGCAGGGCAGGGAGGGGATTCTGCCCCTCTGCTCTGCTCTGGTGACACCCACCTGGAGCTCTGCATCCAGAGCTGGGATCCCTGCACAGGAGGGACAGGGACCTGCTGGAGCCAGCACAGAGCAGGGCCACGAAGGTGATCAGAGGGATGGAGGATCTCTCCTATGAGGAAAGGCTAAGAGAATTAGGATTGTTCAGTCTGGAGAAGAGAAGGCTCCAGGAGACCTTATAGGACCTTCCAGTGCCTAAAGGGGCTACAGGAGAACTGGAGAAGAACTTTGGATGAGAGTATGAAATGACAGGACAAGGGAGAATGGGCAGGTTTAGATCAGATATTAGGAAAAAAGACTTTACTGTGAGGGTGGTGTGATTTGGTGAAAACTACACCTAATGGAACGGCTTTGAAGATGCATTCTAATGCTTTTGTGGAGAACTAGTTTCTATGGCCAGGGTGAAAGACATTGGGAGAGGAATTTAAATGTGTAATGAACAGAATGATGTGCAGAGACATGGAGGCAGCACAGCTACAGGAATTAAACATATATATGCCTGAGCATTTGAGGTGTAGGTGAAAGATGCAGCAGAGACAGAAGTGTGTGTAAATGTGCTGGAATTGAACACTGGAAGTGTATGGAGAGACTCAGGGAGGTGAACAGTTGCACAGAAACATGTGGAACTGAAGCTACCATGGAAAGGGTGGGGAGGAGGGAAGTGTGTTTATCTGGTTTCTCACTGGTAGAACTGTTGAAGGCCTTGTACTTCATGGTTTGTCTCATACAGGAAATGTAATCTATTCTGGTTTTAATTGACTATATCAGCTTGTGAAAGCTTTCCAATATCTGTTGACTGGCTTTGATAGAAATAAAAGCAATGGACACTTCTAGCATTTAAACAAGTCCTAGTGAAATTCATAAGAGTTTAGTGACTTTGTGGTATTGAACTTGACCTCCCCGTTTATGTATTTTAATGCCTTTTTTTAGTTGCATTAAAAACTGTTTAAACCATTTTTCAGGTAGTCTTACATTTCATAAATTTTTATTATCTACTTCTAAAACCCATTGATGTTTCTGGCTCTGATGGTAACGATTTCCAAAATCCAGCCTCTTCAGGTTAAGCTTTATGTAGGTCATCATCTCTGATTAAACTTCTTTTTCTTTTTCATTTTGTCAACAGATTTATTTACCCGGTTTGATTGCCATGAGCCTTTAACATATTTTTTCTAAAAGGCTGTGATGCTACAAAATTCTGTTGGTGTTTGTAGGACTACTTCACTTCCTTATTTAGTTATAAGGTATCAATTTTAATAGTGATTGAGATTTGCTGACTTCTTAGTATTGGTTGTTTTGTACACGTTCATAACTGAAGTGTAATGCAATGCTTGGCTTTTAATTGTCACTTTGTATGTGTGAACAAACCACTTTTTTGTTTTTCTCTTCTTTTTGCAGATAACAGTACAGACTTCTGGGCAACTGATGTGAAATGGTTTTCATTACTGGAGAGCACAAACTGGCTAGAAATAATCAGGTTTGCTATATCTTCAGCTTTCTGTTTCAAATTGTTGGTAAATGCTTTTATAGTGGGTTCACTAGCTAGTTTCTTGAAACTGAATGACATTCTTTACTGTCAGTAGGAAAAAAATTAAGTCAGGCTTATGGGTCTGGTCTCATTGGACAGAGCCCATTTATATATCTCATTTCTGCAACTTGAGACAGTGTTTTTAACAGTACAGACTTGTGTTAAGCCTTCTACTTTAAAGGATGTGAGAAGTAGCAGATCATTCCAATTACAACTCTTCCAGAAAGCCTATTAGAAATATAGATCCAGTAATTTCTGTCCTGCACTGTCCATCTCTTTCCAAACTCAAGAATCCTGTTTGTTTCTTGCTATTCTGTGTCTCTGACTGGCCTTGCCATTCTTCTCAGTACTCTCTACTTCTGTAATGTCCTTTAGGATGAGATGCAGTGCAGTGTTCAAGATGTTAGCCCACCAAAGGTTTATAGAAGGACATTTCTTCTCAGTTTTGTCCCTGTCCTGTGCTGATTGTTCCTTAAGTTCTCTTTTCCTCTTTCAGCAGTCCACAGTGAGAAAGTGTTGGAATGGTGTTGGCTAACATAAGGCTTGTTGTAGTGGAATGTTGAAGAGTTTTGTTTTCAGTGTTACTTTGTGCTAGCTCTTTTGTCTGTCAGTTTATTCTGTAATCAGCTAATTACCATGAGGTGCTTCTGCAGTCAGCTCCAGTCCCTTCTTGTCGTAATACCTATCAATAAAAATTGATAGTTATTAACTAATTAATCCAGAATTTTAATGTGTGTGCTTATTGAAAGGTTCTAGTGAAGACCAGATTTTGAGGAAATTCATTGACATAACCAAAATCACAAGTAGTTTAAAGTAAAACCCATGCCACATTTCTGTCCTTAGGTTGTTTTGAGACTGGTCATTTCCATACTTGGATCCAGTTGGTTCTTGGATTAGCCTGTTCTTGGCTCTTGCAGTTAGTAGGAATGCCTTCTCACATATTCTAGATGATAGAACAAAGAATTTGACAACTCCACATTTAAGGAATAAACTGTCAGCTTCAATTAGTGACCTAAACTATTGCTAGAATCCTAATTTGTGTTCAGGCTTTTGCTAAAAATAACTAACTTTATGAAGATTTAGATCTAGAAACCAACAATGTTACATCTGGTTTTATGTGATCTGTAATTCTGCTCAGCCTTCCTTGTGTAATAATGTTCTCTGAATAAATTTTGTCTGAGTGTTTACTTAGAGCTGATTGCTCATCCTTCCCTCTGCCTCTTAAAATCAGATTTTGGGAGAAATGTATGTAGTATGTTAGAACATAAATGTGGTGGTGTTGACTCTTTCCAGGATAAAGAGCAATTTTAATACTTCACTGTGTGATGGCTGCTGTTGATCCAGAATAAAGTATTGTATCATAGCAACTGAAAATGCATGGTTAATGGCCAAATAAAATGTTCTTGAAGCTAAACAGTCCCTCATTTACACAAACTGAGCACGGGTTTTATGTTTTAAAGAACTAGTCAAGTTTCAAGTATGACATTCTAACCCTGTCTAGGGGAAACTAATATAAGAAACTTCACTCAACTTTTCCTGTACCAAAACAGGAGAGTCTTGAAGAAAGCAATAGAAGTTGCTGAGTGTCTGGAAGTACAGCATACAAATGTTCTCCTCATAGGTAAGAATTTTGAGGTAGTCCTATATATTTATTTTTTTAAATTCATTTTGAAATAGCTTAAGCTCTAAGTTTATAATTATGGTAGAGACTTACTAAAATTCATAAAGTACTCAAGTAAGACACCTAAATCTTTCACACTCCTGGAAATGCTTCCTGTAGTTAAAAAAATATGGTAAGTACCAGTATCCTATCTTAGCCAGTTCCAGGCTAAGATAGGATATGAATGAGAAAGCTGCTGATAAATTGGCTGGAGAGTCGTGTGCAAAGAAGAGGTAACATTCCTGTTTCCCAGTTTATTTTATTTAAGGTCTCCTAGACCCTTTGCTGTACTTCAAGGGGCAGGGGAACCATATCTAAACAAAGGACCAGTAATATGAAAACTTCTCAAAATAACCTTTATGTTTTCTTGGTACACACTGGATATTCTGCAGCCTCTTTATTAAACATACATGGAAGAATATGCTTACTGTAAACATGTTGAGCAGTTTATTTTCCTACACTGAGTAATCACATGTAAAACCAGACCTAAAGTTAACCATTAAGTGACTCTTGGATTGGTGATTTAGTTGGGTTTTTCCCTCATATTGCCATTTGAGAAATCTAGCACAGGAAAGAAGTGTTTTCTGGAGGCACCTTTTGGAGAGGTGAAGAATGCATGTGGTGTGAGGAGGCAGTTTCACACCTTGTAAAAAGAGGCGAGGACGGGTAAGGACAAATAGCTGGGCTGAGGGGCAGTGTGTGCTTGTGGGAGATTGAAGGGCACAGGCAAGTTATAGTGGTAAAGGTTGGGGCTTGCAGGTTTTATTGTCAAAGTATTTTCCTAGGATAAGTGTGTAAGTAATCTGACATTTGGAATCATGGATTAACTTCTCTCCGACTTGCAAAAATTTCTGTGCTGCTCTGATCCTGAAATACAATTTCGTTCATCTGAACATGACAATGCTTTGCTTTCTTACACAAAGATTGAGGAATGGCTCAGTAAATTATATGGTTTCTGTTCTCCTTTGCAGAAGAGACTGCTACTGATCTGTGCTGTGTAATCTCGAGTCTGGTTCAAGTGATGATGGATTCATACAGCAGAACAAAGTCAGGGTTTCAGAGCCTTATTCAGAAGGAGTGGGTGGTTGGAGGACATAGCTTTTTGGATCGCTGTAACCACTTACACAAAAGTGAAAAAGAGGAGGTATGATTTTTTTAATTGCTTTCCTTACTATTTATAAGCTTACTCAGTATGAGGAGGGATTTAGCTGTTAGTCCAGAAGTTCCAGTTACTCTGAGGATCTTCAATGTTTTGTTTTATGGGTTGATGTTTGTACAGTGTTGCTGGTTTTGCTGTTTAGAGGTCAGTGATGGCTTTATTATTAAAGAGAACAAATGTGAAATTTCCTAGTCCTGAAGTCTTTTGAAAGTCATGTATCTTGTGCCATGAAAATTGTGTTAAATGGTAATAGCATCCATAGAAATAACTCAAGTTAATTGCCTATTCCTGTCACATCTGGAGATCAACTTTATACAGTCTTGCTTTGGGACTAGATCAGATTGCTGTACAGAATGGAAATAATAGGTGTAAACTGAGTAATTCTGACCAAGAATTGCTATAAACTAGTTTTGCTTTGCCACTTTTGAAAGGCTGCATAGTGGCAACCTTCAAACTCAGAGTAGAAAATACTCAGCTCTCCTGTCAATAATTGGCCATGGGTAGCTCAGATAATACTTCTTCAGATTTCAGCCAAATATATATGCAGCATTCTGTATTTAATCAGGCTTCTTGCCTTAAGATTTGTATTTGGAGACACTAAATACTATAAAATAAATCGTCTGCATGGTGGAAAAATTTTAACTTTTTTTGAAACAGATGAAATTTTTTCTTTACTTAGGCTCCTGTTTTTCTGCTCCTGCTAAATTGTGTTTGGCAGCTGGTACAACAGTATCCTCCAGCATTTGAGTTCACAGAAACTTATTTAACTGTCTTGTCAGACAGCCTCTATGTGCCTATTTTTAGCACTTTCTTCTTCAACTCTCAACATCAAAGAGACACTAATAAGGTAAGGCTTTGGTATTTTGTGGAGGCAGAGTGTTGGAGAATGAGTTTGACCAACAAACAAGGAACACTCAAAAAAGCTAATTCCCAACAGCACCTTGTTCCTTACTCCTTGAAATGCCTTGAAGGGTGAATGAGTGCAATTTTGGCTCTAAGGAGTCAAGCTCAGCACTTAGGAATTTATGACAACAGAAAGAATACACTAAGTTTAATGTGTAGCTGTAGTTTCATGTTTAATGCTCCTCAGTGAAATTGGAGCTCCTTAACCTATGAGGAATATCCAACTGCCCTGCAGAACAAGTTACCTATGAAATTCTTGTATAGCATATTCTGTTGTATTCCAAAATCAACATCTCCTGAATGTTGATTTGTATTTGGTTCATGCTCTTGTCTAGCCTGAGAAGCTGGGAGCAATGGGAGAATCCTCTGCAAGGCTGCACAGAGACTAAAGGCAAAAGTGAAGTTTACTGTCTTTCATACAAATAAGTTGTTGATCACAAAATCTAGACTAGTAGCACTGCATGACTGCAGTTAACTTTTGGTGTTTGGAATCCTAACATGCCCCCTGTGTTTGAAGAATCCAAGTGTCTGTCCCTTGCCCAAGTTTCAAAAGTTTTTTCCCCTGAGAATATGTAACTTTATTTTCATCTGTGAAAGTCTAATTGCACTGCTGTTGTTTAGTTATTGAACACATAGAAAGCACGAGTGTTGTTGCAATGCTGTGGTCTTTTTTTCTGAAAAGCCAGTTTCTTAATTTCACTTTAACTTGGTCAGAATTCCCTTACAGCAGTATTAAATGTGATCTGTTTGTTTTGGCAGAGTGGGGAAAGCCTCAAGACACAAAGTGGTCCTTTCAGATTCCTTACTGTGTGGGACTGGTCTGTGCAGTTTGACCCCAAGGCCCAGGCTTTTCTGAACAACCCTCTTTATGCAGAGAAACCAAAACCAGATAAAAGTCAACGGAAGACGTCACGGTTCAAAGTAAGAGATGTGCTGCTAAACTATTTTTTTTTTAATTCTAGGAATGTTTTGCACATCTTATTTCAAATGTACTCACAGTGAAAGTATTGGTGCAGACTTTTTTTAATTGACAAAATGCATGTACACATCAGACCCACCTAGATCTTAATAACCCAGTTTGCATCTACCTCAGTTGTAAAGAGCTCTTTCGTAGTAACTATTCATAGCCATGAAGTTAGGGATTCTATTTCTTCATGCTTCCATGCAAGTATATTGGTAAGTCATGAGATTTAACATTCAGGTGACTTGCATTGGCATGTGTGAAGGGAGTTGATTTAGTTGTTCCGTGGAGCACCTGACTGAAATATATAGGTTTGTGATTGCCTCCCTAATTTTTTTTCTGAGTGCAACTGTAGTGTGTGTGTGCACTTGGAGTGGGAGGGGGACCAACAACAGCAAAAAGCTGTCTGGATTACAGATGGACCACCTCATTACTGGCACTTAGCACAAACTCAGGGAAAAATGTTTGGAGTAGCCTCTTTCAGTTGCAGTTCATTGGTTAAATTCTGTCCTGTACAAAGCATTCTCAAGTGAGACACTGCCAGTATGATCTACAGCATTAATCTGAGATGCAATGAGGGACCACTGGATAAAAACTTACAAATCAAGTGCTCCTTGATTTCTGACTGGCTTAGACTAAACATGGTCATTTGTAATACTTGAATGTAAGCAGAGGGTTTGGTTTTTTAAAGAAAATTGCTTTATCACAGTGTTACCTTTGGTTAGTGCAGGGAAGGTCACTGGCAATACTACGTATGCTATGTGAAGTATTTGATGTATTGAAAAATAACAGTTTAAACACAGCCACTGCTGTGCTATGTAGTTCAAGTGACTATTGCTTGCAAATAGTTTCTGAGTACAAGTTTGTTTTTCTTTCTCTTAAAGTTGCTTTCTGAAGTCCCATTAATACTTACCTGAGTATTTTTCTTTTTTTTTTTTTCCTCTCAAAGCATCAACGACAACTTTCTTTGCCACTGACACAGGCAAAGCCTTCCACGAAGAGAGGATTTTTCAGGGAGGAAACAGATCATTTAATTAAAAACATTCTGGGTAAAAGAATTGGCAAGTTCATAAATTCTTCAGATGAACCCCCTAATAGCTTGAAGGAGTTTTATGATAGCTGGCACAGCAAACCTGTGGACTACCACGGTCTCCTGCTGCCACGCATCGACGGCCCCGAAATCAAAGTCTGGGCACAGCGCTACCTGCGATGGATTCCTGAGGCCCAGCTGCACGGTGGTGGAACAATAGCTACAGCTGCCAAGATCTTGGACTTGATGGAGGAGGTGCAAAGCCTGCAGGTGAAAATGGATGAAGAGCGCAGTCAGGCTGTTTCTGGAGATGTACATTCTGTTCCCATGCTGAGGAATTCTGCCCGTTTGTCGTCCTTGTTTCCATTTGCTTTGCTGCAGAGACAGTCTGTCAAACCAGCTTTGCCCACTAGCACCTGGAAAGACTTGGAAGATGAAGATGACTTGGTCAAGAGGGATGATGAATTTGTTGATCTAAGTGGGGATATGTTATAACATGTATATAATTGCAGTATGGATTGTATGTGGCTAAGCACTGAGTTTTAAATGTTGTGCTGTATCTACATGTAAGGAACTTGAGCATCTGCAACCTGTTTAATGGGTTTGTGGGGTTAAAAAACCTTGATGGAAAGAACTACTTGCTATCATTAACTGAGCATGTTTTGAACTTCGATTTCACTCTAATATTTATTGCAGGAACATATTTTTTGCATAGGGGTAATAAAAATGGGAGTCTTGGCTGGAGTAACCATATGGCCACTCTGTTTAAAAAAGAAAAACAGCAAAAGAATACTTTCTGCTGTGAAGGTGGAATGATAAATGCATGTAGCAACAATCATGCTATCTTAACAGAACATCTCTTTCCCCTTATGCTAAGAGTACTGGGAGTGGAGAACTATGATCTGCAATTTCCCACCCCCCCATGTAAACAGTGAAAGATGCAACTAACTGTGCACTCACAAATCAGCTTGTGACAGTTGGGGAATACACTCATGGTCACCAGGGGTTTTCTGTCTGCTGTTGGATCAACAGAAGTCGTGTGCTTGCCCCTTCCCCTTTGTCACTGTTGGTCTGTGTGGTGTCACAGTCACAGGTTGGCTGCTCTGAGCCTGTGCATGCACTTAGCTGAAGGGTCAGATGCAAGAGCTTAATGACACATTTCAAGTCTTAATGTATGGCTGCTGTGCTACATGCCCTTGCTGCCTTGGAATATTAAGTTTGCTCTTAATTTTAAGGAGTGAGATTTCAATTTGCCACGAGTACTTTTTCTCCTTTTAAGTAGAGTAAGACTTTCATTATAACTTTCCCCCATTAATGCCAGTTGCCTTTAAGGCTTTCTGTAGCTTGCACTGAGACTCTCCACATAGCAGGGAAGAATCTTTTCCTGTAATCCTGCAGTGAAGCAGGATTTGCAGTCTGTTACCACTTGTCATGAGTTGGTGGTACAGCTTATGAATGTGGTGTTTATACCATAGAACACTTGTGTCCTGTTGCTGGATGTTATAACAGTACCTCAGTGAAAAAAGCCATAAAGAAATGCCTGTTGACTTGGATCTACTGTGTGTATGTTTATACAGAGTATTTTTACTGCAAATAATTATCCTCTGTAAAGCTGAATATTATTTGACTGTCAGATCTGTTTTGAACCCTTAAATTCTGTAATACCCTGAGAACAGATTCAAGACATAAAATCAGTTACACTGAGAGGTTAGACATTGAATATTTTCTCTGTTCTCATAACAGTTTAGAAATCCATGCTGGAAAACTTAGCTGGTGGATAAACTGTTGCTTAAACTTGATCAGCTCAGTGAAACTGGGGATATTAAACTTTTGTTACTGACTTGTCACTTCATACTGAGTTGTATTAATGTATAGCAACAATTCATCAGCAGCCCTCTAAAAATAAATTCTCATGACTGGGAAAGGGGGGGAGAGCTTGATGCAGCTATGCCAAACTGAAGCTTCCCAGCTCTTAATTGCCTTAAAGTCTTAGTGTGAGGACAATACTTGAGTTTGTAGTGTTTTATTTAAAAATACACTAGTACTTATGCTTTCTTCTGTGATATGTATGATCTTTACAGCTAGCACTTGCTAGAATGGGCTGTACAGCACATTTCCTTCAGGCTTAGTTGTAATTCATGTGACTCATGTATGCAATAACACTTTGCATGTTGAATGAGCAGTGTATTATTACAGTGAAGAAATACTTGTCATTCTAAGGTCATTTGGGTTCAAGGGTGGGGTTTTTTAAACGCTGCCATTTAAAAAAAAGATATTAAAATGATTTTTCTATACTTTTGATCAAACTGTTGTAATATTTCAGTCATGAAGATTACATATTTGTATTAAAGAACAGATGTTGGACATCTTATTTGTACATAAGTTATCAGAAATATATATAGAAGAGAAGCATATATCTGGAATTGAACATGGGAACACTTCTAATGTAGAGTAAATACCATTGTTGCTGGTTTTCTGCACTGAAGGATTGGAAATATACTTCATATTTTTACTCCAGGCTTCTTTTTATACCTCCAAGTTTTAACACTGAATGCAAGCTAGCAGTTTTACAGGTTATCTTTTCTCTTCTTTTTGTTAAATACTGTTACTTCTCTCTGACAGACTGCTTGAAGAGTGTCAATAAAATATACTTTGGCATATTTGTCCTGAAATGAGAATGTATGTTTAAGGTCCACTTTGCAAGTGATGCACTAAATCACAGCAGACTTGACAATCTGCAGGGGCAGGGCTTTTCTGGTTATATCCTGGTTCTTACTGACTGTTACAGGGAAGCTGTGCAGTTTTGACCTGGCTGTCCTTCTGGAGAGGTGCCACTGGTGCTGGAGAGAGGAAAGCTCAGTGCAGGGAAGTAGGATGGCTGTGGGAAGTTAAAGGTGATGTAGAAGTTGTCTGCTGAGTGTCTGTATTGGGGGGGTTATCAAACAGTGTTTCTGTGTTAGCAATGCGCTTCCCCCGTGTCCAGGGTGAAAGTTGTTCTTACGTTGTTACACTAAGCAGCTTCTTGAAATTGCCACAGGGGGGTGTTTCTCAAACCAGATGTGTGTTTGAGATGGACTGAGAGGCAGCCACAGTAAGCTGTGGAGTACAGATTTAAAAATTCCACTTTTTCCAAGACACTACAAGTTGCTAGCCCCTGGTCAAAGGCAGCACTAGTGCAAATCACACATTAAAAATGCATGAACCTTATGAGACTGTGCCAGCTTTGTTCTGGAAGCCCCACAGAGCAGTAGCTGTGGGTCACGTTGTACCACAAGGTGTGCCTCTGCCTCACCCATGCCTGCTGGAGACCAGCAATTGTACTTTGACCGCTTGGCTTTGATTTAAGGCTGTATTCACTATTGAAAAGGTTCAGCTATTGATGTGCAGCATAATGGAATGCAAACATGTACTTCATTAAGGTGCTTACAGCCAGCTTGCCCTCCTGATCTTTTGCTCCAGCTAAAGCTTTTTCCATTTGTGCTTAAAGCACAGAAGCATAACTTATTCCAGAGGTAGCTGAATACTTTCTGCTGAGGATTTCTTACAATGGATTAATTTTGTCACAGCAGAGGTCACCTTCATTCTAAACTACCTGGAGACCTCATGCAGTATTTACGGCTGGGTGCTCCTTCACAAAGAGCTAGGTTTTGCATAAAACTATTTTAAAATCTTGTGAAGGACTTCATTTCCTGGGACAGGAAGGAGATTTGAGTAGTGAACTTTGCTGAGTCTGAAAAGAGCATTCTGTGTACAGAACTATACATGCTCTTCCAGGGTAAATTGAGGAAGGTGGGGGGAGTGGAAGGGGCAGAACCCTTCTTAGGATCTTGCGTGCTTTTTCTTGGTTTGCAATAAAGTCAACATGAGAAATGCTTTTCACCAGCATTTGCAGGATGGCAGAACTTGGTGGGAGAATAGAGTTAACTTGGAGAGTCCTGGACACAGAAGAAGAGCTGATACCTGAGCTGGAGAGACAGTTCTGTGGGGAGACCACCACTGTGTTGAGTACAAAGGCAGCAGCAATGGGTTTTTTCAGCTTGAGTTAGAAGAATGTGGTAGACATTAACACACAGTTCTGAGCCCCAGAGGACACCCTCTGCTTAGGAGATAAGTTTGACTGGGGTCACAGCTTTAGACTTGCTATGGAGGCTGAGAAAATGTAATAGAATATTGCTACTATCTTGGCAAGTGTTTGGATGGGCAGTGGCTGCATGGCAGCTGCCATGGTTTGGCTGCTGTGAAGCCAAATGTAGAACAGTAAATGCTGGTGCTCAATTGCAGCGTGTTACTCTGCCTCCAGCACGCATTTGGTTTCCCTGGTTTTCATTTCAGCAACCGGGTAAAATGAAATAGGCACTCACCTTAACGTTAACCCTGGATGCTTAAAGCAGGCGGGTAAGATGTGCCTAGGAAATGCATTTGTAAATTTACTTTGTGAACAGCAGATCTAGGAAGAATGATCTCCTGTGGCCTTGGCTTGTCTGGCCATAACACTCAATTTTGTCCTTCTGACATTTCTTGCCCTTGCTTATGCCAGAACATCTTCTGTCTCTATCCATCTCCTCCCTGCTCCTAAGTCATGTGCTGTTCCAGCAGTTCATAGGTTTGTCACTGCTGCTGACTTGCTGGACAACTCAAACTCTGTGACTCGGTTCCTGGGGGACCAGGTAAATGCTCATTAGTTGGCACAGCCTGGCCACGTAGCCTCCAGACTGCCTGTTGGAATCTAGCAACTTGAGAAATAATTTTTTTGTCAAATACCATCGAAATTATTTACAAGTTTTCAAAGCAAGTGGGTGGACAGAACATTGATTAGATGCTTTGTGTCATTCGTGAGGACAGCAGGGTAGGATAATGCAACAGAAACCCCCTGTACCTGCAGTTCAGGCATGATCCAAATCTGCAGTTCTCAGGCTAAAAGCAATGCTTCTCTCAAATAGGAAAATCTGCTCATTTATAGTCAAGGTAGGTATTCCAGTTTTCTCTTAATGTAACGTTCTTTAAATCTTGCATTTTGTCTGTTTCTGGGTCCTGAAATAAAATTTTCATTATATTGTAGGAGCCAAAATTCAGTCCATTGAACCACTGAATTTTCTGGAAACCAGCTGATACTTCTGCGAGTACTGAAAGGCCTCTCACAAACCTTATTGTTACTGGTATCTGAAGAAAATTTCCAATTCAGAACAGCACTACTAGAATTAATGTACATTCTGCTAATAGAGTGTAAATCTTCAAGTCTTCTTCAGACTTTTAGAAATCAGAACTCCATGGGTTCACTTTGCAATCAGTGGCACTCATTTCCTTTTGTTTTAGAGACATTAATTGAAAGTATGTTTATGCATGAATGTGATGACAGAGATGCTAATTTTATGTAGAGGCTGTAAGTGCTCATTGCTTCATGTTTTGGTGATGTAAGAAGATATTTCCACTCTCACTCTGACCCCAATTCATAAATCAAAACAGGATGTTCCTCACCACCCTCCTTGAGTTCACTATACACATGAACCCAGTTTTTTTCCTATAAGCCACTTCCTTGTATTTTCCAGTTTCCCATCCCAGACTTTCCACTGTGGATTCACCGTTGGAAAATATTTCTTGCTTTTCTGATGGTGGTTCATTTAACTTTGGAAAAGGCTGTTTTTTTACCTGCCAGCTGTACTTAGTTTTTCCTGTTGCAGGAGGTGGTGGGACTATTTGAAAGGCATTCAAGGAGTATGACAGATTACTTAAACAGTTCTCAAAGTTCAAAGTCTCTTACTTCCCAGCCAATACAGAGCATGGTTGTTCTGTAATAATAATAATAATAATTATTGTTATTATTATTATTATTATTATTATTTTTTAGAGTAAGTAAAATCCTCCTGCACAGCAGTTTTTCACAAACAAAAACTGTGTCAAAGAGAAAGGAGGGTGATAATCCCAAAAGGTGTTTTCTAGTGCAGCACATCTCCTGCAGATTCAGCACTTTGCTGTGATGGTGCCTGCACAAGTGACAGCAGAACCAGGGTCTGTTCTCCCAGCAGAGCTGGGATTGGGTAACACCTGATGTGCAGCAAATGCAGGGAGCTGCCAGAGGGAGTCCTGCTAATCACTGCCCAGCGGTGCCCTCACACCATTGCCAGCTGATTTTATGGAAATCGGTGTTTTGCTTTTGTGGATTAGCTTTCCATCAGATGAGCTCGTTGATCCAAATCACCCCGTGGGGATGCAGGGGGAAACAGGAGGAGCAGATTGTTTGAGGATGCCCCTCTCAATCGGCAGCCCCCAGTCGGAGCAGATGAGGTGAAAGGTGGAACCACAGGTGCAGGAGAAGTCACTCTCCATCTGCTGTGCTGCTGAAAAAGAGAGAAATCCTGGGAATCACCTCTAATGTGCAGGGAGCTGAAATGCTGCAAATAGCACACATGGCCAACTCCAACTATTTAACACTTGTGAGGGAAAACAAAAAGGGGAGAAAAACCACAATCCAAACCAGCTGTGTTTTGAGGTTGCCTGTAGAAGCCCTACAGCATGATTTAAAGTACAGTTGCTTTGGATCTGACCTGTTTGCCACAGCAGGAAGGTAAGTAAGGTGAGCAACCTCAGTGACCTCAGTCTACGGCCATCAAGCATGTTCTGATGCTCTTCAGGCCTCTAGTTCCTTATCCTGGGCTTTGGTTGGGCTGGCAGAGTCTTAAACACCATCATGTTGCCTGGGCTGTGAGTGAGCAGTGATTGAGGGCAGCTGCTGTAAAGCAAAACCGTGTTCTGACTTGCAATCTGAAACCAGCCATGCCTCAGAAAGTGATTTTGGATTCCTGGTGCGTCCCTGCTGTTCTCTTCAAAGTTCCAGCCACACGTAGGTGAGCTGACTGGTTACTCCCCCACAATTCTTCGGCATATTTTACTGACTTACTTCTCATTTGTATTTAGATTTAATGCAGGTGATCTGCTCTGTCTATAATCTGCCCATTATCTCTCTCAGGTGTAGAATCTAGTACTTTCTCTAATTTTCCATGAAAATTTATCCACCTAATGTTGTTCTGAAAGCAATGGTCCTTTTTATGATTCAAATTGCAGCTGAATAGCTGTCTAGCAGGAATGGTGATAAAAAGGGCAAGTTAGTGAAATGAAATACAGTCATAGTAAAACCATTACTCAATAGTTTGGTATTAAGTACAGGCTGCATGAATATGGCAAACCTCTGGAGTTCTGCAGGCAATAATGAATGCTAGAAACAGCTGAAATACAATTACCAGGGACCCAAAATGATTTAGGCAGCAGGAAATGACTGAACATAAACTTTTTTTATAATCTTTGGATCATATTAAAGTAATAATAGCCCTCCTCGTGCTGGTTGCTGACATTAATATTCTGTCTAGGCTGATGGACATCCTTCTCCTCCATGAACGTTTTTCCCTCTCAGTTATTAATATACAACTTGCTGCCTTCCAGCTCCAGCCTCAGAAGGCAAACATCTCCCCAGCTGCAACACGCTGAGGGAAAGGTTGACTGACATCTTTGCATTTGTCAGAGGAGCATTGTAAATGGCAGTTCCCTGCCAAGGAATTTCTTTTGAAAAGTTACATTTAGTCAGTAAAATAACACCTGAGTGTGCCAAACTAGAGTTGAAAAAAGATAAATTTAATCATGGGACTGAAAAGGAATTCTTTAATACATGTGAACTGAAGAGAGGAAAGAAGGATTAACTCTTTCCATGGAGGAAGGAGCAGCAGGGATAACATTTGATGAACTGATTGCATCCTCCATCCCCTGACCCCTTGGACCATTGAGGGAGGGAAGGCAGGGAAACCAGGAATGAAGCTGAACCCAGGAAAACAGGGAGGCATGCCCTCCTTGTGCCCCAGAGGAGAAGGCCTTTTTAAGATTCACTCTTCGTTCTCATTATTCTATTCTGATTCAATTGGCAGTAAATTAAATTAACATCTGCAAGCTGAGTCTGTTTCACCCGTGCTGGTAACTGGTGAGTGATCTCTCCTTGTCCTTACCCCAGCCCATGAGCCTTTCATGAGGTGTTCTGCCCCTGCCCTGCTGAGGAGGGGAGTGACAGAGTGGCCTTGGCAGGCACCAGCCAAACCCAACCCACCACAAACACTTAAACACAACTGCACCCTTTAACAGCATCTCCTCGACTGTGTGAGCTTTTTGAAAGCCTTTACAGCAGAATTTTCAGTCCCTTTAGGTATGGCTGAGTTTAAAAGGTGTAGACAATGTATTTCACGTGTCTCTATCAGCTTTGGTTCAATTCGTTTAACTCCTGGTCTGCCAGTAGGGGCCACCCCAGCAGCCACACTTGCAGGATGATCTGGTTGAGTGAGAATCACCCACTGATTCATAATTCCCAAGCCTCCTGAATGTCTCCCTGGGCCTGCTAGCAGAATGTACAGGTTGCATTTATAGCTGAGTTATCTCAGTGTGGCCACCACCAAACCCTCACTGCGGAGCTGGGGCAGTCCAAGCAGTCTGTCCCATGTTGGGGCAGGAAGCAGCTGTGCCACCACTCACTGGCCACTTTCGTGGGCCAATTCCACCAGATTTTTGAGATGTATTCGATGGCAGTGGGGAGCATGAAGTGAAGAGCTGCTCTGTGGAGAAGTGGCAGAAGAGAAGCCTTGCAAAATGGTGCTTGGGTCAGGTGCTGGCTCAAGGGGGTGTGCTGAAGGAGCTGCCTCCAGCTCTTTGATTTATCCTGTGCTCAAAGCAGCAGGGCTCCTTACATTTTTGTAAATAAACCAAACTGCATCAAAGATGCTTTATTCCTAACTGGAGTAACCTATTGGACACTGAGCTGGCCAGCTGCCCAGATCAAGAAAGATCTCTTCCTGCAGAAGGGAAACTGGCAGATGAAGCAGGATTAGGAATCTTGATATTTTTTATTTCTGTCGGCTGTGCAAAGAGCCATAGTAAAAAGCCTACTTTGAAACAGTTTTATCTGCCTATATTTTTTCAAATATTAGAGCAATTTCTGTGCAAAATTTTCTTTCGAGAACAAACATGTCAATGGAAAGTGGTAAAAATGTCATCTTCTTCCTTTAACACTCTTGGTGCTCCACATTCTATGCTATACTGCCTGATGTTAATGGCAAAAATGAAGTCCCTGCTACTGTCTGCTTGAAGCACACAGTGATTTTTTCATAAAAATCATTTACTTCTGATGCAGTAGGATAGCTAAGAGCAACATGGCCTTGCAAAGCATCAGAAATAGCTCCTGTCATAAAACAGGATGTCAGAAACACTTAGCACTTTGTATCAGCCTTGTGTTAATAATGATGAACAAACACATATTCAAACATGACATTCGTGTCTGAGGACAACTTATAACCTTGGGGTCCTGCAGATGTAAGCAATGCTTTGGGTTTGGCTGCAGGAAGTTTGTGATTGATGGTGAAGGGCCAAGTTGATTCTCCAGTTCCAGGCTGAGTTTGCAGTGAGGGAAACAGAACCCATTTGATTTAAAGAAGAGGGAAAGTCCTAATTTTGGTTTTGGGATTGTTTGGTTTCTGGGTTTTTTGCAGAGCTGTGTTTCAGAGTGGGACCATGCTTCCAGGATGAGGAGTGCTTTCTTTGTTTTGCTGCAGTTCCTGGTCCTGCTCAGGACATCACCTTGCTGGGTTTCAGCCACAGCTGTGTTTTGACCATTAAGGCCAGTAAAATCTTGTGTCTTCTGCTCAAACATTTTTTCTGCAGAAACACAAGATTTATATTTTGCTGCTCCTTTACAAGCTGTGAAAAATGAGACTGGTTGTAATTTGGGGGGCCATTTTTAAGGATTTTTTTGTTGCTAGGGTTGTGATTTTTTAAAATTTTCTTCCTGAAGGGCTTAACTGTGTGGTAAATAGATGTTAATTAAAATCACTGTTTTATCCCTTGGCAAAGAGAATTAAGCTGGTGCCTAAGTAAATATTAGGGAAAACACTTAGTGAGGAAAGGCCATACATACCAAAGTAGGACACCTTGATGCAGATGGCTGACTCATCAGTGTGACATATTCTGTGTTAAATATGGAAAGCTCAGATGTCATTTGTTTTACCTCAGCAAGAGCAGAAAGAGATTTATTTTTATTTTTTTTTTCTTCCAAAGATGCCTTGTAAACCAGGCAGAGATCTTGATTTACTGTCTATGCAGGTGAAACACTGGTACACTGTGCAGCTCTTCCCATTTCTCTGCTGCAGCCAAAGGTCTCCCTCAAAGATGCATCCCTGTTCTTTGGAGGTCCCTGCACCATGCCAGGGCCACATTTTTAGGCTGCTGGATGTATATTTATTACCAGTCATTAGCTGAGTTTCTCCACTAAGATTTTGTTTCTGACTTCCATCTTAATTTGCAACCAGCAATAATTTAGCTGCTAATCCTTTTCCATCTCACTTCCCTGGGGAAGTCATTGGAGCCCTGAAGGTCTAATCCTGGCTTCACAGATGTGGCTTATTGCTGTGAGGATCCCACTGCCCCCAGGAGCTGTGGGAGACAGATTTTTGGGAGGCTGTGTCATGGAGCCAGCTCTGCAGCTGCACAGGAAAGTGATGTGAGGGTCACCTGCCACACGCTGCTGCTGCTCTGAGCCTGAGGCTCTGAGGCAGACACATACCATTGTTCTGGCTTGGAGATTTAATGTAAGTGGATTCAAGAGGAAAGAAAAGCTTCTTCTGGCCAGATCAAGATAACATTTGTAAGAACTTAGTACCTTTAGAAAAAAAATAAATACAACAATGCAGAAGTAAGAGGCTCTCAGTGAGACACCAGAGCACCAAACAGAACAAGTGATGCAAGCACTTCTTCACACTTCGTTTCCTTTTCCTCCCTGATACAGAAAAGAGTTTTGGGGAACCATTCTCTTGGCAAATTTGTCAACACTGTTTTTGTCAGGCTCACTGCTGCTGCACGTCTGGGCATGCAGGGAAATGCACCAAGCTGCCAGTTCACTCTGCAGCCAGCAAGGCTTTAGGAGAGGGAGTCCTCCTTCCCCATACCAGCATCCCTAGAAAAAGTGTCATGTAACCTTTCCAGGTGTGCCGTGTATTTCTGGTGTTGTTGTATCCCCCTTTGCCTTCAACAGTGAAGTTTCAAATCCGCCATATTCTTCCTCAATCTAGCTTTCAGAGAGGGAAAACAACACACAGGCAGAAACATGAGCATTCTATGGAGGTACAAGGCTGATGGTAAAATCATCTTTTTTTCTGAGTTTTCTGACAGTCCCAGGCTACTAGTCAGGTTTCTGCTCTGGTTGAATTCACTGTGATAGCTACAAATACTAATTTAAAAAACCTTGTTCTGTGTCTCACAGTTCAATATTGTACTTCTCAACCCTGAGATGAGCTCAGTTGGTTAAAGCATGGTGCTAATAATGCCAGGGTTGTGGGCTTGATCTCCATATGGCCCACTCACTCGATGATCCCTGTGGGTCCCTTCCAGCACAGAATATTCCATGATTCTGTGATCTTTACTTGTAGCCTTATGTTTGGTGCTATATTAGTACATAGCAGGAGTTCTTGCACATTTGTTGCTCATTAATGAACTCTTAAATGCAATCAGGACTTATAAAAACACATTTATTCAACTGGACAGCAATACATTTTTAAATAACTGGGTAACCTTAGAAATAATGCTAAAATGCTCATTAATCTCTGTTATACTGTTAATAACGGCTAAAGAGCCTTTGTCCCAACAATTCAAATTATCATGCCAGTTTTAATTTAGAATGTGGTCTGCAATAGATTCACTTAAAAAATTCTTTGCAGATCCCCCATGAAGAGATTTCTGTTTGAATAGCAGTTCTTTTGCAGCAGATTAATATATTTGCATAAATGGTAAAGTGCTTGCCAGTGAAATTGCTTTAAAAGACATCCCACAGAAATGATATAGCAATAATACCATTTTACAATACAGAAGATAGATGTTTTTTCACAGATATGATCCAGTGCAGAATTAACCCTCCAAAATATCAACCCATGTTTGACTTGTTTCAGTCCTTTGGGAGTCAGTTCACAGGATAATACTGTCAAGTTCTCTGCCTTCCAGTCAGCAGAGGCACCTGGGTTACAGGTCAGCACAGAAAGGTGGCAGTGCCATGGAGTGCTCTGATGCTGAGTCTCACTTCTGAACTTCCCCAGCTAAGGGCAAGCACATCCTCTCCAAAAAACACCTGGAATTTTCTCCCCTTGTCACAGTCAACCATGCAAGGTAGTTTAACAGCAAGATGGTAAGACAGAGTGCCCCTAGGACTTGACTTGGATTTTATTCTTCCATGTTTTCAAAGTTAAAAGTTTAAAGTTAAGCTTCCATCCTGGTTTGGTGCTTGAATGAATGAGGGAGAAGGATAGCCCAGAGATGTGGGTATGTTTCATCTACAAATGTTTATCAGTGTTTTTTGCTCCCTGGGTAGAAGGTACTGCGGAAAGTATTGACATCTGTGCCAGATTTAAAAACCTTCTGGCATTCCCCGTGATCAAAACCTCCTGTCTGCCATCAGGAGTACAAACCATCCAACACAAGCAGGGTGTGCCACCTCTGCCAGGAGCAGCAGAGAGAGTGCAGTGCACTTGGCTGACTTCTCAGGAGCAAGGTAACTTGGAAATACAGCTTTATCTCCCTTACAACAATTTTTACAGAGGCTCAGAGATGGCTGCTGCTAAATACTTGTAGATTTTTACTCTATTTCCCAGCTGCTCACACACCTTTTCTGAGCTAATGTGACTGCTTGTTCCTGGAATCTGTACTTTTCTCTCTCACTGACCCCATGGATTTGTTTACCTCATATTCACAGTTCTAAAATTACCACTCATTATTTGATTCTCTCTGCATGGGTCTTTGGTCATAGCAAGAGGGTGTAAACCTACAAAGAGCATTCGACATTTATTCTACACACACTCCGAATGCACACAAGTACTCTCTATTTAGACAACATGAATGCTGCTCTAATCACTATTTATCTTGTAAATTACAACTCTGTGGAAACATTTTCTTTGCGCCATCTGGCTTGATGTGTTTTTTAATCAGTTGATGAGTATTTATATACGTTACAAGGAACAGATAGTAAAGCATTTGTTACATTAGGACATGAAGTAAAGATTTTTCAAAGCTGAACTTGTAAAAAATTCACTGCATTAAACATTTTAAATTTTGCCAAAATACCAAAGGCAGTTTTGGTGAAGGTTTCATGGGACTCATTTTCCACAATGAACATCTGTCAAGAAAACTGCATATTTTTCCTAGGGATGCTGGTTGAACAGGACCCCTGCATGGAAATGAAAAGACATCTCAATTACAAACAGCATTTTGACTGATAATTTTATCCTTATGATTTCAGTACTGTAATTGTAATATTAAAATAACCAGTACAGATCCCTTGCTGCTGAAGAATTTCACTCAGATACAAGGAGGAAGATGCTATTACAATACAAAGATTTCAGGAACTAGCAATCATTTGAACTCTCCTGGAGATAAGAAAATTAGAGTATCTGGAAATACTCAGAATAAAAAAAAAAAGCTTTTTTAAATGAGCAAATGTGCACAGCACTTTCTCATGACTTCATAAAATGCCAGTCACTCTTCTTCTGAAAAAAGAGCCTAGAACATTGTCCTTGAATCATCCTAAGGGAGAAAGAAGCTTATGAAGTGGCTACTGGAAAAGGTACATCGGCAAATTTTGACTTTATAAATGGACAATTTAAACCATGTCCAAACAGTTGGGCATTAAGAGCCAAATGAGAGTTTGTTGTACAACCAGAAAAAGTCATTGTTAAGTCATTTTTAACTTAGAATAATTTGCTGTTAGTGTTGGAAAACATGTTCCTAAAACCAAGAAGAAAAACCCAGGTGGTCCACACTGGCTACAGAAGGATTTATTTAGTAACCACAACAACAGCATGAGTAAAACAGGTGCAGCTGGAACTGAAATAGAGAATATTATGTGGTCACTGTGTACCAGACACAGCTTCTGTAGTCAGTTGATCATTGACTCTGGTTTCTTCCCACATACAGTATCACACACAAGCCCACTTGTCTTGTCTCTTATCTCTGATCTTCTTCTTTCATCACTCTGCTCCTTTCAGTGTCTTTATCCTTCTTGGCAGTGAAAATCCTGTCCTTGGAGATCACACTGGTAATACTAGATGGAATGAATCTCCCAACAGTTTGCTTCCAGCTCTTTTCTGGCATTAATGTCTAGTCTAGCACTCAAGCAGCATGTCTGTAATCAGCATGGTTTAGAAGACTTTTTGGGCTTAAGGAACTCCTGTCACAATTTGGTCCTGGTCCTTGGGTTTCCACACTTTGTACCCCAGCACAGTGCTCTTTCAGCAATGATCCTGTGCCTGTATATGAAACTCCTGTCAATAGGTCCCTGAAACAATACAGGGGAATACGGCCTTCTTCTTGACTTGTTTTTAAGTCAGATCCTCACAGGGATTCAGGCCAAGGCTCCACCTGGCACTTGTTTTTAGTGGCCTAATTGGGAGTGTCAAACTTTCACTGGGAGGGAATGGAAGACACAGGCAGGAATGTAAACAAGCTCGACTGGTGAAACTGCTGGAAGCCATAACAGACCCAGCAGCCTTCTTCTGGAAAACAACTCCTGTTTTTTTGCTGTCAGCTTCAAAATATGCACATCCCATTAATCTAACTGTTCTTCATGAGAAAATCTGCCCACCTATATCTTGTGATGATGCTGTGACAGGAGCAGTAGGATTCAGCTTTGTGTCTGAAGTTCCAGAGCCTGGCACATCTGTTAAGCTGAGGCATCTGCAATTTCCCACTTCAACCAGCTCTGTGTCATGCTCCTGATGTTCAAGTTGTGAAACACTTGTTTGTAGTTAAGATGTGTAATGTGAGCTCCTACTTCAGGTGTTAAATAAAGTTACTCTTCACCTGACCTGCTGTCCCAACACACACTAGCAATCAGTTTGCCACTCACTTTTCCTGCTGACATCACTGCTCCCATGCAGAAGCAAATAATGGCAATAGCAACAAGCACAACAGAAAGTAAGACTCTCAGATTCGTGCCTTTGCTCTTTTCCCTTTTATTTCAACCTTCCAGCTGGCTAGCAGCAATTAAAAAAATCCTAGCTGCTTCAGAAGACTACTGCATTCTGCCAGAGATAGGCTTAAGGATCAACTAGGATGCATTACAAGGTCAATTTACTGCAAGATGAACAAACCTATTTATGGACCACAGCCTGTGCTTTTGTGCTATTACTTCTTAACAGAGCGTTTTGGGAAGATTTCGGGTATCAGGCCTCTGGATACCACTGGCATTGGGATGGGGGAGGAAGGGGAGTCTGCACCCAACAAGATGCCCAGTGACAGCCCAAACAACATCAACCACACATTGCAGTGTCAGGGGCTGCAGCCTTCTGGACTCCTGATAAAGCCATGCAGGACTCAGAAATATTTTTCAAATACTGCTTGGCACTGTAAAATAAACTGCAGTTCTGAAGGTCGTGACAGAGGATCTCCTGGGTGGGTACCTGAGTGCTCCTCTCCTCTCTCCCTGTAGAAGGGATCAACACCTACAGAATCATGTGCTGAAACGCGTCTTCTTTGCTATCCTTTTCACTCAGATTTTGGTTTTGTATATCAGTGTGAAAATGGTGTAAAAAAAATGTAATTGGCTCAAAATTCAAGCATATGTGTTCGTAATTTAATTCATGCTGAACTTTTTAGTTTATGTTCATGAGATAATGAGTCAGAACTGAAATTAATAGTGAAGAAATACTTTTGTTTGAAATGACCATTTAATTTGTGCAAACACCTGAGTTTCTAAGTCAAAAACGTGACTATTTATGTATAAGGAACACTGGACACCTCATCATAATAAAAATTAAATTGATCAACAGAAAAGAGGGCAAATCAATAATATAATTAGCAACTATTTTTAAAGACTGATTTTTACAAAACCAAAAGTAATGATGAGTCCTTTGAGGCCCTTCAGGAAAAGATTGAAGAAAAGGAAGAAAAAGATTAGGAGTTGGTAATGGATATTCCATTAGTTAACCTTTAAAATGCAATCAGGACAAAATAAAAATGTACTTAAATGTCATATTAGTCTAGTGGGAAAGTGAAAACAATTGTAACGGCCCAAACAGTGCATTCTATTGATAAAAAAGGAGCTGATAAAATTGCTTTAAGATAGGAATTAGAGAAAATGAAAGTTGTGCTTGAATGTGAATAGAATGTAGACACAAGGCAAATTATACAAATGATATTACTAAAGTGAAATGTAAGAATTGTTACCAGTCCTGTCAGAAAATGTATTCAATAAATAGCTTTGCATTCTGGGGAAAAAGGCAAACATTATCAGACTTGACAAAGATTAAATTCTTTCCAGTAACTGTACTTTAAAAAAAACTTAAACAGCAGCTAAGTAATTTGTATCAGTAAGCCAGGATAGCTTTCATACAGGTTTTTGAAACCACGTTTTGATCTCTAAATATGATTCTCAATAAACCTTGGGAGCTCCAAAGAACAGGAAGAAAGCTAATACGGTGACTATGTTAAAAGAAGGCAAAGAGAATGACCCAGGTTAATCACATGCCTGTCATCTGGACTGTAATCCTCAGGAAAATATCCAAGTTGCTCAGAGAGGACTAAATTAATAAATGTTTGAGTTTATTTGCAACTCAGAAATGACATTTCTAGGAAACACATCTTGTAGTGCTATTGTGGCATCTCTTCTTTGAGCAAACGTTAATTTTATAAAAATAACAGTGATGTTATATCCTCCAGCTTTGGTTTGGCATTTGAGCTGGTACATTTAGGACATTTTAATTAACAAAAAACCCAGAAAGATAAAAAAAAAATATCAGAACATCACGCACTAAGTAGACTGAATAATCAGCAGGCCTCAAAAAACAGAAGAGGAACAATCAGCAAACACTTGTGTGAACGATCCAGACCCTCTGGGGATCAGGATTGTCCATCTGCTATTCTTTCTTATGCTGCACCAAACTGTCACTGAGCAGGGGATGCAAGAACTGGGATACAAGAGTGGAAAACAATGGAAGCTAAAGTCACTTCCAGAGTGACTCGGAGCTCTTGGTAGACAGGGTCCAGTTAAAACAAACAAACAAACAAACAAACAAAAACAAACCAAACAAACAACTCACTAAAAACAACTATTTATTCACATATTTGATTTATATATTAAATGCCTATTTTTACATATGCTTGTATTTATGTATCTTGATATGGTTAAATGCAATATTCAAAACGTCAACTAAAAAGTGCAGGCCGTCCTTGCCTAAATCATAAACACTTCTATTCTGCAATAAATTACACTGCCTGAAAACTTACATGGGATTTAGCCTTGATAGGAATTTTTTTGAGTTTTTGGTGTGCCACATACAAAAGGGCTCACGGTTTGAAAAGGTGTTCAGCGACAGCAGGCCTGAGGGACTCCATCTCCAGAATCTGAAGTGAATTCTGCTGAGAGCTCACCTGACTTCACCTGACAGGTACATGTATACATACATGGAATCACATGGAATCACAGAATTTGATCATCTCATTCCAACCCTCTGCCATGGACAGGGACAGAGAATCACAGAATCAGCCGGGTTGATAATACCTCTGAGATCTTTGAGCCCAGCCTGTGACAGAACACCATCATGTCAGCCAGACCATGGCACTGAGTGCCACATCCAGTCTGTCCTTAGACACCTCCAGGGATGGTGACTCCACCACCTCCCTGGGCAGCCCATTCCAATGGCTAATCATCCCTTCTGTGAAGAAATGCTTCCTAATGTCCATCCTGAACCTCCTCTGGCACAGCTAGAGGCTGTGTCCTCCTGTGCTGTCAGCTGTTCCCTGGGAGAAGAGGCGGATTCCCACCCGGCTACACCCTCCTGTCTGGGGGCTGCAGAGAGTGATCAGGTCCCCCCTGAGCCTCCTTTTCTCCAAACACCCTGAGCTCCCTCAGCTGCTCCTCAGCAGACTCGTGCTCCAGACCCTTCCCCAGCTCTGGACTGGCTCCTCAGTGTCTTGTGAGGGGCCCAGGACCGGTCACTGGACACTCGAGGTGAGGCCTCACCAGTGCCAAAGCCAGGGGTATGGTCACTGCCCTGGACCTGGGGCCACGCACCTTCCACCATCCCCTTTGTGGCAGCTCATGGCCACATCCACCCGGCCTCGACCGCCTTCCATGGGGAGGGAGAGCGGCTGGGCGGCTGCGCCAGCAGTCGGGCACGGATTTGTGGCTAAACTCGAACGGTCAGTCACTGGAACAGGCTGCCCAGGGACGTGCTGGAGACACTATCCCCGGAGGTCAAGAGGCGTCTGGATCCGGCGCTGGGTGATGAGGCTGAGGGGTTACAGGGCCACTTATGGGCGGACGGTTGCACTGGATTGTCTCGAAGGTATCTTCCAACTTTAATGATCGCATGAAACCAAGCGGCCTTGCGTCCGTGTAAACAAGGCACCCGTGGAAGCACACCCCGACGCTCGAAGGCAGCGCAATGCCCGCCCCGGGGCACGGCCGCGCTCCCTCAGCCGCGGGTCCCTTTCCGGCGCCGCCCCGCCCGGCGCTGCCACATCCTCCGCTGACATCAGCCCGCGCCGCCATATTGAGCTGCCGCCGCCGCCAGCGCGGTCGCCCCGGGACCGGCCCGCTCCCCATGACTGCCCCCGGCCGGGCCGCGTAGGGCGGAGCGGCTGCCAGCCCGGCCCGTCCCGTCCCCCCCCGAGCCGCCGCCGAGCCCCGCTCTGTCCCCGCCAGCCATGACTTCCCTGACCCAGCGCAGCTCCGGGCTGGTGCAGCGCCGGACCGAGGCCTCCCGCAGCGCCGCCGCCGATAAGGAGCGGGGCGCCGGCGGCGGCCCCGAGGATGAAGGGCGCCGGGACGAGTCTGGCGACGACGAGAAGGGCGATTCCAAGGAAACGCGGCTCACCCTCATGGAGGAGGTGCTGCTGCTGGGCCTCAAGGACCGTGAGGTGCGGCCGGGGGCGCTGGGCAGAGGGTGCCCGAGGGGACAGCGGTTTTTGGGGGTGCTGTGGGAAGGAGAAGCCTGATGGTGGGATGGGGTCAAGGGCGCTGCAGAGTGAGTGTGGCTGTGGGCTTGGGGGCAGAGGGAACGGGGGACATGATGTGGCTGGAACAGGCTTGGTGTTTTGGAGGAGGTGGGGAAAAGGTGCACGGATTTTGGGGAGGGGGAGCAGGGCAGAGTCTGCAGCGCTGCTGTTGGGTTGCGGGGTTCGCAGAGGGGCTGTCATAGGAATACATATGAGAGGGAATATGGAGAGCCTGGGGCAGGATGAGGACGTGGATGTGGGGGCCAGGGCTTCAAGTCCAGCGTTGGACTTGAAGGCCGGGGTGAATTTGGCACATTTATCCTCCTTCAGCTTACCCATAGCTCTAATGTGGGAGATCCATTTACTCCTGTGGGGTTTGTCAGACAGAACTCCGGTATTTACGAGGTCCTCAGGTGCTCTAGGATGCTGAGCAGCCCTTTTCTACTAAGACTTTGCGGAGTAATGCATGTGAAAAGTATCTTTAAATTGGGAGTAGGGTTTTGTAACAAAAATGGGCCGTGAGTAGTGAGAAGCATGTCAAAGTGAAGAAATGGCATTATTATATAATTCTGTGTTTTTACTGATTTCATTGCTTAATAGTTTACCATGATACTGTGAATAACTCATTGAGGAAGGTGTACTTCCACCAGTGTGTTGGAATTTTTTTTTTGAAAAAGGCAGTCAATATAGAAAGCACACACACTGAAGAATGTCAGTTCTGTTGCGGAAGCAGTTTAATTTGATGTATAATTGAAGCGAAATACAACTTTATTTTAGATATGAGATATCGTATAGATTTGATTAAGCAACTTGCTTTTCTGTTTTTGTCAAGTAGACTTGCTTTTCTTTTTTAATTAGTGTGACAAGTAAATAATTTAATCCAGTTCATTGATTTGAATGGAAGTCTCTTGAAACTCTGTCTGTTCAGGAGGACAAAATAATGAGGGAGGGAAGCTGGTAAGTTATATGTTCTTTGACAGAACATTGCATCTAAAATGAATTTACTGGTTGATAGTGAATAAGGAGTGGTTTTCTTGATTAACATTTGCTTTTTAAATACATGCCACAGCACCAAGCCTGGCTTGGAGTTCAAGCAGTGTTTGACCAGTACTCTTGGGCACATGGTGTGACTCTTGGGGGTGATGCTCTGTGGGGCCAGGACTTGGACTCTGTGATCCTTGTGGGTCCTTTCCAACCCCTGTGACTCTATGATCTGTGTATATACTGTGTGTTATCAGAGCATATTCTTGTAGTCCCATTTTTTCAGATGGACCTTGCCATGGCATCCTGATAACCTCAGCAGACAGTGATCTCTGCTTCTACGTGTAAAATTGAAGGCTTGTGCATAAGAGCATTTCTCTTTCTACACGCCTGAATAGCTGGGGGAAAGTAAGTTAGGAGTGGCAAGAGCAATTGCTGGCAGGATTGGCTTAGGGTACATTACTTTGAGGAAGGTGGTATAAGCCGGGTGATCTTTCAGCTCGTTTTTTAACCAGGATTCTGTGCTAAATCTGCTGAATTGGTGGGCATTATGCTGTTAAGATTTCAAGGTGGGGAACATCATGTCTGCCCAGGAGGAATGTGTGGCACAAGTCTTCTTGGTGTATCAAAAGGCAATAGTTAATGCTGGGTCTAAGTCTACCTTTGCAATGGTGTGCATCAAAGTTATAAATTACCTGACTTTGCTAAGCACAGTAGTGACATACATTGCAGATGAACTAATATTTCTTTGTGTAGAAAAAGGAACTGAATGGTTACAGTGGCATGGGTATCCATAACTCCTCTAGGAATTTGCATTGGAGACATCAGACAAAAATAATTACTATGTCATCTCTAGGGCAGGGGGCTTAAATGCAGGAACTGTAGCATACCCTCTTTGTGAGCTATGTTAGATGTGAAGCATTGGGATTTGGACTTTGGTTTTGAGCCTGCTGGTGCCCCTGTGTACAGGGTACACAATTTAAACCATTTGTCACGCGTTTTCCTTCCAAAATGGGAAATAAAACTATAGGCTCATTTTCCAAGATGAATATTTTTTGTTCTCTGCTGTTCTAATGATAAGTAAGCAGAACTAACTTGCTTTACACATCTGGAAATGTTTTTTACAAAGTCTTTACTTCCAGTAGAATTACTGATTTACTGTAGCATTTGAGTGAGACTTTCTCAAGAGAGCGAGAAGAGCAATATAGGGTCTATGAAGTGTAATTGTGAAACTATACGAAGTCTAAGGGACAGGGAAAGGCAGGTTTATGAGATACAAGCTCAAATGAAAGCCTGTAAATTTAAAGCTGAGAATATCCTTCTGTTTATTCCAACAGGATAAAGCAATTTAATGTTTACTTTAAAATAAGAAAAAGAAATAAAAAAAATAGACTGGATTGGCCAAAGAACATATAAATAAAAAAATACAAAAACAAAGGCTCTGTTTTGGTCAAAGAACATGCTTCCCTAAAAATAGCAGCTTTCTCAGAAAACTCACTGATACATGCATTGATAACATAGCTTTCAGATTTTTAGGTAATTTTAAGCACTAGTTCAACACTAGTGGACGTGGCTCCACTTCGTGTGAATTGTATACAAAATACATCGTGTATGGAGCTACCTTTATACTTTGTAAGCGTACATGGAAGAGTCTTTGCTGTTCGGAAACAGTTTTTCAGGAAGATCCATTTAGTGATGCATTGGTGAGTTCAGTGTTTCCTGGAGATTGTTAGATACTCATGTGAATCCTGTTTTCAGGGTGTTGCAAGACTTTTGAGTTGTCTGGTTGCTGCTGCAGTATGGATTCAGTGGTGGGAATTTCTGGCAGCTGTAAAACAAACACACCACCCCTCAATCCAATTCCCAATGTCTGAACACAATTAACTGCATCTGAACATGCTTCTTGGACATGGCCTTTTTGGTTGTTAATGTCGTGTCCCCCACCAGCTTGGCCTAATTAAGTTGTTCATAATGTATGTGTTCTGGTAGCTCTTTTCCACCAACAGTTCTTCCATCTGTATCTTCTGTGTACATGTAACTATTTCTGTATTCCAAAGTCAAGACAGGTTGTAAAGGATACGTGCTGAAATATGTCCATGCCTGCATAACATGACAGATGTGGTGTCCTTGGAGGAGCAGAGAATAAACTGGAAGAAAATACGTTACTAAAATTTTTCAGGGAACCATCACAATACCTCCATGTATTTGGAAATCCTTCAGAAACATGTCTGGAAAAGGGAGTCAGGTTCATCCATTTAAAGCAGAGCAATATCCAGTTGCTATAGGAATGAAAAACACACACTGAAGTAAACCAGTGCTGTATTAGGTAAACAGCCAGTATTGTGATAGGATAGGTCAAAGCTGCAGCAAAAGGGAGTTACGGTTTAGAACTACTGAAGCAAAAGAAAGGAGTGATAAATATTAGAAGTTACATTTTAACTTATTTAAAATTGATAGCTAAGAGATGAGTACAGGGTAGCTGTTTCATTATGGGTCCGCCCGACATCTTGTAATTCAGTCCCATAAATATGGAGAGGTTGTGAAGTGTTCTACTTTGTAACTTGCTTCACTGAGGTTCATCTTTGTAGGGTTTCTTTTGGTTGTGGGTTTGGGTTTTTTGTGGGGTTTTTTCTGTCCTTTTTGCAATTTTCTTTTGGTATTTGTTGGGAATCTATTCAAATACAGCGGTGCACTCAGCTGCTTCTATCCTCTATACAATTACCACAACTAAACAAATTGAAGGAGCTAGAGAGACCTGGCATCCACCAAGATAAAATATTTATTTGATCTGTAACTAATTCCTTACTTGCTGAAATAATGCTCATGTAAAGTATACTGAAAAATATCTGCTTACTGCAGTCTACTTCAACATTAAATATTTCTTGGATTTTTTACCCTTTCTTAACTGAAGATTAAAATGTCATTTCTGAGAGTGAAGTAATGTTAAATCTCTTCATTAGGTACAGAAATTATCTTGGAACTTTGTTGGTCATGTTTGACCTTCAGAAATTTCATTTAGAAAGATTTGGTTTTGCAGCATAGCTTTGTGTCCAAACAGGTCACATGGAGGTGTCCAGCTTACGATATTTTTCTTTGTATTGAAATAAGGTATTGGGGAGCTAGTGTGCCTGCTTCAGATGGGCTATTTTGTATTGATCAGATTAGTACTAAAGTGTAGCTTCTTTTATTATTCTTTAAAATATGAATGTCTCAATTGGTTTCTGAATTTTATATTTTAATCCTAAAGGTACTTGCGTGAAAGGTTACATAGGAATTTCGAAAATATTCAAAATGTGGGTGGTGTTTTTCTGCTCTTAAGATTTTACTTAGTGAAAGGGATACTATGATGCAGAAGTTTGAGGGTATTTGCCTTTGTAAGAAATTAACAGTTCTGAAAAGTCTTCTTTGTATCCTTTTAGTATTTTTTTTGTCCCATTAAAAAAAGTTTGAGCAAGAGACTGAATGTCAACTTAGAAGTGCCCAAGTTTTGCTGGAAAATTTCTGAGACAAACAAGTGTAACTTGAAGAGGCGTCTACTGGGAATTAATTCGCATTGCAGTTGAAGAATGATGTATGAATGTGTTGAAACCTGGACAAAGACGTGCTTTTTCTCAAATGTTCAGGGCCTAATAGCAACAAATGTGTAATGTCTGTGGTGAAAAATTCTTTCTCTCATAGTTGCCTACCTTTTTGGTTTTTTTCTTTTTTTATTTCATGCCCATAGATAAATTACAGGCTAGGAGAAGATAGGAGGTGTGGGAGGATGAGTACCCCAATTCTCTTTGCTACGAGAGGAGTAGTGTCTCTTTACTGTGCTGCTGGGTGGATCCTGCTTTTGAGCTCTTTGGAGGATATGCTTATTTTTAATCATTTGCATGCAGTTGGTGTGGTTATCCCTGCTCTCATAGCATGGTTAATCTGTAATCTGTATTATTTTTCTATGGATAACTTTGAGTGCAGCAAAGTCCCTTTTTTATGGGAAGCTGTGTAGTGTAGGGCAAAGACAAAAACATTGTCAGAGCCTTTTTAGTAGTGCTTTCCAGTTTTTAAAGTGCTCTTAAACAAAGCTTTAACTTGAGCACTCTTAACAACACGCCATAACTCTTCTTCCTCTCCCTATAGCAAGCTGCTTTTATTAAAAATTTTGCATGAAGTATATACAAGAAAGTTTTACTCTTTACTGCTGGAAGACAAATAATCATGAAACTGAAAATAATACCTTGTATTAAAGAAGTAGTGGTATTTTTTCAGGTGTTCTTTGATCATAATGGGGATAACATGTTACAGCATTTATTTCAATTAGTCAGGATCCATGTAATGGGACCTCTTTGCAAGGGTAAATTGACCAGACTAAGTGTTGCAGGCACTATATTTAAGAATTACTTTCTTACAGATCACATAATTACTGCAGCACATACTCATCTCTGTGTTGCATTACTGGGAAGAGGGAAAGCTAGTGTGGAGTAAATGTGTGGCTTGGTTTCCCCTGCACAGACATTCTCAGTCTATTTTTTCATGAGTTTTAGTAAAAGAAGAAAAGAATTAGTTAACTAGCCATGTGCTGTTTTTAACTGGTTTTCTTCCTGGCTTGCAAACAGGTCTTAGATAAATTTCAGTAACTTGGTTTCTCTCAGAAATGTTGATGAAATGTTACTTCAGAATGATTTCACATGCACTTTTTAGACATAAAAATCATGAGATTGCACATAAAACAGTTCTCAGCTGCTCTCTTCCTCCAAGTACACTGTATGTAAGCCTGGATGAGTAGGAGCACAAACAAGTAGAAGCACAAAATCACGGTGCTGTTAGTCTGAGTGTGAGCCAGCATTGTGCATGCCAAGTCTTTCCCATTTCCCCCAGTACAACTCATAAACTTACACGAAACGACTGCACTTCACCCTTTTCCCCCCCTTTTTCCTCCTGTGTTTGTGATTGAAGTAATACATGCTATAAGCTAAATCTTTAGAATGGGGGAGGTGTTATATTCAAAGCTGGTTTTTTTTATTTGTGAATGTTACAGGATTTATTCATCACACTGGGAAATTAGTTGTCAGGCTTTGTGCATATCTTTCTGTTGCTGATAGTCTTTTAAGCACTTGTAAGCTGCTTTTTGCTATATACTTTCTAGTCATCTGCCTTTATGGTCTTACCTAGATAGCATCATGTGGTTGTGTTATTTGGAGTCCACAGCTGACAGACTATCTTTTATACATGGTTTTACCAGGAGGTTTGTATTTAGCTTGTTGTTCTTGTACAGCACAGCACATTGCACACTGCACTTTTACTTTTCTTATTTCAATAGACACTTGATTTTTACTGTGGCACTTCCACACCGGGCAGTCTCTACCACGAGAGAAGCATTCAGTACATATTGTGTTGTAATTTCAGTATTCTGTCTTCTGCAGTGCAGATATATGACACTCGTGCAACTTGAGGTAAATGTCAGGTGGATGTTCTGTCTGTACTGATCACTCAGGAACGGCTGACTGCAACTACATTGCCTGAGCTGGATATTTAAATGGAACTCCTGCTTTAACAGCTTCTTTAGACTACGGCTGAGACTTTCAGTTTACAGTTAGTATATGTTAAATACCAAATGGAGGAAGTTGTCCCTTTTAATGTGAGAACAATGCAGAGGGTGGACTTTTTATTTAATCTCATAACAAAGGTGTTGATTTGGCATAATTATGAGATACTCTGTTTCTGGAAAATTGTTTGCACCGGGACAAGTGAAACAAGTGAGAAACTAAGTTTGTTCTGAAGAGAACTGAAAGGAAGATGGATGAGATTTAGACAAAGAACAGAGGAATCTCTCTCCTTTATGTACACAGTTTTTTAAAGACCCAAAACATGACTCTAGAATTCTATCCACATTAGTGACCAGATGCAGATTACTCAAAATTAAGCATTGTGCAGCTCCCCAGTTTGAAATAATATGTTTTACACAGTGGTTTTAATTGTGACTGCTGTAAAAGAAGAGGTAGAACAGAGGGGAGGGGTAGGTGTTTTATTTGGGAACAGATACACTGTATTTATAAGCCTGGAGGAGGGAATTATAATTTTAATCAATGTGGGGCCTAGTTAGTCAAAGTTAGTGAAACCTTCAGCTCTTATTTAGTCATCCAGTAAGGGACTTGCTTTGTTTGTATTAGAAAGACATACCAGATTCAGGTTATTCCTTCATGTTTTTAAGAGAAGTGTACTGGACCTGTCTGGGGTAGAGTTAATTTTTGTCATAGCAGCCAGTATGGCGCCATGTTTTTTGTTTTTGACCAAAATGTTGATAACACAAAACAGTGGTGATAATGCGCACCTTGTGTTTTCTGTTGCTGAGCAGTGTTTGCACAGCATCAAGGCCGCCTCTGTTTCTCACTCTGCCCACCCCTTCAGTGGGGTGGGCAAGAGGCTAGGAGGGGTGACAGCCAGGACAGCAGACCCCAAATTACCAGAGGGATACCTTGAGCTGTGCAGTGCCATGGTCAGCAATAAAAAGAGAGTGGGTAGAGCAGGGTAGGTGGTCATAGCCAGCGGACCACCTAGGCATCATTCTGCTTGTGGGAGGTGGTAAGCAAGTGTTTGACGTCATTTACTTTTGTTTTTTCACTTAAGGTCTTCCTTTTTTTCTCCCCCCATGCCAAAGTGACTGAGGGAACAGTTATGTGGGACTTAGCTGTCACCCTGGCTCAGACCAGCACTAGGGGACACTAAATTCTAATTAAACATTTATTTTATATAAATGTCAGATTCTACATTCAGTGACAATAGGCAGCAGAGGAGAAATCAGTTTGTTGAAATCAAAGGTTATTAAACAAACTAATTACGTCTTAATTTTGCAACAATACGGAGAACAGAGATTGGACACTGATGGAAGGTGGCTTTGCAAGAGTCATGCAAATATTTGAAGTAATTATCTGCTTGTGTATACAATTAACCATGAAGGAAGTTGGGCTTCTGAGTTTGTCTTTTCATTTCTAAATGAGCAGTCAGACTCTTAAATGTTGATTTAATCAGAGGTCTCATAAGGGCTCAGCAGTGTGTCTGCGCTAGTTGCCTCCTCTTTAGCAAATTTAAGGTTTTTATTATCTTTGTTTTAATGAGAGATATGCATATGTAACATATGCCTGTGTACGTGCTTGGAAACGTGGGCAATAACATTTGGCTTTAGTGCTTTCAGTGCCTGACAGCAGCTGCTGTGTGTTATTTATTCCTAAATGCAGTAGCAGGTTAATCAAATACCTGACAAGTTCCTTGTCAAGAATCCTGTGCTATGTAGAATATGTAAGCATGCTTTCCTAAAGTATTTCTATGTTTGAATGTCAGAACATTTCAGAGATTTCCTCCACTAACTTATCTTCTATTTATAACTAGGGTACAATTTATGTTCCAGAAAAATGGCTAATGATTTCATTTGCATGTAAAGAGGAAATCAAGGGGGGCTAGAATCAAACATCAAAGTCCTTGCCTTGTAGTATTCCAATAATAAACATTCGTGCACTCTGCCGTGCCTTTTTCTTCTTTCAGAAGTTTCATAGGTTAGCATGTATCATTAGATGCTCCTGCAGGTTTCTGGGTTGAGAAGGTGGTGGCTTATTTGAAAAGTCAGATTTACAGGAAAGAGCTAGCTAGGTATAGATTGAAAAAGATCTAATCTAATGTGAAGAAGAATCCAGTTTATTTAAATTGCACTTGATTGAAGTTTGAATATTTTTCCTTTGACACATGAGAAAATCCAGAGTATTCCTGTAGCAGTATTTACTTTTTTTTAGCATTTACAAGGTTCGGATATCTTGTTTTTATCTTTTTAGTATTCTTACTAAGTTTCCTGATGGCACCAACTTGAGATGAGCTGTTCATCCCTGGAAGTCATATAGGCACAGCAGAGAGACCGTCACAAATCAGAGGGTTGGATATCAACAACCACATGAAGTTTAACAAGGGCAAGTGCCAGATTCTGCAGTTGGGACGGGGCAACCCTGGATGTAGGGGGGGGAATGAGGTTCTGGAGATGCCTCAGGCACATGGTGGGATTGTTTGGGGTGTCCTGTGCAGGGCCAGGAGTTGGACTTGGTCAACCTTGTGATTCCCTTCCACAGTTATGGATACAGGATGTGATAAGTTATGATTCTGTGTTTTCTGGGGGATGACTGGTAAAAGGGATGAATGTCTCCTAAATTATTTTGTCTTCAGAATGTCTTCAAAATGTTTTTTCCAGATCCTTATTTTACTGGCTCTGAAATCCCTTTGTTACCCATTTTAGAGATATCTGAAAAATGAAATTCTCACTTTTGGTTATTAACTCTATTGTTGTTTATATAATACATAGAAAATAGCCTTCTCTGAATGCAGTCATGTCAAGTGAAGCTGGGTAATGTCTTTAACCAAATGTTTTAAAACAGGTTGGTCTATAGAAGCAGTGAAACTCAATATATTTCACACAGTAGGTGTGAAAGCCATTTCATAAGGAAAATGGACAGTTTGTCTTTTTGTAATTTGCTAATAATTAAGAATTCTATTGAATCATGTTGCTGTCTGAACCAAAATTCAGTTTTGTGTTTCAGGATTGTTTGGTGTCTTGGAATCTAAGCATGAGGAAAAGAAAATTGAGTGTGTTCTCAGTTTAACCATCATTCTTGTATTCCAGAAGTTTGGAGGTTTTTTGTCTCTCTTGTTTCATAAGTCCATTGATGGGGGAAAAGATTGAAACTTTTATAATTGAAGTGTTATTCAAGCAAGACACTCTAACCCTGAACATTTTGAACTAAGTTCCTTGCCAAAAGAAATTGTTTTGGGGCTTGCCAAAGAATGCTGCCAGAGAAGCTGAACTTGGTTTTATGTTTAAATCTGTCCGGCATTGTGTGTACTAAGTGTCATGGAGTTAATTCCTACCTTATTCTTAGAGGTAATAAGTTGATAGGTATTAAGAGTTAATAAACTGAAATATGTGTATTGAATGTTTATTAGAGAGTAAGAATTGCTGGGTCATTAAAGCATATGCATAATTTGACTATGTTAAGTTGTCTTGTTTGAGACTTACTGCCTGCTGCAGCTTCTGTGATGTGATTGCATTCAGGTTGATATAAATTACAATAACCCACATTGGAAAGAAAAGAACAGATCTTTTTGGTTCCCTGAAGATGAAAATTAATCAGGTCATACAAGATACATACGGTGAGAGCAGTCTGCTTTTACCATGAGAATTCCAGTAATTTTGGACATTCCAGCCTGTCTTCGGTGCATGTTGCAATGGTTTTTCCTTTTTCTCGCCTTCTGTAATTGTTTTCTGTTGTTTGCATTTTCCCCACATTCTTATAAATGTGTTTATTTAGGGCAGCAGAAAAGCTTTTGATTGGTTCTCACTGGACTTCAAGGTGCTTTGTATGTTTAGTCCATCTAAGGCTACTGAAGCTGAATCAGAGGTTCACAGAAGTCTGTATAAGGACCTAGCTAAGGTGGAACAAATGGTGGCTGGCTGCAGAAGAGGAGTTCTGGTATTGACCAGCATTTCTGTTTGTCATTGAAACCTTGGAAAAGTTTGTGGGCTTTTTTGAGTTATATGTTCATTCTTAGGAGACCACTTTGCCTGCTATGTTGTGAAGCTTATTGTAACAACATGCTGGAAGAAAGTACTTCCTTTTTTTTTTTTTAAAGGGTTCATTATTTCTAACAAAAAAATCTAAAAATTACGTAATAGAAGTTTTTGACTGAAAATGTCAGGTGTCAGATTTGTTGGACAACTACTTTATAAAACACAGTATTAAATTAAACATCTATAGCATCAGTCTTGCTGACTCTTACCTCATGCAAGAGATGCAAAAGTGTCTTAGTTGCTCCTTATAGAACGATGACGTTCCTAAATAAATTACTAACTTTTAAGAGCTTTTCATATCTCAAGAGTCTGTAAACTCAGTTAGTGGCTTTGATTTGCCTGAGATTTTTGTTTGTAGTTGTTATCACAAAGAAGAGGCTTACTTACCTGCAAATGTCAGACCATTTACCTTTGTGCAATCAGCACTTCCAATCAGCAGTTTCACCTTCAAATAGAAAGGATAGGAACAGAATCATGTGCAAGTGTTAGGAGACAGTGCTCCACACTGTTTTTTATCCTCTCCTAGTGCTGTCAGCTGGTACCTCCATTTAATCCAAGAGGACGTAGTGTTTCTGTTACTGAAGAATGCTGGTGATAGGTGCATTTGGAGTGCTCAAAATTAGGCTTCTGGGTCAACAGAATGAATTGAAATGCTATGATAAAACATTATTTATAATAAACCACATACTTTTGTTATCCTTTCTCTAAATGTTCTGCTTATGTTTTATACTTGCCCTATTTGAATTTGGGAGCAGCTTTAATAAGGTGTGTTGTAGAAGTTCTTCAGGTGATGTGAGTGCTTTCAAAAATTCAAACTACTAACCAGTGTTAGTAGCTGTAGAGAGACTACATAAAGGAAACAGTGTATTGAGATGGTAGTTATCTTCTTTGGGAATATGATAGCTCTGTGCTTTTCACTCCACTAGTACTCTTCATTAGAATCAAAATACTTTTAGGCAGTGTTTCTTTCATGAGCAATTGTAGCTGTGAAGCAGATTGAAGTTGTAAAGTTGCTTGTGACCAATTCGTGTGTTGGATATGGGATGCAGGGGGAAGGAGCAGACATCTCCGGCATGAAAACCATGGCAGACCAAAGTTCCTAGTAACTCTTCACCTGCTGCAGTGTACCTGGACAGTGTATGCTGTTAATCCTTTCCCTTCTGTTCTCCCCAGCTGTCTTTCTGTGATCACAAAACTACTACTTCAGGAAGGAACTCCTTGACTAAAAAAGTGACAGTTCTGTCAAAATTGTGATTAAGTCCATTATGAAATAAAATTTGCCACAGCCTCTATTTCAAGATAAATTGTCTCTGCTTGTCTTTTGGAGTAGGTTTTGAATGGGTGACAGATGATGATTTTATATTATTACGTTCTCTCTGTGCTTTGTGTTGGCTAATAATAGGCTAGTAGGCACCTCTGAAAAATTGCTGTTGCTTCAGAGACTCAGAAAGGGATGCTATTGCTGTCTTGTCAGATTTAAATAATATAACTTCCTATTTATGGTCATCAAGGTAGTCATTGCTGAAGTCCAAAATGGGGAGCTGAAGGTAATGGTACATAGCGCATGATACCTTAAGCTTCATGCTTTTTGTCTTTTCTGAGCAGATTTTGGTCATGAATGGCTTCAGCACAGATATCCCAATAATGTACAATTTTTTCCCCTGTTCTTTGTCCCAAAGACTAAGTTCTGGCTGAAACTATTCCGATTATAAAAACTATTCAGGCTTTAAATGCAGTTTATCTATTGAAGTGTGGGTTGTCACTGAACAGGATGCTGTTAAGCTTTGCTGTCTGTCCCAACCACATTCCTTCCCTTTCCTGTGCTATTCCTGAAATTTGTTCACCTGCATGTTGAATCAGGTGAGGAGCTGGCCATTAGCTCTCAGAAAGACCACTTGCTCATCTGTCTGGCTACACAAATGCTGCTGTGGACTCAGGAGAAAGAACAGCAATGTGCCTCCATAGGGTGAAGAAATACTTTGTCTTCAGCAGCAGTTCAGACTTCGGACTTCTTCCTTGGGTTTAGTCCTCAAATGGCTGAAAATGAAGATATAGGGAAGGACATACCTTCTCCAATTACATGCAAGGTTTTGTGCAATGTTAAAATGAGATGTGGTGACATTGATTTGAAAGGTCAGTAAAACTGAAATGAATCTCTCCAAGGTAAAAAGTAGTGACTCACAAGGGCTGCTTGTGCTGGGAAAGTAATGGAACACTGGGGTATCATCTTGTCCTGCTTCTTTTCCTGCTGTTTTTCTCCCGCTGTTTCTCTCTGCCACTTTTAGTACCTCTAAGAAAAGAAAAACGAATTTATGGATATATAGAACATGAGTCTTTCTCAGAATTGCCTATGCACAGTGATAATGCAGGTACACTTTCCTTTCATGATACTGCTGTGTAAATGTTAGATGTGAGTATAGTCTGCTAATTGTGCTAATCAACATGAAAAGCAGCTCATAGAAAATTTATACCAGCAGGTGACTCAATTTGCTTTGTCCAGTCCTACAGGTGATCTGAACTGACTCTGAAAAGTTTTTTTTCCAAGTTTCACATTCACTTTAGTTAGTCCATCTCAGGCTTACGTCTCTTGTCAACTGTTTCCTCTTCTTCTCATCTCAACAGCAGAACTGAACGTTGTGTGTTCCCTGTGTCTCCAAACTGTATCTTTATTATTCTGGCATGTGTATTTGGCAAAGGTCCCTAATTGTCCTCAGTAACTTCCCCTGATGCCAGCAAGCATGGAATATTTTCTAGTATGTTTGTCATCTGTGATTTCTGAGAACATACCATAAAAATAGTCTGCCACATATTGGAAAGAATAGATAACAAGGAAGAAACACTTGTTTGGGAAAGCTCAACACTTGTTTGTATGTAAACAAACGGATAGTTTTGTGTCTCAGAGCTTTTATATTACTAGCCCCAACAGAGTTTGAGTGCTGTCTATGCAGAAGTAATGAAAGTAACAGCAAACTCCAGCAAGTTTGGGAAGTCAAATTTTTCTTATCTTTCATCATCCAGGTACAACTTGTTGCAATTTTTTTTTTCTGAAATACTGTTCTAATAGAGAACAGGGCACCTGTAAATTCAGAATTTACCATTTACTAATGTGAAAGCTTTCTTTAACCTGAATTGTGCCTTCTAGCTGAGAAACCCAGAAGTTAAGGATTTGATGTCTTCTCATGATACTGTAAGGTTTATTACCTCAGAGCTGGGACTTCAAACTCCTCAGGAGCTGTAATTGTTTACTTCTGCTTTCTGTTAGTTGGCCAGCTTCCCTTCTGATTGAGCTGCCATGGCTGGAACGAGTTTAACCAACATTTAGTTTGTTTTACCTGTACATGAAGTTTCAGACATTGCGTTATTTACCAAATTTCGAAGTCTTTTTGTTTGTATCTTTCATAAAAGAAAAATTAGGAATTTCCTGAGAGCAGGAATTTAGGGGTTTGGGTAGCTGTAGTGATGTTTCTCCTTTAGAAGGTTCCCTCCAATTGTTTGGTTTATTTCAGTTGTTTACCGTAGATGTTTTAGTTTGGTTTTTAGGTAGAGGGTGCTAGATGAGGATCTAAGGAGTACTATTAAGTTTGAATGTAAAACGAAAAGGCTTTTAGAAAGGAAAGCATAGACTGGGCAGTGTTATGTGCATTATCCCAGAGAAACTTCTGCTGTGGTTCCTCAGAAATGTAAATTGAGTCTGAGTCAGGGCCAAAACTTTGACCTGACACTGACCTGTGATAGAGAATATGAGGCTGTGTGGATCTGAGGATGGGCCTAAGGGGCCTTTTGTGTTAAAATACAGAAATACTTTATTTTTTGGTGAGTAGGCGTCAGTAACCCACAAGTTATCCTCGCATACCATTATATGACTTTATGATGCTTTTTTAAAAGACTATGAAGCTTATTTCTGTTTCCAATGGCTCTGTGGTCTGCGAAGTAATCTGCAATAGCTTGAGACCCTTTGGATTAGAATGCATTGGCAGCTACAGCCTGTGTTCTGTAAACAGCTGCCCGTAACCACATGAGTTAAACACATAAAACACGAGTTAATACCATGTGTGTATTTTGAAGCCTCAGAGTTGTAACTCTGCAAGCATTTTTCTTTCCTTTCTCTTGAATCTGAGGTATTTTCATGGATGTTTTTACTCTGCCCTCTTCCTTTCTTGTCTGTGCCAGGTATAGGAGAACTGCTGTTCACCTATTCTGAGTTAACTGAAGAAGTGGAGAGGGAATGTATATTTCTGTAGCGCGAAGAGATTTTTAGCAACTCTGACATGTAAAACAAAGTATTCCTGAGTAGAAGATTACCCAGTCTTTTCTGAATCTTCTGTTCTGTATTTTATTAAGAAAGTTTTCTTTATTTTTTTTTTCTTTTTGTTTTTTTAAACGTTGTAATCCATTAGGGATTACTTCTCCATCTACATAAATGTAAGATGACATCTACAATTTATTTGCATTTTTTGCACTGTTACTGCTGGGTAACTTTAAATTGCATTTGGGAAATAGAAAATAGTGATATTCATTCAGTGGGGTCTTTTTGTTTGCTTTTTTATTTATTTTTTTGTTTCAAATAGAGCTAGTGTGAGAGTAGCCTGGAAGCTGAGTATTAACAATGCAAGAGGTAACCGTGAGAGTCATTGCTCTGTGAAGGTTGGCTATTTTGTGCTTAAGTGAAATGACTTTGAAGTTTTTTGCAAGTCTTAAGGCAGTCTTAATTATGCAGAAATCACTAACATATTTGGCCCCGAATATCTTCAGGCACATCTGATGCAGTTAGTCTTCTCACTCTGATTTTTTTACATACTTATAAAGTGAAAGTGGCCATGGCTGCAGTGCCCTGTTGGATCAGACATAAGGTGTTAACAATATTTAAAAAAAATACCCTTTTGAAAAAAAACCCTTTTGAATTTTAAAGTTGCTCAAGTAACTTAATGGCTCTAAAGAGACTAAGTAGAAACAGGAAGTGGAAAGAAAGGTGGTTTTGGTAATTGGCCTTGTTATACAATGGACTGTTTGATAGGTGGGAGTTTCAAGTGATTAATGAATAACTGAACAGGAATGCCTGTGTGGGCTGGAGGTGGGTAAAAGGCAAAGGAATAGGAAAAAGTGAATAAATGCCATTGGAGCTGGTGGGCAAGAAATGGCCTAATGAACATGGATTTTAAATAACTGATTCTTAAAGCAGAAAGAGGATCTTAGTGTCAGCTCTGTGCTTTGCCATACCTAGGTGGAAAGTCTGAGCTTTCAAAGTTAATGTGGTAACAAGTATTTGGTGTAAAGTTTATTCTTATTTCCCTTTATGCTTGTCTAGCAAAACTAGTTTTTAGCTGGAAGTTTCTAGGTCAGGTCTGCTGAAAAATGCTTTTGTGCTGTGTTTGTGTAAATAAACATGACAGTTGTAAACAGTCTTTTGATCTTTGAGTTATTGTAGATTTAAAATTTTGTCTTGCAAGCTATTCATAGCTTAAAGTGCTATTCTAGTGTGATTGCTGTCAGATAAAAATAATCCCCTGCTTTGTAAGTCTTACCCCCTGCTACTTAGCAACTTTAATGAAATAAGTTTGTTTTTTTTTTTTTTAGTTAGAAAGTTTATAAAGCTATAAGACTTGCAGGAAGATGGATAAAGTAAAAATACTTGGTATTGTATTTGGGAGAAAACTAGTGCTGTTAAAGAGCATTAAATAGTGGAATGAGTTGCATTTCTAAATAGTGGTGTTTGCTCTTCAGTCAAGTGTTTTGAGACTGCTAAGAATTTGGAATAAATGAACAGTTTAAAAGCCACATCCATGTCTTGTTCCAAGTGCTGTAATGAGCAGTGGCCAGGTCACATTCAGAGAGAGGGTGGGCTCAGGATGACAATTCCCCCAGTGAATGTTGACAACCTCCTGGTCCACGTATGGTTTACAGATCCATTGCTGTCTGTCAAATTTCATTATTGATCTTGTTTTTAAATGATTTTTTAAAAACTTCTGCCTTCCTGTTAAAACAATTGAATGGAAAAACAGAAAAGAAGTTGGCTACTGACTCCTAACCTGTAAGCTAGCTTTGTTTAGCCCTTGTTTCCTTTACAAATAGTGCATTATTCTATATTGCCGTTCCACTTCTCCATATATTATTAATTTCCACCCCTTTGTTTCACTTTCGTGCACATTTTCCAGTTATGCTGTATGCCATTTAAAGTAGGTGTCAAGAGGGTGTTTGGAACATCAAAAGATAAGTGTCTCTCATTCAGTTTTAGTTACTCCAGGAAGATTGAGTTAATTTAAAGGATTATTTAGTTAGACTGTTGTGTGCTAAACTGATATTCTGTGAAGATTCCTTCAGTTATCTGATATCTTTGCAGTAGGTGTCAAAACCAACCAGTTCATCTACTGGAACAATCCAGAAAGATCAGTTTAATGGATTGAAAATAATCTCTTTCCTAACTCTATCAGTAGCTGTGCAGTTTCGGTGTATGGAAATACAATGTTCCTTCTCTAGAGGATCACTTGTGATCTCTCAGACTGGGAGGCTGAAAGAAAAGAAGATGGTGACACAGGATACATTCTCATTACTTCAATGTCATCTAAGCCATCAAAACAAGCAGCTCCATTTATGAAGGATATGATCTTTTTAAGCTGTCTTTCAGGATTACTTGGTTAAAAACTGTTGGGTGGTTGTAGTTAATGTAGTCACTTCATTGAAATATAGTAATTTTAAAAATAAATTCAGCGTTTGGTACTGAAAAAGGGAAAAAAAGTCAGCGCTTTAATGCTTTGCATAATAATATTAAACTTTCTGTGACTATAAAGAAGTGTAAATTTATTGTGCCTGGGAGTTAGTGCAGTAGATTTTTAGTTGGCGTATTCATTGTCTGACTTCAGAAATTATTATGTAAAGAGATTGACTGGATATAGAATGCAGGAGTCATATCTCTTCCCGCTCAAGCAAACACTGCACCTTATCGTGTGTGTTATTTGGCAAAGACATGTCTGGTGCCAACCAAAATCTTAGTTACAGAATGGGATTATAGGAGTAGCTGATACGTGCAAAGTATCAACTCTGGAGTAGAAGGCTGATTAGATAACTTCTCAAATGTCTTTCCAAATTCATGTTTATGGTGTTTTAAATAAATATATGGGACTTATTTCAGTAATTACCTTAGAGATTCAGGGCTTTTGTAGACATTTGAGAAGTATTGGTCATCTATATAATACAGCTCTTGAAAATATCTAAGAGCAAAATTGAAGCAAGTATTCTCATGTTCCTGGAAATCTGTAATTGATGGCGTTAGTTAGAGATTGGTTTGTAAATGCAGTGGACTTAGGATATGTGCATCGTGTATCTTTATATGTTGGCAGCTTTTGTCTAAAAAAAGAATTAAATTGACTTGCTCTTAATTTAAGCTAGTCTTGATTATTGGTTAAGGCAAATTTATGAAAATCAGAGCTCTCTTCCACTCTTCCCCCCCACTCTTCTTGTCTTGTGTGCAGCACCTTTCTCTAAAGTATCCCAAAGTCGGTGTTTTCAGAAGTCCTTCACTAGAGGACTTGGGAAAGATCTTTTTGAATCATATCAAACATTTCTTGGAACATTTCTCAATGATGTTGCTTTATCTTAGATACTCATATTAAAAAATATGCAAGAACATCGTTGGCTACTCCGTATAAAAGAATTCTTTTTGTAAGATTTCTTTTGGTCATAACTGTTGAACAATGGAGTACAAAAGTCAACAGATGTGTTTCTAGATACTGATGAGTGAGTGTTTTGGGTCAGGTGGTCTGTTCTGCCATTTAAGCAGACAGCTATCAATGCAGAAATAGAGATCAATCATGGTAGGTGTGGTATGCTTCATACAATAAATGTGGTTTGCAGTTTGTATAAGAACTGTGCTTCAAGCTGTAAAAATACATGTTTTCAAAGGATTTAAATTACAAAATAGTACCTGTTCCAAATATTTCTTCGAAAGCTTTTGTCTTTTAGTTTACTATGTTCAAGCCAAAAGAATCTGTTCTGTGATTTGTGATGATTGCCACATTTGTGTTTTCCAGATTTGTATACTCCATAGTTAACTTAATACCCATTTTTAGTTTATTGTTGCTTTATCAGCACTATGTTGTTTATGGATGTAAAATCATGTTAATGTTTCTCAGTCACTCAAAAGGCCATGTGATGTAAGTAATGCCAAATGCTTGATGTCTTAAAAATGTCGTGAGTTTATTTTGACTGTGTATAAAACTACACTTTTTACCTCACAGTTCTTGATATTGCCCTCTTTCATTCTGTATCATTTTCCTGAGGATTCCCAGTTCTTCAAAAGGCAGAGTGAGTGTCAAAACTAAGAGGATGAGGCTGTTTCTCTTTCATGTTTTCAGGGCAGCAGTGATAGTGACTAGTGATGCAACTTCAAAAGTGTGAAAGCAGGAGAACTGCTTAGAGAGCACAGCAAGGCCATTTTTCTGTTTGCTTTCAGGTGGAGATGGAGATATCTTACTGACTTTGGTTCTTCACAGGGTTACACATCGTTCTGGAACGACTGCATCTCGTCGGGATTGCGTGGCTGTATGTTAATTGAATTGGCATTGCGGGGGCGTCTCCAGCTGGAGGCCTGTGGAATGAGGCGCAAAAGTCTGCTCACAAGAAAGGTGAGTGCAGAAAATGATCACATTTACTTGTCATGCTCGACACAATACAGGAGCTATAAATTACAACTGGTTCTGAGAAAAAGGAAAGTTTTCTGTTTTCTTTACATGAGGATGATGATTCTGAGTAATGACCTAAGGTGGATGTGCAAAGTTAAAAAGTATTTTGGTGGCGAGATGAAGTGCCTTGGAACATCTCTGCTACCTGTTCTATGCCCATCTTTGTTCTCTGGATGTGTTGCTGGTACTGTTTGAGCCTTGCATTAACCCTTGGCAGTGACTCTGGCCAGGGTGCAGTGGCAGCAGTTACTGCCAGTGGCACCAGCTGAAGGAACTGGCTTTTGCTGAAGGAACTGGCTTTTGCAATGCTGGTGGGATGTGGGCTGAGGCTGAAAGAAATGGATAACTGCCACATGCCAGATGTGTCCTGCAAGCCACCAGTTTATTTCTGGTATGCACAATGCTTCAGTTTGTGCTTGCATTGCATGGGAAGGAAACCATCTGTAGTGGTTTCAGTTTGCCTGTTTTGAGTGTCTGGCCAAATGCCAGCACACTTATCAAAATTTACCTGATTTTGCTGTGAGATAAGGATTAGGAATAGGCAAAGCAGGCTTAAACTTTAAGAATATAAGGAAAATTTATTAATAAACCTAGGACAAAGAGAAAAAACCAAGAAGATCCAGAACAAAACCTTCAGACCACCCCTCCTTCCCCCACCTCTCCATTTCTTTCCCCCTGACAACACACAAAAAGACAGCACTTCGACTTCCAGTCAGTTTACCACCTCTGAAATAGCCTTTGTCTCAGTTCCTTTAGGGAGAAAAGTCTCTTTTGCTTATACCATGGATTCTCTGTAAGAAAATACAGTTTTTTAGTGGTTTTTCAGCCTCACCACCTGGGAGGAAAGATCTGCTTGTGGTGGATCCCTCCCCCCACACCAGTAGCCTTCCCACAGCTACTACAGGGGGGTCATGACAGTTCATGGGGTACGCTTTTAAGGATGAGCAGTTCTGTTGCAGCAGCAAAGAAAATCCCCTTCTTCTGTGTCTAGCAGCACAGGTTCTCCTGGCAACACTAGTTCTCCAGCATTTCCTGGAGCCAGGGACAGCTCACAGTGTCTTCTGTGTCTCAGCTCAAGCTTCTCATCAGGCTGCACTTATTTCAGCACCTACTCATCTCCACCCAGGTGCCTTGGCACACTGGCTGCAGTTAGAACATCACATCCCCCCTTTGGACTATTTCCTCACATACTACAGGGAATTTAGTAGCTTAGTCCCAACCATGGTTCCACAGAAGAATTTTCAGCTTCACAATTGAAGCACTTCTTATGCTCCTCCTTCTAGGTATCAGTTCTGCTTCCTTCACTGACTTAGAGACTCTGTACTGCATTTATGTAGATGTCCTCACTCAGTTCCTCTCTCTGTGCAAGGAAGGATGGGTGTCTGTAAGTTTAGTCCAATAATGGAGAGGGTTAATCTCTCTCTCTCTCTCTCTGGCATTGTGATGATCAGGTGGTCTCTGCCGGTGCTGTCCAAGAACAGCATTCCAGCATCCCAAGCTGGGGGAGGAGAGCAAGGGCTCAGCCCTGCCTGGCCAGAGCTAGAATTTATGACCCAGCTGTGTCTAAACCCTGAAAGGCTCAACAGCAACTCCAGACCCCCTTCTCCCCTGCCTCTGGTGGGGGGGGAAGCAAAGGCCCAGCCTTACTGGAGAGAGAGCAGTGAGACCTGCTTCTCTCTGAAGAGCAGGAAGGAAGAGGAAGAGGCTCAGAGGTCTTCTGCTTATATATGATTTTTTTTTTTCCTCGAAGGTGGATCAACCTTTAATTGGTTAGCATATACATCCATTCTCAAAACTACCTGGTATTGGCTCTCTCTCCCAGGAAGGAAGTTGTATCACTTCCTGCAGCATAGGTCACTTGCTAGATTTTGACACCTCCTAACTAACCCAGGACATTATCCTTGTACTTGGGGCCCCTAAGAACACAAAACTATCCAGTTCAAGCTTGAGGCTGGTGTGTTAAATTGGTGTGCTCTCTGACCTTCAGGATGGCCACATTTCTAAGGTCCTTTATAGAATTAGGCTGAAGATTTAAGGTGTTTATTTTTTACTTTTACCACTGAATTTTTCCTTTGTACAAAATGTGCAAAGTCACACTCTTGGAAGAATTTTTACTTCATCAGCATTAGAGGATACTTGTAAAATAAGCCTATTGAAAACCTGGTCAAATGTTGTCTGTGCACCACAAATAAATTCTCTCATAGCACATTTCCCTGTCAATATTATCTTTTGCTAAATTTTAAGGAAAGCTTGTGAATTCCCCAACCTTCTCCCAGCTGCCTTCACTTCAGAAAAATCGAACCTGTGTTCTGACAAACAGCCCCTACTTCTTTTAGCCTCATTTAAGCATATTCAGCATTGATTTCTTCGCACATTTTTTTTCCCCCCAGAGCTTTTGGCTTCTTAGGCATTCAGTAATGTTCTTCTTAGGCATTCAGTCAGGAGTTATTTTCATTCTGTGAAAACCTTGTCAGTTCTATCTACTTGAAATACTAACTTTGAGGTTGCTGGATTTTTTAGGAAAACGGAAAAATAGCCTGTATGCATATTCATTAAAGAATACAAGCAAAATTATTGGTCTGGCTTGTGATTGGTTTTGGTTTGTTTGTGGTTGAGTGTTTTTTGTTAAATTTTATCATACGGTTTTGAGATTAGGTAGATGTGTTTGTTTAAGGTGATTTAAAAGCTATGTAATTTAGAGGTTTTCTTTTTCTGCTGTTGTAAGGCATTTGAGATACTTTTCTGTTTTCAGGAAGGAGGGTTCTATAAAAATAGGCATTAATTTAAAATTTAAATTAAGGTTGTTTTCTGCTTAAGTACTTTGCTGCAAATAAAATCCCTAACTGCACCACCTCCATCAGTTTAGAAATTATTCTTGTGAATGGTTTGTGTTGTTTTGCACCTTATTTGAAGTTTTCTATTAACACTAAATTTCAGTCTTGTTTCTGTGTTGGCCAGATTTGAGTGTCTCTAGTCTGTCAAATGTCCTCCTTGTCCTGCTTCTGCAGGCTTTGCTCCCCATGCCCGTAGCTTTTGCTGTGAAAAAATACTGTGCCTAGGAAGTTGAAAGAGTGGTCTAATAATGCATCCAAGGTTGTGATTCAATGGCTAAAAACAAATTTACTTTGATCAGTTTTGTTTTTACTTGAACTGCTCTCTCAGGTGGGGCACAAGAGATAAGGTGAGGACAAAAAGAGGGTAGAATTAGTTTTTGGTGCAGTAGCACAGATTTATAACCAGCTAACTGTGGCTTTGATCATATAATTAACTTGAAAGAATGATAGCTACAATGGTTTCCACTTAAAGCCTTAAATCAGGTTGATCTCTGCTGATAATATTTTTACTTCAGAATGGATCACGATGCATTAAATCCATGATTGATTGTCACAGAGAGTCAAATGAGTTTGAGAAAAGAGTGGACAAGGACTTGATGGACCTTAGTGAAACTTTGTAAGTGGATATGATGTGTTACACTTTGCAACATCCTTGTAAATTTGGCTTAAGAAATCGTTGCCCCATTTTTGAGTTCTGTCTACTGGGATCAATATTGGAAACAAATAAATTAATGTTGAGGTTTGCAAGTAGTTATTGAGAATAGAAGATGGTACTCTTCATTGCCTTTCAGGCTCAGAGAGCAAACCAAATCAATGGAGTTACTGAAGGAAAGGGAATCCCAACAAATCCTTGGCAGATTTGCTTCAGTATTTTATTGCTAGCAATTCTGAGCAATTCATACATGAGTGAATTTTTGTATTAAAACTAGAAAATGAAGTTTACTTAAAAATCAGATCAGGAAGTGCTTAATTTTTTGCTTTTGTTAATTGCAGAGCTGCATTGTGAAAAATGCTAATTAAATATTGTGTATAATTGAAATTTCCTTAGTCGATGAATACCAGGCAAATCCAGTACCTGATCAATCACTGAAAAATTGGAATAAAGAATATTTTTTTGCAATCAGACTAAGCATCTCTGAAGAACCAGGATGTTCACTCATTTTTCTACCTTAGTCCTTCTGTTAAAGAGGGGAAAAAGGTTCCCCTTGTGAATGCTTAGTCTTCTGTGATGATTCAGTTCATGAGATCCAAAACCCAACCAGTTTCCCACCCTGAAGAGAGTTAGCCAAGAAGCATTCATCACCGAGTCCTTCAAGAAAGAGCAGATCTGTGAGGATTCAGAGATGGCTGGGGTTTTGCTGTTGCCTCTCTCCATGTGCTGGGAAGGGGAGTGGGAGAGAAATATTATGGAAGTGTGAAGCAACATACACTCATCTGAGGGAAAAGATAATCTTGACTGAAGAAACAGTGCTGTGGATATTCTGTGTAGCAGAGAAGTGGAAAAACAGTGCAGTATTGCTGGCTGGAGAGAGAGGTAAACTTGGGATGAAAATCACTGTGCACTGTGGCTTCACGAGACCTTATGGATCCTCACCAAGCTGAATTGAGGCCTCTGTGCTCCTTACAGCTCTTTCCTCTAAATGCCTGTATGTTTAGGCTTATATTCATATTTCTTATATTCATTCTAGATTCTTAAACTTCTTTGCAGTGGTAAAAAATAAATATTTTAACCATAAATAAGCAAGGAAAGCTATTTTCTAAGCTTAAAAGCCTCTTTACTTGCATCCTAGATTTGGAAGCATTTGTAACCTCCTCAGTGAGGTTTGTTCTGTTTGCTTGTTTTTAATAATACATCAGGTTAAAAAGATGACTTCCCATTTTACATCTTGGCTGCTGAAGTGGGATGGTGAGTACCAGGTACCAGCTGCAGCAGGTTGGAGTGATCCAGTGTGACTGACTGTGAAACTAAACGTGGGGCGCTTGAAAGAAACTGAAATACTGCGTGAACATCAGTTTTGGAAAAAAGGGAACTTGTGTAAGTTGGGTGTGTTTAGGCTAATTATTAAAGGAGTATCTGCAATCTAGCTGCAATCTAGTAGCTGCAATCTAGCAACTTGAAATCTCATTTTGAAGTGCACTCCTGTATAATGAAAGAAGAGGCACTTGCAAAATTCAAGATCTTGATATAAAGCTGAAAGATGTGTAATGTAATTACATTGGATTAATAAAGGTTTTGAGTGATGCTGTGAAAGCTTGTAAATCAGAAAGATAAATAGGTATTGTGTGCTTAGCTTCAAATATGGATTGTCTGGATTAAAGTGCAAATGTGTTCTTAAAACCAAATATCTGAAGTTCATGTTGGAATGGTCTCCCCAAAATGGAGACCTGGTCAGTATCTCAATGGACTGTTTAATCTTGATGAAGTAACAGATAGTGAGGTTTCTCTGGTCCCTCTCTGGTAGATGTTTAGTCTTAAAATTCTCTCCTGAAAGTGGTTCAGCAGCTCCCTGGGTGCCTAATTTGCCTGTTGAAGTCTCCTATATTTCCAGACTAAGCTGGTATCTTTTATATTTCCCAAAGTAAGCATTTTATGCTACTGTTTTTTACTCTCTTTTTAAAAATATCTCATTTTCTAGGTCTAAATATAAGCTTGGCAAAGTGGACTGGTTCATTCTTGCTGATTTTTATTGAAAATCTTAGTTTCTGTGCTTTATATAGACCATCTGAATTGGAAATATCATTCCAGCTATGACCTGTTAGGTACTCATGGAGATCTCTGGAGCAATTTTAATTTAATCTCATAGATTTTGTATCCTTTTGCACACTAGCTGGGGATCATTTTGCTGGGTTGAAGTTGTCTTATCATTGCAGCTCATTTCAGTGTCATCAACAGACCCTACAAAAATCCATTGCACTCTATTAGTTTGTAATAAGGATTATTAGAACTATGGAACAGAGATAAACTTGGAGTGTATTTCAGTAGGACATTTCCAGAACACCTTTCCAACTACTCTGAAGTGTTAGGAAAAATAAGAGCTTTTGCTTCCTGCTTTTCATATATATATTTATATGGAATTATGTTGATGTATTCATTTTTCTGTCAATTGCCTGCAACCTTTTACCTGATGCTTATAAAGTGCTAACTTGTAAAACTATTTAAATTGCCAGATATAATAATAACAGCAACAATAACAACAGCAACTATTATTATTATTATTATTATTATTATTATTATTATTATTATTATTATTATGATTATTATTATTATTATTATTATTATTAAACAACTGTTGTAATTATTCTATAAATAAAGAAAGATTTTATTTAAACATACCGACTTGTGCTAGTTTAATCTGTAAGTTTTCATTTGGTGCTCTTGATTTTTTATCCAGAAAAAAAATGTATTTGTGCATGGTTTCTGTAACTACTCACACTGGTAAACAAGCAGTTACTCAAATTTTTAAATTTTATTATGTTACTCTGAATCAATGTTTAGTTGTGCTTTCCTGAGTGAAAAACTCAAATAATTCTAGAAGGTATTAAATAACAGAATTAAATGGTACTGTATTTATTGTTGCATGGTAAGGGGTTCATTAGTACATATGTAATATGTACTAATAATATGTGTGGTTTAACTGTTATTAAATGAAACTCTGTTACCTGGCAGTGTGTTCTTCAGAGCTGCAAAACTTGCAGATGTTGTCATGAACCTATTTTTATCCATTAATATATTGAAGAAAACTAGTTTTTGTACTTCTAAATTTTTTTTTTAATTTTCATGCAACCTGATTGTTTAACTCAGTATTTTGAATAAATTGACTTGAAGCAGTAAAATGGGCTGTACTCAGAGACTAATTTAGTGTAGTGTACTTTGTTTTGGGGAGGTAGCAAAGGATCTGGCTGGATAAGTGAATTACTTTCCCTAAAAAAATTAGGTTTTAAGTTTGTTATTAGAAATATAATTTTAGCCCATTAAGGTTAATTTAAGTTACAGATAGCCTCAGACTTTATGTATTTTGAACTAAAACCACAGATAGTTTTATTTTTTTAACAGCAAAGATTTGAGTTTCTCGAAGTTGCATATTCTTAAGAGTTCCTTATTTTTAAAAAAATTATGTTGGTTTTTGTCACAGGTAGGTTTTTTTATTGGTGGATGTGTTTGTCATATACGAATTATGTCAAAATACTGTGTTTTATTCATTCGTAGGTGATTTGCAAGTCTGATGCTCCTACAGGGGATGTTCTGCTTGATGAAGCTCTGAAACACATAAAAGAGACCCAGCCTCCTGAAACAGTACAAAATTGGATTGAACTGCTTAGTGGTAAGCTTTGGACATAACGTATTTGCTTTTTTTATCCAAAACAAGCTAATTATCTGGCATCACTAGAGATTATATTGCAAGGTTTTTTGAGAGCAAATATGCAAAAAAGTTAATTAGTCTGTCCTCTAGGGTAGTCTCTTGTTGATTGTAGCCTTTAATCAAATATCAGTAACTGTTGCTTTCGACTTAACTTGGTAGAGAAAGGATCTGTATGGAAGTGTCAGAGGACATCTCAGCTCGGTGAAAGAGGTGCCTTCTGCTGACTCTGAAGTAAATCAGGACTGCACCCTGGAGATGTAACTGCTTTTCTCTGTGTTTGGAAATGAGGGTTAGTGGAAGTTTGGAGGCTGAGTGTGTGGACTGAGAATTCAGATCTTTCAATAAAGAAAGGAGGTGAAGAGCTCATAGCTCACACGTAAAACTTGAGGGTGACTTGGCCATTAATAGTAAGGAAAAAATAAAGCATTCGGAGTTTTATTTTTTCATTAACTGAAGAAATGTAATAAATATTTTTAAATGCTAGATACTTCCCGTTGATCAAAACGAAGTCTTCAGGATGAGTACTTTCCACAGATCTCTCCCTGTAAAGCTAGTGAATAGTTGCAAAAAAATGAAATGTCAGTTATCATAGGAGTATGAATAGTTTTGGCTGGAAGGGACTTCTACAGGCCATCTAGCCCAACCTCTCTGCAGCCAGCAGGGATACCTTCCACTCGACCGGGTTGCTCAGAGGGCCATCCAACTTGACACTGGATGTCCCCAGGGATGGGGCATCCACCACCTCTCTTGGCAATTCATTCTAGTATCTCATTGTGAAAAACTTCTCCTTGTATCCAATCTCAGCCAGCTCTCCTTCACTTTGAAACATTATGCCATGTCCCAGGCCCAGCTAAAATGTCTCATCCCACCTTTCTTGCATCTTTCTACCCCTTGAAGTAGTGAAAGGCTGCAGCAAGGTTTCCTTAGAGCCTTCTCCTCTACAGGCTGAACTGCAGACAGAATTGATCACCAGCATTCGTCTGTTTTCACAAAACACATAAATACAGCTTTCTTGGAGCAGCTCAGAGCTGTACTTCAATTGTGCAAACAGTGCAGGAAAAACCCCTGTTTTGTCAACAATGTAACTGGGAGGTTGGGGTAATGAGATCTGGAAGTTGCCTGTGTAAATCTGCTACTTCTTACTAGTGATGAGCTGTAGAAATGAGCAAGATCTCTGCCTTTCTCTGCTTTCCTGTTTTCTTTGTTCTTCCAATTCATCCTGCACCACCTTAAACAGCCTTCCTTGCACACCAGTTCATTCTCAGGTTCTTGCCACCCCTCCTCTCCTGCTCCTTGGCTTCAGGTAGGGGGAGACTGGACTACAAAGCAGCCCATGTCAGGAGGGGGCATGGCAGCTGCAGAGCCATGCAGTTCAGTTCTCACTCAGCTCCCCTTCCCTCTTACAGTCTGCAAAAACAATTCATTTTTCTTGTCCCAAATACTTTTTTTGTGCTGACATTTCACCTCCTCTCCCAGTGTGACATGCATCAAGTTAGGACTGCCTCGAAAAAGGTCAGCTAATGAATGAATTAGTGTTGTAGGTTTTCTTTGAGCTAAGCTGAGGTTTTCCTGACCCTGCTAGCTTTGCCTGTGGGAAGATATTATCATCAGTGCTGTGGCTAAGGCTTGAATCAATCATTTGTGCTAACCTATGTTTATTAATTACTAACTCTTGGATGGCATTAGTGTTCTTTGCATTTCCCATGGTTTAGAGATCTGTCCTTCTGAAGAAAAATATTTCAGTGGGTCTGGGTCATTTGGTTTTTTGCATTTGTTAGTTGGTTTCATTTTGTTTTGTTTTATTCAGTAAATTCATAAACTCTGTTAGAATTTTGCTTTGGGGACCAGGTCGATCCTGGAAACAGTCTACTCTATCCATAATTATCAGCAATGCAGAGTGCTGCTTGGAGTTACAGTACACGTGAGTTCAAAGCCATCGTGTAAATAAATACATGGACATGTAAGGTGATGTTTGCCAGGCTGATGTTCGTAAGGTAGCCTCTAAAGAAAGCAAGGGTAGGGAATGCAGAAGTTTGGATCAAAATGTCAGGTTTCCTGTAGATGTAGCACACATCTGTGTCTGCAAGTGTCTCTGTAATTGAGGAGCTTGGTCACAAGGTGTCACCACAGCACTGACTTTCGTCCACATGGCAACTGTACAAAAATCAAGGAAATAGCCTTTGCCCTGGGAAGGGTAGTAAGAAAACCACATTTTTGTGTTTGTGTGATAGTTCCATTTGCAATCAAACTGGAGAATTGCGGTCAGTGATGTGTGAGTCCTGTAAGGACTTGTGTAGTTCAGGCCTGGTTAGATTTTCTGCCTTTCACTCTGCAGCTGAAGTCACCTCATTTGTTTATTTGTCTTGGCTGTTACTTGGATACAGTGCGTGTCACCCTCCATCACAGTGGGAGAAACCTCGAAGTCACCTGTAGCTTACTGTTGTTGTTGTTGTTGTTATTATTTTATGCTCAGCAATAAATTTTTCAGAAGTTTGGTACAGAAATTCTCCTATAATTCATGGAAAACCTCCATCTATGTAAGAAATACTTAATGCTGTTCCTTTTCTTGCCCCTTAAAATGCATAGTCTTTTACATCAGGAGGGGATTATGATAAATTCTTAAGTATGCTGGGATTACGATTTTTAGCCTGTTAAGTAAGCTCTTAAGCAAAGGTAGAATTCTCACTGCAAAACAGTTTTAGCTTTATCAGGAGCTGTTGATGCTGATTTTGTGCTTTTTCCATTTCCTCCTCTATGCACAATCCCACACTCTGAAGCGCCCAGTTATTCTGCCTTAACAAAAGGCATTAGAAATAATTTATATAGAAACATTAAAGGCTCTGCCCAGCATGTGCTTCATGTCTGCACACCTGTGCCACACTCACTCTCACAGTACACAGTCACTGTTTCATCTGGTGGGGGCAGGAAAGGGGAGAAGAGTGGAAACCTGCAGAAATAAAGAAATGCACTCGGTAGGTGTGCATTAGCTTGTCTCTCTAGCAGATGAAAGGCAGTAACACTTCTTCCAGTCTCTGACATGATAAAAAACTAGACTCAGAAAAATACACAAAGACTGTAGAAGGTGTTTGATTTTCCTTTATTGTAACTAGAAGTAAATTCATTCTGCCTAACTGGTTCATTTTTTGTTTTACAAGGCAAAGTTTTTGTTCATTTGTCATATCTGTAATCAGGGCTTAGCTATTGTTTCATGCAAACTTTCAATGTACCCCAGAGCTCCTCCAAGGAGGTTCTCCTGGCCTCTGCGCCAGGGATCAGAGAAATGCTGACAGGAGCACAGTGTCTTGTAGTCTGCAGTATGATTTTGACAGCTCATTCTGCACCAGAGAGCAGGAAAAGAAATCACTGCAACAGCACAGCTTAAACTTTGTCTGAGTGTTGTGTGGTTTTCTTGTTGTTTTAGGTGAAACATGGAACCCACTGAAGTTGCACTACCAGCTACGAAATGTCCGTGAGCGGTTAGCTAAAAATCTAGTGGAAAAAGGTGTACTAACAACAGAGAAACAGAACTTCCTTCTTTTTGACATGACTACACACCCTCTCACCAATAACAACATCAAGCAGCGCCTCATCAAGAAGGTTCAGGAGGCGGTTCTTGACAAGTGGGTGAACGACCCGCACCGCATGGACAAGCGCTTGCTGGCGCTCGTGTATTTAGCCCACGCCTCGGATGTCCTGGAGAACGCTTTTGCCCCCCTCCTGGATGAGCAGTATGATTTAGCCACAAAGAGAGTGCGGCAGCTCCTGGATTTAGACCCTGAGGTTGAATGTATGAAAACCAACACCAATGAGGTCCTGTGGGCGGTCGTAGCAGCTTTCACAAAATAACTACATTCAGACTGAAGTGTTCTCTCTTCTTTCATGTAAACCAGTTGTTTCTCTTTCATTGACTATTCATGTTTTCTGTAATTTGTACCTTCTTACATGATGAATCGGCTTTTGTTTAATGGGAATTTTAAGTGGTGTATTCCCTACTTCTCTATCTGTATACAGGATTCTGCTAGTACAAGAGACTTTCCTGTTTAAAACAACAGAAAAAGGGTTAACTGCCATATTGGCATTCCATTTCCTATTCAGTTTGAGTTACCTTAAATACTTTCACCTCATTGTTATTGAAATGGTTTGTCACCAAAGCTCCATGTTTAAGTGTCTGTCTGGACATTTTATACACAGATGTTTTCAATTATATCTAACAAAATTACTTAAAAAGCAGAAATGCCATTAAGCAGCTTTGTCAATAGTTCCTGTAAAATGCCCCTAAATTTTAATTTTCATTCAAGTCTCTTGTGTACTTATATTTTCATTAGAACGATAGCTGAGTCATAAGGCTAGTATAGAAAGGTCCAATTGTTTCATAAACCAGTTTTGGGAGGGGATACATTCCATTATATTGTATATATAGTTCAAATTGTATATTAACAACTGCCCCATCTTAGTATTTTGCAAGATCTACTTACTTGTACACCTGGTGCCCCTTATTTGCTGTCAGCCGTTGCCATCTGATGCAAAGAAAGGCCTCCTGCAGAGGTCCTGTGTGTGAAAGCTGTTTGTTTCCAGAGTCTCTGGAGTTTGCCATCCAGGTATTCACAGTCTATGCATTGCCTTTGAAAATTAGTGAATGGAAAGACACTACTTTCTGTCATTGGTACTTTTTTCCTTCCCTGCATTTCTGTATGGAAGAGACTCTTGACCAGTACAATTCTTGAGTGCAGTTTTCAGTTTTGTACACACATTGTTTGTCTCTTAAACCTTGAACTATTTTACACTTGAGAAACAAAAACTCAGTTCTAGCAGGTGTTGCATGTAAATGGTTAGCAAGTAATGGCAGCAGTTCAGACAATTCAGATTTCTGTAATGGGATGCTCTGCTATATTTTAATTTTTATATATACAATTATGCTGATTAGCACACTATTGTAAAAAAACCCAAGACCTATATAAAACTCTGGCTTTTTAAAATTCATTGCCTCTTTGCCACTGCTTGTTATTTCCCATTGATTTCATAGTGTAAATATTATGCATTGAAAAAATTAAGCATTGATTTCTATACTTTTTTCATCATAACAATGCAGATTTATAGTGGGGCTTACAGGTGTTTAGAAACCTTTTGGTTAATATTCAGAGCAAGAATACTAGATGGTGTATAACTGTAGAGTTGAAATTTAAGAGATCCCTTAATCTGTACACTAGCTTTTTACCTACAGTAAATAAACTATGATCTTGAAAGTGCCTGAAACAGAGTAAGCATGTCACTTTTATTTTTTTTGTTGCTAATTAGAGAGGTTTTATTGTCTAACTGAAAGCTTTAGTTAATATCCTTCTTATTAGAAAGGGAGAATTTATATTTAGTAGTTCAAACTGGCTTAATCAGTGGTGCCGCTCAGATCTGCAGGATTCATGGCTGGGACAGGCTGAGTTAATTTGGGGATTGTGCAGCTCTGCCTGCCCTAGGTAGACCTCTTCAGTCTTGAGCACAGCTCTACAGCCTCATCTGTGACTGGACTTCCAATTTTGCACTTCATTTTCAATCATTGAGATGCTTAAGTAGTTGACTTTAAAATGCAACTTAGATTCATCATACCTCTATAACCTTTTTTAAGAAAGGTTTTTTAAAGATACGGTCCTTAACATTTAATGGCACACTGTTCTTTCAGTTCTTAATACTATTTCTTTAGACAAATGAAATTAAAAGTATATTGTAAAATATTTCAAACTCTGGTTTACAAATAAAAAGACAAACAGTGTTCTTTCACTTGTAAGATGCTGTGTTGAAAACTTTGAGGAGCTTGGGCATGAACTTGGGACATTGTCTTTTAAACATTTCAAGCTGTGATTGCTTTTAAGTGGAAGAAAAATGAAAATTGCTGTGTTGCTCTCATATTTGACAGCTTATGGAATACTTCCTGTGTACTTGGTAGTATATGCAGCTCACAGCTTTCATTGTCTCTCTCATGTGATCTGTTTTCTCATTTTCTGATGTTCTTTGAGAGGAGGAAAAAGTAATTAGTTGGAAAGGTCAGAAAAATGTGGCAGCAGGAGCAAGTTATGTGCACAAAACTTTTTAAATGGCTTTGAAAATATAAGCTACTTGAAACATGCTTCAGACTGGAAGTATCTTTCACAGTCCTTTTTCAGGCCGCTCTTCTTCATTTTGTGAGTATTTTCCATTTTCCTGCTGGTTTCATGTTTGGTTATAGGGGATATTGGAGTTTTATCACCATTACAGCCTGTATGGTTTAGAAGTCATCCTTTAATCCCCACTTCAAAAGATGATTTGGGGTTTTTTGGGTTTTTTTTTCCCCACATACAGGATAACTTCACACACTATTTATCAGCTTTATTTTGCTTAGATAGGACCTCTGGCCATGATGGGGAGAGTCTGTGCTGGACATGTCAAATTGGATGTAAGTGTGGAAGGGTTTGGGAAGAGCAAGAGTGTCTTTTGCTGGACCACCTGGTGTAAACCTGGATGTGCAGGGGAAATAGATGAGCTTTTGGAGTCATGAGTCCTAAAATTGTGTTTCAAAAAGACCAAAGCCTCCAGGAAGGTAAGTTTGATAGGTTAACAGGAACTCACTTGGCTGGGATCTTTGCCTTCCTGGCTATTTCAGGTTTTAATAAAATGGTTAAACATGGGAGACTGCATTGATGCGATTCAGGTTCTACCTGTGGGTTGCTAATGCAGCTCAGGGAGACCTACCTGGTTTCCAGAGAGTTCTGTCTGCTCTGAACCCTCAGCTCTCAGTTGCTGCTTCAAGTGAAGACTCTTACCCAAAGCCTGAACCTGAACATGTGCCTCAAGGAACAACATGTATTATTCAGGGACACATTATTTTAAAACAAACTTTCAAGTCAAAACTAGGATTTTGAAAGTTAAATCACCAAGCAGCATATATATACATATATATATATTTATACACACATTTTCACAGTCCTTGAGATTGACATCCTCCTCTCCTGTGTTTCTAGAGCTGGCGTTGCAGTGGTGTTACATGGACTGGTAGTGAAACGTGTGTACCATAAATGATGCTTTTGAGGCAAAATTTGCATAAGTGGCGGTAAAAGGCTGCTGAGTGCTCGTGTGTTCATGCCCATTTCTCCTACAAAGTGAAAATACGTTTTAACTGATGTGTTCTCTGTGAACTGGACTGAATCTGTACTGTAACAAAATAAAGCACTCTTTCATGCTATCAGCTGCAGGTCGTTACTGCGTACCACATGCGTGCAATACCTAAAGGATTTTTTTTTTTTTTTATTTGCTCAGTAATTCCCAGTTTTTCCCAAGGCTGCAGTATTGTCCAGTTTGGGAAACAACTTTTTTTAAGGTTTTCATCAAAGCCTTAGCTCTGCCTCAGCTGGGCTTCAAGCACTTCAGATAGCCAAAGTCTGTTACGTCCCGGTTATCCCTTTGTCCATCTGTCTTTCTCTGTGGAGGGAAGTTTCCAGCTTCAGAAAAAGAAATTTATTTTTGGAAATAAATTTTGAAAAATAAGTTTATTCTGTGGAAATGCTTAATGCACTTAACAGTTTAATTACTTAAGGGGTCAGATGCTGTTGGGTGCTTTTTAAGTGTCAAACATAAAGAGGGATGAGGGGGGACCTGATTGCTCTCTACATGTCCCTGAAAGGAGGGTGCAGCCAGGTGGGGGTCAGGCTCTTCTCCCAGGGAACAACTGAAAGGACAAGGGGAAATGGCCTCAAGTTGTGCCACGGGAGGTTCAGGTTGGACATCAGGAAGAACTTTTCATTAAAAGGGTGGTTGAGCACTGGAATGGGCTGCCCAGAGAGGTGGTGGAGTCACTGACCCTGGAAGTGTTCAGGAAACAACTGGATGTGGCACTTAGTCCTGTGGCTTGGATGGTGTTTGATTAAAGCACTTTTCCCTCTGATTTGATTCCCCATCAAAGCCTCGAGGAGCCTCCTCTTTTTCAGCAAATGTGTTTATCAAAAGCAGATGCCTTGATGGCTGAACTGAAGCAGCTGGCTGCCTGCTACAGCTCATAACACCTGCTTTGTTAAGGTTGAAACCAGGTGCTAATTTACCTTGAAACTTCTCTCTGCCAGTTTATAAAGCAAGTTACTGTCCATGCAGCAGGGAGAACCTGCAGCTGAGGGTGATGATTTTGCCAGTTCTCTAATATAAGTAGATCTTATGAGCCAGTGCTTCAAGGACTTGGTATCTCTCACTCAAACTTTTCCTACTGTGAGAGTATTCTACACAAGAGTAATTTTCCCTCTTGGGCTTTCAGCTTGTTAAAAGAGTTGAGTTTGTGTTGCAGCTCAAAGAAGCATAACTGTTCAGTTATTTATTTTTACAAAGGTGTAGACACACATTATTTACAAGGTTTCTTGTGTATTATGTGATTGAAAGATATGAGTGGGAGAAGAGAGAGGTACAGTTACACTTACAATGTGATCAAATAAGCCATTTTCTTGGCACAATGTACTAAAATGTTTTGGTCTGTCATTTGTTTTCTTGATTACCAATTCATGATTCAGTTAATTCTCAGTTAGTGCATCTGATGTCTGCTCAAAAAGGGGCTACCATCATCTAGTGCACTAGTCCTTCAAGATTTGTATTCTGTCGCCCCTTTCTTTTATATATTTATTCAAATCTTGGCTTTTTTTCTCCCTTTGACACGGGATTGATCGTGAAGGTAGATGTTAGAGAAGACTTTGGTGATTGTAAAGTGCAATGACAGGCAGTTTATAAGCTTTCTTTGCTACTGCCAGGGTGTCTTTAGGTCCTTCTTTGTTTCCTGACTGTTCAAATGAAATCAAATCATGTCTCAACCAGCTTTTAAAATCCTGCTCTGACTCCTTAAGCTCCTCAGGACCTCAGACACTTCTGAAAAATACAATTTAACTAAGTCGTGTATAGGTTTTGCAGTGCTAAACAGAACAACTTCTACACGCTATTAAAACCTCAGACCTTGTGTTTTCAGAGAACTTGCAGGAGAAATTTATCAAAGCCAGATCATTTTCCCGAGCAGGAATCTTACGGTAATCCACCTCAGCAGTGGCAGGAAGCAGAGTCCGTGGCGGAGCATGTGCCTGACCAAAAACTGGTCCAAGGGAGCTTCCTGTCCTGGAAAGATTTGGGATTCCTCTGGGCATTAACCTTTCTCCGTGCCCCTAATGAAGACCTTGCATGGATACATGCTTCATTTCTCTTCCCTCCCAGTGCAGTTGGTGGTGGCTGTGGGCCAGAGGCCGGGAACACTCGGTGCCTCTCAGGTGATGTGAGAGCCAGTCTCCATCCGGGCAATCCCTGAGCTTCATATCCACGGCAGACCTGAGCGGGTTCCCCAGGAGTCCCACTCTGTGTGCCAGGGAGACCTCATGGGCTGGGGATTTTCCTTGTGAGCTCAGCAGAGGAGCTGTGCAGCGAGAGTCTGGCTCATGCCCACCCGTGCAGATGTGTCTGGGCTGCTCTGGGCCCGTGTGGGAGGGAGCGGCCGCTGCTCACAAAGGTCCCACTCAGCCCGGAAAACGCCACGTCAGGCGGGCGAGTGGCTCTGCTTGAAACAAGGGAGTGTGAGTGACCTTCCCCGAGCTGGAATATGTACAAATAAAACAGGCCTGGAATAAAATGCAATTATAAACACATAATAACAACTGGAGTCTGTTTGCTGGATGTGTTGCAAACAGGAAATGGAGCTAAATTCGTTGCATTAGTAGATGCCTTGCTGCAAGGATGTTGCCTGATGTTAGGCTCTAGCTGTTGAGAGCTTCCTTGTGAGATCCAGCTGAAGATTTGCACACATTTTAATATACCCAAATCTGAGACGCTCAGCCAAAAACATCAGAATATATGAGCAGTACTGATATGCAAAGAAATTTCCACACAGCATTTCTAGACATTTGAACCAGCTTCTAACATTTTCTTTTAAGAGGAGACAAAGTTGTCTTTTGATTGTACTGAAGTATTCTTTTTTTAAAATTTTAAGTTCTTTCTTCTGGGTGGAATGGACAGGACCTGCTGCCAAGATCACATATGGCTGATAGCACAAGGGTTAAGGACTTGTGAGCCACAAACAGCAGAAATGTCTGGCACATTTTCAATTTCCCTGCGCAGTGATAGAGAGAAGCAGCAGCCTTAATTGAAGTATGTCTTCTGAAGGTAATTGCTTCAGAGATAACTAGAGGTACAAGCAGTTTGGTGACTATCCTGCTCTTAGTGTGTCTTGCAGGCTCTGTTCATGAGCAGCACAGAAAGGAGCTCAGAAACCCTGTGGGGTTGTGGTAATGAATGAGGTTTGGTTCTGTTTGGTCCTCAGCTCTTTGCTTATACAGTCAAATGAGTCCCAGCTCTCCCACGTCAATGTCTCTGAGCTGCCCAGGGCTCTGCAGATTTGCCACTTGCCTTTTCAGATCTTCAGCCAACTGTCAGGGCTGCTGTGGGAGCTGCTCTGCTCCCAGGCTCTTCCCCTCTCCAAGGCTAAGAATCCTCACATCCCTGGGCTTCCCTCTGTCAGCCCTGGGGATGCATTGGGCTCACGAGGCAGCATCACGTGCAGCGTTCCCAGAGGAGGCAGCCCATAGTGAGCACTGTGGATCTGTGAGCGAGAGAACCAGGTGGCATGAGACATGAGGAAATGATGATGTGTACTCTTGTCTGCCTGCTCAGAGCTCAGGGTGTGCCCCAACAGCCTGGGATAGAGGCAGGCAGCCAGCACCAGGGACTGCTCAGGAGGCTGGATGTACAGATCCATACAGCTGGATGGGATTCACCCCACGGAGTTGACAGTGATGGACAGATTCAGCTAGGAATAACCACAGGGACTCTGGCCTTGGGGATGGGGCTAGTGCTGAGCCTGTCTTTGAGGTGAAGAACAGGGTTCAGTCAGCCTTGTCTCAAATCCTGCAGAGGTGCAGGAAGTGCAGCCTCTTGAGGGTACTCCAAACGTGTAAGAGGGCAGGAAGGCACCAGGGAATAGTCAGAGATTCTTGAAATCCAGCTTGGCCTCAGTGGTGAAATTGCCTTCTGTGATGAAATGCCCTGGCTGTGGGGACTGGGGGGAGTAACACTGGATGCTTGGTTTCAGGGAGGCTTTCAACATCATCTCATAATTTTTGGGAAAGCAGCTGCAGAAGAGCTTATCAACATTAGCAATACCATGTGAGGTGTGGTTTGAGGTCCCCTAGTTCAGAAAGAATGCTGAGAAAATAAGGTCCAGCAAAGGGCAGTCAGGATGATCCTGGGCCTGGGGTACAGGGTTAGAAGTAGAGGTAGAAAAAGCTGGGATATTTTAATGCAAGGAGGAGAAGGGCTAGGGGTCTACAACTACTTGGTGGGGGAGTTACAAAACTAGCAGCGATCAGCTCGTTTCAGTAGCAACAGATAATCCACCAGTGGGTGATAACATCACACAGCACTTTTGGAGTTTCAAACTGAACTTCAGGCAAATTTCTTCCCTAGGAGGGGCTGGAGCCCTGGAACAGACTAACCAGAAGTGCTGTGGTAGCTCCATCCTTGGAGGTCTTGTGCACTGGTCTAGACAAAGCTGCAGCTGACCGGATCTGGTGTTGGCAAAAACCCTGCTCCAAGTGGGAGGTGGAGCTGGACAACCTCCAAAAGCCCTTCTCAGCTCATATTTCTGTAATCCTGTGATCAGCTTCATTGCTTGGACTGTGGCTGCTACGTTGGATACTCCAGCAAGCTTCCTGCTCAAAAGGTTGGTCAAATAGCAGGGAAACAGAGGGTGGTCTGCTTGTTTTCTCTGAGCAGCCGAAATTCAGTCCTCCCAATATTGTTCAGCTTTGTCCTGAATGCCACAAAATTTCACATGTGCAAGAAGCTTTGCTCAGTTCTCTCATGGGACTGGATTTAGACGCAGATTTTCAGTGTCTAATTTGACAGATAAATTGGAGTTATTGCCAGCCAAACTGCCAGGATCAATACTTCTTTTGCAAGATGGTGATAACATCAGGCAGATAACGCACCCAGGGGTCTCATCCAGGCAGCAAACCCCAAGGAAAGCACCAGACCTGCCTGTAGTGTGGCACAAGGGATGTGGGGATAGGCAGAAATTCTGCACCTCTGCCCAGTAGTGTCAGAATAGCATGAGCTGAGAAGTTGTTTGAGCTTTTGCAACGTCCTTCAAGTCCATGGATGTTATTTATAGTTATTTTCACTACTTCAAACATTAGGAAGATCCTTGTTGTGGATACTTCTGTTAAACAAAAGGAGGTGAGAAACTACTTTGCAAAACATTAATTTATGGGATATTTTCATTAAATACATACACCTGTCGCTTTCTTCAAAGACAGGATAGCATATCTGCACTGGTGCAATTCTTGTCTTTCCTAATTAATGCACATTCATTTCTATGAAAGAATATGAAGGAATTTAGTGGTGTAGCATGAACTTGTATTCCCTGCAGGGATCTCTCCTGCTATACTGCTCTGCACAGTAGGAGACTCTCATTTACAGCATAGTGTTCAGCACAGGTTCCTGTAATCTCCTGTTTTTCAGTTCAACATCATTTAAGTCCAATAAGCAAATTGCCACCTCTGTCCAACCTGCCTCAGGAAGAGAAAAAGGCTAATGCCACTCCAGAAATTTGCAACCAGAGCACCTACCCCAACAAACTCTTATTATTTCACAAAGAGAAACATCAGCCAGGATCACTTACACAGAATCAACAACAACAACAAAAAAGAAGAGTCAAAAAGCAAACTCAGCTGCAATTCTAGTTTGCTAAAGAGTTGTACTCATATCATAAATTGTGGTAATTGTTTTTTAATTAAATTAAGTGTGCACATAGCTATATAATTAAAAAGCATGTAGGCGTTCCGGATTTCTTTAGAAACTGCCCACCATTTTCAGTCTTGCTGTCTGCTTTAAGCCACGGGGGATGTGAACCAACCTTTCTGAATCATTGGGAGAAGGAAGGGGAAGTTTTAAAACAGGTGCTCCATATTATCAGAAAGAATGATTTGCAGCTGATTTACAAACTGGATCCCTGGGTACACAGTGGGATGTACCAGAGAAACAACGGAGCAGAAAGGAAGGGGTAGAGCTTTGAACTGAACTCACTGAAAGCACAGACTGACCCCAGTGCCCAGGGAAATCAGTGGCTCTGAAAGCATTTGTTGCCTTTGGAACAGTTAGTTCTGTGAGATTGTAAAAACGTTACATCATGACGATTCTTGTTGTTGCCTTTGTTTATAAGCGACTGTAAAAATGTTATATTGGTTCAATTCTTGTTCTTGTTGCCTCTGTTTATGTGGATGTGAGGTCTCCAACTTTTATCACAGGACAGACCACATGTATGTTTCAGTGAGCACCCAACATTTAGGTGCCTCTTACTTCTAGGACTGAAGGGACAGCTCTTAGTCTCCCCTCTGTGTTTCCTCTAAATCAGTCACTTAGCTTTCTTGTTAGCTTTCCTTCATGACCTGCTGTATTGCATAGTTCCTTAAAACCCAACCCAAACCAAAGTAAAATGCACAGTGTTCCACACAAGTCAAGTGTTCCAAGTTGTAAAGAGTCACTGAGATGTTTCTATATATCTACATCATCACTTGGCATGCTCTGAGATGGATAAGCTTCTTCTTGAACCTGCAGGGACTTGTGTCGTGGCTGTTAATGAAGGTGACTTTGAAGGTGAGGAGATACTGTCAGTAAATCAAGTCCCATCTGACCAAACCTTCTGTTTCCCACTGTCTATAATGAGTCTTGGTTAAATCAGATTTTCTGGTAAGACATCCTGCCATGATGTAAGGAGATGTCAGGAGACTGAGAGCCTTGCATTTCTTTTCCATGCTTCACTAACTTCATTTGGATGAGGTTATTCTGGTGCTGATACTGTGCAAGGGCTCTGCATTTCCAAGGCAAGTATCCTGACTGTAACTTCCAGCCATTTTATTGACATTTTTTCCCTCTCAAGATGCACTGACATTGTAATTAAGTCAATTCACAACTTCTTCAAAGACAGACTGAACCACCTAAACTCCTCAAGAGCAAGTCAGTACAGAAGAGCACGCACATTCTGCTGGCACAACTACACCAGTAAAATAAAGTGCTAGGCACCAACAGAGCTCCCACAAGGGCACTGTTGTTTTGGGGTAGAAATAGGCTTTCTTTCACTTTTCTTTTAAACTCCTTCCAAAGGGATCTTGGAAGCTCTCCCAGTGTTCTCTCCTGCCTGGGGGAGGATTTGGAGGTAGGTGAGGAGCACCTGAGCGTTTGCAGTAGCTTCACCCCAAATGCCACGTGTAAATCTGGAGATGCCCTGGATCCTCTTGGACGTGGGACATGAGTTTTTACAAGGGCTAACAAGAGCTGATGACAGTCCCTGCCAGTAATTATCTTTCTAGAAATGCCCAGCACCCCAAGACCTGCTGAGACCCCTCTTCACCTGCTCAGCCCATGAGACACAGCGGCTGAACTGATAGAACCCTCTTACAATCACTTATACAGAAGAGCTATTTCTGATTTAAACCTCAAGGGTAGTTGCTTCAGAGGTTGGTTTAGGTTGGTTTTGGGCTTTTTTTTTTTTTTTGTGAGTTAAGAGCAACAGGAATATAAAGGCATGAAAGTTCAGTGGAGCCTGTTTCAGCCTGTAAGTGGGTCACAAGACACTGAAGCACTGAGTGAAATAACTCCCACACAAATCAAATAAAAGAGTAGCTAACCTGTATTTAAAAAGAATAATCTTTCTGGATGCCTGAGTCATAGATGTCTTACCCATGAAAAATTCAACACACCAAGCACTTAGTGGAGAACCAGCCACAGAGTATGCCTCCAAACCCAGGTACAAAATTATCAGACTGACATTAGTAGTTAAATCACCTCCTCTCAATGCTCCAGGGACCTGGGATGCATGCAGTTTCCATCAGAAATAATGAAATTCTTGAGTGTGAACCTTGGAAGGGGTGTCTAGTGAGAGCTTTACAGGAGAAAATCTTACCAAAGTATCTCATGTGGAAGTTGGCCTCAGAAGAAAAAGGAGAAAAATGCAACACATACACAAACAAACAAAACCTGAAGAATGAGTGAGCAGGTAGTGCTGCATGAAACCCTGCACGGACACCAGCTGACATTACTGTGCTGAGCTGAGCGGGGTTATCATCTAAACAGCTTCGAGAGCCTGCACGGGGGTTTTATCTTTGCTACTGGCAATTACAGCACAGGCCCAACCAGCACCACGGTTTGCCTGTAATTACCAGGGGCGTTTTGCGCGTTCTGTGTCTGTGTCTGGCGGCTGGGAGGCTGCAGGCAGAGCCGCGGGTGTGCGGGGCAGGGCAGCGCTGCAGGGACGGGGTTTGTCTCTGGGGCAGGTCCGCCTGCGGGAACAGGGCACGAGTGAGGAGGGGAAGGGAGACACGGGAGCCCCATCCCGAAAGCCTGGAGGGGCTGGGAATCAGCTAACAGAGCCTTCTGCCTTCTTGCTGGGGAACTCTTCGGTGTGTGGCCCAGCCCTCGCCCGGTGCTGCTCTGTCCCTGCCGTGGGTGTGCTGCAGATGCCTGCGGTCTCCCCGCGGTGTTTTCCCCTCCTCGCTGCCCGGGGCCGGGGGCTCTGCCCGCCTGCAGCTGCTCCGTGTCCGCACAGCTGCTGGGCTGCGGCTGCCCTGGGTTACTGCTCTGAGCTCCGACCGACAGAGCCCGGACTGTGCCCCGGTGTCTGCCTGCCACACCAGTGAGCTCCCCTGCCCGGGCACTCTGGGTCAGATCCGCCGAGCCCCTGCCTGGCCGTGCGGCAGCGGGGCGGATGAAGGGCAGCGGCAGCGGGACGTGAATCAGAGCCATGAGTCACTCGGTTTTAACTTACCTCTGCCTCTCTGCTGGGAAACGGAGATAAGTGGAGATAATGCAGTTACTCTCCAGCTCTGGGCTTGCCCTGTCATCGTCCTGAGCTTTCATGGTGAAAGGGAAGAGAGCAGGGCATCCCTCCTCCTGCACAATTACATGGTCCCTGGACATGTCTACAGACTTCTGGGTGTTCTGTCCTCCCATCAGCAATACCTCGTATTTTTCTTTTTATTTTAATTGACACTGAAGATCAGAATGGAATAATGTCACAGCAAAAAAATGGTAACAGCTCACATATAAGACAGCAGGAACGTAAGGCTGTTTGCACCTCTCATGATGTTCTGTTTGCAGTGTCCTGGCAGCAGAAGTGGACCTTCCTCAGACAGGTGGTTTCCCACCACCTGCTTGAGCCTGAGTTTCAGTGTGCCCTGATGCAGCAGCCCATGAGCAAACCGAGGGCGAGGGCCCTCCTCCCTGCAGCATCTGATCCAAAACCCCCCACACTGATGGTGTAAATGGCCAGGGGACAGACTGGCTAAGGAGGGGGATGCTTTGAAGCCAAATTCTGGGACATCAGAGGGAAATCCAACAGCACATCACAGAAATGTTTTCTGTATTTGTCAAAACAGCCCCATGTTTGTCACCAGCTTGCAGTCAATACTTTCATGGTCCCACAGTTCACCAAGGATGGGTGACTCTGGAAGTGCAATTAGTGGGGCTATTTTAATCAAGCTGTGGTTCGGCTGTTTTTGGATGATGATGAGAACAAAAAAGTACTTTTATTGCCCATAAATACAGACCCTGAAATCTGTGGGAAGTTCCCTTCACAGGTTGAAAACCCACTTTAGGAAGAAAACTAAAACTCTTGACCTTGAAATAGCTTCTGGATTCTAAAAGCAGCACATCTAGCTGCCTGTTACAGACATTAATCACTGCCATATTTTTCACAGCATGTAAAATTTAAGTAATAGAATCACTGTCCCCATTGCCATTCTTGCAACTAAAAGCTGATAAATAGAAGCACTGACCTCAGCTGGTTGATTTAACCTGATGAGTCATGGTCTTGGGGCCACATATGCTTCCTCTGCTAATATTCTTGCTCCTATTTATTTTTTTAAAGAGTGCTGGCATGCTGCGTACCACAGAATAGCTTCTCTAATGGGCAATTCCAGAAATAGAAATATCCCACTGATTCCCTCTCCTTTGTCAGAGCTTCACAGTGCCCACTTAGTCTGCACAGAGCTGCAGCAGCTCAAAGAGATGTCAGGACAAACAGAGGATGGGCAGAGCTCGGCTGTCGAGCAGTGAATTCCCCTTGAAGTTCTCTGTCTAAGAAGCAACACGGCAAATTCTCCCTTTTTGCATTACAGGGAGCTCAGCTGTGGAGAAAAGTGAAGCAGATGTGGGCTCCTCCACTTCAGCTGCTCTGGGAAGCCTTGTACCTGCCACAGCAGGGTTCTGCCCACAGCAATAGCTTTGGTGTTGCTCTCAATGAGATTTTTCTCTGCAAAAGTCTTGTTTTTTCATCACAGCTGAACAAGAGTTCTGAATCACGATCAGGCTGGCATTTCAGTCAGGGCAGTGGTCCACAGCAGGCTCCTTGCCTTGGACTGGGGTCCTCCAGGCCTGGGCACTATGCAGGAATACAGAGTGAAAAACCCTTCTTGATCTCCTAGACGTGGACAGACTTTGAAAGTTTACGTTCACAGGTATAATATTTAATGACTGGACGTGGCACTTGGGGCTGCAGTTTGGTTGGCATGGGGGTGTTTGCCAAAGGCAGGCTCTGATGACGTTGGGAGTCTTTTCCAATCCTAATAATTCCGTGACTCCATGGATGATTCCCAGCTGTCCCCCTTGCCATACCTGCATTGATCTAAGCTGGTGGATCAGGGTGTTGGGGCTGTGTGTGCTTTCCCCACCACTATCCAGAGGGTACAGGCAGGAGTGGCTGTGCAGGAAAAGGATGAGGTAAGGCTGGGCAGAGACGTGTGCTCAGCACCCCCAGGCACACAGATGCCCCACAGCAGACAGGATGCCAGGCAGGAGGGGATGTGGAGGAGGACTATGGCACTTTGCAGCTTGGGCTGGGGAGAAACGTAATAGTGACTGATGGAACAGTCAGAAGTAGGTCTGCCAGCCTGGCACCATCAGAAATGGCATTTGCTCAATGACCTTCCACCAGCCCTGTAATTACAACCTCAAAAAGACTGCAATCAATATCATTTTCAAAAGTTGTAACTGTACCCAGACAAAGCTCACTGTCCAGTGGCCTCCATGCAGGCAGGAACCAGTCTGGTTTGCAGGACAAAAGCAGAGCCCAGGCAGTCACACAAGACCCCAGAGGCCATGGCTTTCACAGCCTGTAGGTGCTCCCAAGCAGGCCTGGCCCCTTGCAATAAAGTCTTGGTGGGGACTGTTTCTCTGCTGGCCTCCAACTGGGAGACCAAGTGAGAGGCTCCTGTGCCTCTGCCCCATTCCCAGCTTGCAGACTGGGTACACAGGACGTAACCTGGGAGTTACCAGCCCATTGCTGTGTTGCGTCTTCCTCTCCTGTGGAAGATCTGTGGTGCTGCAGCTCCCCAAAGGAGTGGAGCAGGGGCAGCTGCTTGCTGAGCTGTGCTGTGCAGGTGGGGAGTGATGGGTTTTGCACCTGGGTGTCCCTGCATCCCTTTGGCACCAGGTACTTGTTCAGATTGATATTGGCAAGGAAGTCTGTAAAAAAAAACCAGAAATAAGCTGATGCAAAGGCCTTTGTCTGCCTGCATAACAGCCACTTGGATCACACAAGTGTCACTTAGACCCCTTTGACACTCATGGTGTTTATGGCACTTGGGCTCCTTTGCTCCAAGCAAATTAACTCAAAATCAGACTGGGCCTTCCATTAAACCTGCCAGATTCATGACAAGGAGAAGGCTTGTTCATTTCCCACTCTCAGAAAGAAATAGGCATATAAACATTGTTTGTGCTGATTCACTTCCATGTGGGAATTCACCAGGCTGAAGAACCCAATACGCCACTGATTCTGGGCCACAGCTGGACCTGTCTCTCTTCAGGCATATCTTCACTCCTCCCTTCTCTGGATGGTAATTCTCTGCCTTCTGACTCTTTAATGTCACTGAAATGGGATTTGTATGGGGGATATTTAGCAATATTGCATTAGTATTTGACATTTCATCTCTTGGAAGTTTTTTGATGACGTTATTTGCAAGGACATTTTTCATCGCTGTAAACTGCAGTCCTTCAGGAGCACTGCAGCAGTTTAATTTCCTAGGTCTGTCTCTTTGTTTCTTCCTCTCTATCAGGATTTCTGGTGATTTATTTGATTCACGGGTCCTTTGGATTTCTTATGCTTGTTACAACGCACCTGTGTCTCAATGGCACAGAAAAACGTTTATTTGAAGTAACAGCTCTGGCTTGCAGTGCTTTGGATATGATACAAAAATAGAACTGTGTAGAAAACCTTTTTTATTACCTTTTTCAGAATTCTAGACCTCAGGTAGTTCAAGCTGAATAACAACATGTTTCACCAGAAAAAAGGGAAACCAAATATTGGTTGCTAGAAATGACCACAAGTCTCACCTGCTCTGAGGTCAACAGAATTCAAGCATGCAGTTTTTTCCATTAGCCAGTTAGTATTTTGCTAGTCTTAGATCTCTCTCTCTCTTTCCCCCACCATTGTTTGTTTTCAATGATGATGTAGAAGAAATACAAAAGTAAATGTTACAGTGCAAATGTCTCAATGAAAAGATATTCAGAAAGGTTCCTGTGGCTGTGCAATGGGAGTCTGATAAATACTAACTGCAGCCCAGGCAGTCAGTGATATGCTTGTTCTTCTGGCTGTTTTTTATTTTGTTTGTTTTCCCAAAAAATCCTTGTGATGAATGATTTCTAACTGTAACAAATGAAATCTGGGGAGAACCCTGTAGCAACAAAAAATAATAATAATAAAGGGTGCTGCATATACCATGCTGTTAAAAACTGACAGATTCCACTAAAAACTCTCTCTTGAATATTGAATGTCTGTATGCAGTATTACAGAGACCTTCATCATCCACTAAGACATTCTGACAGTGCACCTAATTTCTGCCTTGCCCTCATTTAACACGATGATTTTTCCTTTTTTCGGCACTTTACATCTGAGATTCTAAATGCCTTGGACAGGCACCTGCCATATGGACCCTGGATAGATGAAGATGTAATCTTTTGTCCTTATTTGACATGGTAGAATATGAAGACGTTGAGTTATGGAGAACTCAAAAACCTGCTGAGGGAGAGCTGCCTTTGGAAATGGTATATCCCTTTCAGAGATGCTTGAATTTCCAGAAAAATCACTGCTGTTATGAGCAAAAGATTTAAAATATCTCTTCCTTTCTTATTTTTTTCCTAGTTTAGAAAAATAGTTACTGGCAGATGGCCTGCAGTGATCAGCACTCATTCAAATAGCACTGAAATATTAGGAATTTCTATCCATGTGTCCAGGCACACAGAGACCCACATGCACACGCAGAGACAACTCTAGGCTGGGTTTTAACGTGATTTTTCAAATCAAAGCATACTTGGAGGCAGATGTCAGACCAGATTCAAGCTAAATTTGTAGGCTGAGCTCATCAGATGAATGGTACTATCTGACTGCAAAGGATTATAATGATGAACATGTGTGACAAGCATTTTATTGAACAACAAGTAGACTGTTTAAGGGATTTGTCTGCTGCAAGTGCTTCCTGCAAGAAGAGGACATCAGACTGGTTGTTTGTGTTATGAAATCAGGCTGATCCCTTTGGTTCTGGTGGACTGTAGCCCATGTTGGATAAAGCAGAGGGAAGGCAGGAGCAGTGCCAGTACCCAGGAACTGGGGAGTGCTGGCAGCTGGGTAGCCTTGGGCCAGTGCTTCTCCAGAAGTCCCTAATCTCTTAAAACACTTCTCTTTGCACAGCCCTTGATTAATGTGATCCTGACTAGGCACTGCCCCTGCTATTTGTGCATTAAGGCTGTGGACATTCCCTGCTGACAGATTGCTTTGGCAATGTTTAAGCAAGGCTTGGTATCTATTGCAGAGTTATTTGATAACTCCTTGGTGCCGGTTCTCTGCAGAAAGGCTTCAATCAGTGCTTTCCTTATCATCCTGTCCAGACAGCACACACTCAGCTATTGTAAATAAAACATTCTGGCTTCTCCTATAGGTACGAGCAGATAAAGATTTTTGTGCAAAGATGAAGTTCAGACTGAAGAAGGTGCTTTCGAAATGGTAAATGGCTCTATCTATGTGACCACATATTTAACCATGAAATCTAATGAATTCTAAGACACACAGAGGCTCTGATGTAGCCAAAGGGAGGAATTGGTTACCTAATAACAGAAATCAAAGAAAAACAAACAGTGTCAGAGCAGACTTGAAAAACACTGCACAATATAAAGAAAGGGATGACTAATTTGCTGAAGAAATTAGCAAAAATTCTTAACTTGATGAGAAGCTCTAAGATCTCTAGTGCCTGATTTATTTTAACAGTAGGATTTCTATCTATTTATTTGGTCTCTTGTCTACAGGCAAGTATATCCAGTGGGTGAAATTGTCCTCTGATATCACTGAAACTGAAACAAGGGTTTATCTTGGAATTCCATGGAAGAGGGTCTTTAGAGAACTGTGTCTCATGTATACCAAATAACATAAGGTTTTTACCCTCAGGAGCTTGGAAAATTAATATTTCCATGAAGAGTTGTAGCTGAGTGTTTGAATCTGAGACTCTTTGGCTCATAATATTGACTTTGGTCTCTTACAGTATTCATATAGAGTACATATCTTAGACTTTTGCAGCAAATGAAAAATCTATCTAATCTATCTAATCTGTGATATCCACAAACAATATACAGCACATTTATCTAAGTGTATATTTTCTCATTTTACATTTTAGGTCTTGTTGAAAATGGCCCTTTTTCTTCCTGCCTCTACCTCTCCACTTCGTATGTTCAGGGCAGATATGCTTCTGTTTCATGCTAATTCAAACTAAATACTGCTCAAGGGTTGACCTCTGGGGGAAATCCGTTGCATCTGGGGAACTTTACATCCTAGTTAGGCTTGTGGTTAGTCTATGAAAATCCAGGAGAGGCCTAAATGGAGAGAAATCCCTGCTGATGGATACACAGATCTTAGCTGGTTTTTCCCCCTTGCTGCAAAGATGTAGTGGGGTTTTGGGAAGGACTGAAAAAATATTGGATCAGAATTAATTTTTTTTATTATTGCTGCTCCCGTTTGTGGTTGATGATCCAAATTAAAGCTGTAACAAAGTGGAGTGTCACTGTTACAAATGACACAAGGCTGGCAGAGCCAAATCATGACTGTGGCTCTGAGCCTGGCGTGACTCCTCACTTTCTGTGCAAGGCTCTATCCAACTTCCAAGATTTCTCTTTTTCATCCCTTTTAGTCTCATATTTACTGTAGAACATTATGGAGGAGACATATGTAATGTGTTCCCTCTCCTGGGCTTTGCTTATGCAAAGACAATCACTGTCACTGCTGCTGCAGTGGAAGCAGCACGGATACATTTCCTCCAAAGTAAGGCAGCGTCCTGGAAAAATTGCTCTGCTTTTGAAGTAATTATTTCCAAATAAAATTGGAACAGTGTGCCCACCTGAGGACCATGATAACTCTGGGTTATTACTGTAATCATGCTGGTTAATTTTTCCATGTAGAATAGTTCATTTTAGCCTCCTTGTGAATGGAATTTATAATAGCACAGCCAGTGGTGGCTTGTCCTTGGTCTATTTTATACCAGCTCTGTCCATGGGGGAGACTGTGTAAAGGACAGATATAAGATGAGAGGGAAGATTATTGTATCATAATAAAAATGAAGGGTACTAGTTTTGTTCCATAAACACAGCAAAGCACCAACTCTTGCCAGTGGAGCTCACAACGTGTCAGATCTCATGCTGCCGTTTTTAAACCACAGCCTGAAATTTGGAAGCTGCTGGGGGAAAGCCATAATTCAGGTTAATCAGTCCCAGACACTTATTGCCCCACTTTTTGCTGTCAGTGGTGGCAGCAGGATGTGGACCCCACCTGGATATGATGACGTTGTTCTTTTTCATTTACACTTCATTCTATACCTACTGCTAGACAGTCTGTCCCCAAGCCACTAAAAAGACCCATCAAGTCAGCTACAGGAAAACTTCAGAATAATGTAAACCCCCCACATCTGGGGATTTCAGGGAAAGCTGAGGGCAGGTCAGAGCTCAGCAGATCTGTCTGAATTGCTGGATGCTGTCCAGCCATCCCCAGAGTTCAGCAGAAGATGGACACTGCCAGAGTGGCATGGGTCAGGGCAGAAAATCCTGCTTGCTCTTGGAAAATGTGACAAAATTACAGATTGCTGGAGATGGCACTGGGATAAAACATTGTTAGGATGACAAAAATTGTGCTGTGTAACAACTCTGAAAGTACTCCATGTTTCTGAAAATACGCTACTGAAACTCAGTCCCACTGATACAGCCACACAAAATTAAAGGATCTCAGGAGCATTTGGATCTCAAAAGCTGAATATTATTCCACTGGCCTAATCTGATCTTTCTCTCTGCTTTCTGGTTTCTCTCTTTTTCCTTGGGGTCCAGAACCTCTTGAAGGTTCCTCTGGGGTCCAGATAACTGTTTTAGTTTCAGCATTCTTGCCTTATCTGAAGCAATACAAAATGAGACTTTGGGCACTCTCTGGGAGGTGAAGTATGAAAGCCATTAAGGGATATATTTAATCTCTACTCAGCTGGTGTCTGAGAGGAACACAGAATGCTACTGATGCTATCAACATATGACCAGGCTGCAAAATACAAGTACTGCAATTCCTGTACATCAATGTCAGGAGATCCATACACCTAAAACGCCATTTAATTAGGATTTTGATGCTCATATTGCATAGGAGGTGCATAACCCTCAGCAAGAGCAGTAGGAAAAGCAGTGTTTCTCAGATGTGCAACAGGAGAATGTAAAATGTTGCTGTCAGCCTCCAGAACGACTGATTCTGGTTGTAGATGAAGCTGACCTTTCTACAGAGATCTGCAGAATAAACCCAACACATACAGCATGGTATCTTTTCCACCTTTTGGCCTGAAATCAGAAGATATAAGCAGTGATTGATTTACATCACAAAGCTGAATGCCAACAGCTGCCTAGGAAAGCTTAGTAAAAGACATTGTTTGTGAGCATCAGCTTTGACTTCAGCGTGTAATCCTGCCAGAGGCCAAATGCTCTGCAGCCCAAGCACCCAGCTTTCAGTGCTTCATATTGTTATCTTGCAATTGATGCAGAAAATGGGGAAAACGGACATGACTGACTTTAGTGAGATTTAAGCAATACTGTTATATGGGAGGAAAGAAAGATAAAGCAGCCCCTTTCCAAGCCACTTCTAGGTTGGTGTAACCCCTGAAATGAACAGAATCGCTCTGATTTGAATAAGAAATTATTCCGGCATAATCTGCTCTTTTGCCTTAGTGAGTTGCACAAAGAAGCTGGACTTGTGGATCTTTAAAAAATTAAGATAATAGGACATCTGAAGTTAGTGCATGTATATATTGGTGATTCTGATGCATGCACTGCTGCTGAAGTTGATAATGATATTTGCATGGCTATTGGATATTATTTCCCAGCAGAACTGATCACAAGGAGGAGTTGTGCTCTGAAACGAGGGATCAGCACTCTGGCTACCATGGGCCCTCGGGGAATTCTTCGTGTCCCACCCGGATATAATCACAGTTTTGAACTGGGGAGACAAAGGGTATAATTCTCAGAGTTATCCTGCTTCACCCCATCATCCATTTTGCTGTTGTGAGCCAGCACCATTTCCAGAGAGCTACCTGGCAGCACAGAGGAGTGATTTGCGAGCATGTCTGTTCTCATGGGGATAAATAATGAACTGAGCATCATTCAAAGGCAGGTTCCTAGAAACAGGGGGAAATAATCACGAATGGGGGCTGAATTAGTTTGATACTGCAGTGCTTTTAGAGAGCCTTTGCTACCCTGTGATTTTGCACGGGCAGGAGCACAGGGCAGCATTAGCCACACGGTGTCTTGAGTGGTGGCAGGACTTGTTGCACCCTCAAATCTGTTGCCACCGACATTTCAGTGAACTGCGAGCTGGATTAACCCTGGCCCCGCAGGGAACTTCCGAGCAGGCTCACACTTCAGAGAGAAGACGCAGGGGAAAACCAGGATGGGACGAGCACCTCTGTGGGTTAATGGGGTCTGGAGAGGTGTCAGCCTGTTTGCTGGCAGTGCTCCACTCGCTGGGAGCCGCTCTCCTGCCAGTCTCAGCCGTCATGGCTGGCTCCGTGTGCCTGGGATTCCCTCGCGGAGACAAGGTCACCGACAGGAATCACACACCTGTTGTTTTGCACCTCCATCCTGGAGTCCATCAGTGTGAAAGGGGTTGGGTTTCTTTTCTCGTTGCATTCTGTGGCCTGGGCGACACCAGGCAAACCTCCCTGGCTGCACGGAGGGTGGTCGGGGGTGTGCTCTGCGTGCAAGGGAGCATTATGCATTCACAGAACAATTCAGCTCAGCTCACAGCATCCTTCCCCTGCTGAAGAGTCCTAAGGCACTGCCTGGTACCTCGTGGCGAGCCTGTCACTGCAACAAGTGCCTGCAGACAACCCTCTGCTCTAAACGCTGAGCTTGATTTAGTTATCAGCCCAGACATTGCCATCACGAGCAATCATCTTCAAAGAAGAGATAGGTGGAGCATCTGGGCCAAATTGTGACGTGATTACCTGACAGAGTCTTTAATAAAGACAATACTTTAGAGACACTTTGGCTGATCTGAATTATCTCTCTCTCTTTTTTTAAGATTTAATTTTAGAACAGCTGTGCTGGAAACACACTCCCTGAGCCTTGTACAGGGGCATGAGTCAGGAAAGGATTCTGGCTTGAAAGAAAACAGAGACACTGACCATTCACTTTTGCAGTGCCAAGGGAAAGCGAACCTGAAAAAGCAACTGAACATTTTAGAATGCAGTTTCATTTTCTTGATCTTAAGCTTTCTAGTAAAAAAAAAAAAAAAAACAAAACAAAACAAAAAACACCCCAAACAAAACCGGACTTTATTAAAATATTAGAAAGGATCCGTTTAGAGTAAAAAAAATTAGGCAACAAACCCCCAGTAATTCACTGTTCATTTAAATCATCCTTGGAACTAGCACTGCCCGCTGAGAGGGAGCCGAAGATAAAAGCGATACAAGGAAAACGTTTAAAGGACTTGAAAAATTCCCGATGTGCCCGAAAACATTAAAGCCCTGGCAGAGAACGACGCCTGCTCGGCGGGGGCCGCAGATCCCAGGCAGCTCCTGCAGCGCCCGCCGGCCCCCGCAGCGCGGTCCGTGCCCCCGCCCGTGCGGCCCCAGGTGTCCCGCGGAGGGAAGGCGGAGGGAGCCCCGCCCGCCCCGTCGGGCCGCCCCTCGCGGGATCCCCGCGCTCCCGCCCCGCCGGGGCCGCCCCCGCCGCTCCGCGGGCCAGGCCGGGCGCACCAGCGGCGAGGCAGCGGCGCCGGGCCGGGTGCGCCTGCCCCGGGCACGCCGGGCAGGTGTCGGGGCGCGGGGCCCGTCCCGCCGAGGTGAGTGCGGAGCGCGGCGCGGCTGCGGGCGGGGGCGGCGGGGCCGGCGCTGCCCCTCCGGCTGCTCCCGCGGGGCTGGGCTGGGCTGGGCTGGGCGCTGCGCTCCCCCCGCGCTGCAGCAGCGGGACGCGGGGGCTGCATCGCCCGGCGCTCGCTGTGGCCATCCCGCCCCGCCAGCGGTACCGGGGGCTTCATGCCCCGGCGGACGCTGAGGTGCAGCCCCCTCGCCGATGCCACCGGGGCTGCGTCTGCCGGGGGTCGTGGGTGCCTGCCCCAGCTCCCTGGGGACTTCGTCTCCTGTGGGAGGGCAGGGAGCATCTCCCCACACCGGGGCTGAAGCTCTTCATAGTACCCCGAGTTGTTTGTGCGGGGCAGCAGCTCCCCCTTCATGTGTCAGTAGGGTGCCTCCCCCGTGATCCCTGGGGCTCCGTTCCCAGGGGGGCTGAGGGTCGCATCTCTTCTGGAGGGGCTCAGGGGGATGCGTACCCCGTCATCTTGGGGGGTCCATCCCCGGGGGGCTGGTGGCTTGCAGGAGTCCATGCCCAGGGGCCAGTGGGGTCCATCGCTCTGTAGGTCAGTGGGGCAGGTGTTGATGGGGTCCATCCTGCCGGGGTTGGTGGGGTCTCGTTCCTCTGGGGGTCAGTGGACCGTATCCCCTGATCTAGGGGTGCCTGTAGGGTCTCTGACCAGCCCCAGCTCTGCTGATCCCGGCGTGCCTGTCTGGGGGGCGAGGGACAGCTCCACGCCTGCTGTGACACTTTGTCCTCTCTCCCCGCGCCGCGGATTAGGTCATGTTGTGACAGTGCCTGTTACTGTCTTGCAGCGCAGCAGGACCCGGGGCTGTGAGGAAGAGGGGTTGCCGCTGCAGAAAAAACAGCAACCACCCCCCACTTCCATGTACGCAGCAGTTTAATAAAATCAGACAGCATGAAGCATGTAGCCGATTTCCCCCCCCTTATCATCAGAAGGTAGTTCTCTGTGTCGTTAAATACTCCTGTTGGCACAAAGCAGGCTGTGATATATGCAGCGTTGCAAGCCCGGGAGCAGTTGTGGATGAGATATGTAAGAGGAAAACATCAAGAGCTGACCTCAAACTCTGAAGTTAACTGTGCTGCCTCTCCTTCGGGTGGCCTGGGGTACTCTCTTAAACCTGTCTCAGTTTGTAACTATCTGACCATTCCACGTGGCTGTAAAAAGCTCTGGTGCCCCTTTGAAGGTGCCATAAAGCTGTAAATGGGCTTAATATAGCCCATCCCGTTAACCTCAGTGCTTCCCCTCGGTATCCTTTTAATGAACGACAACGCTCGTGAATTTCTCTCAACGGGCTGTCAAATCTTCTCTGCTTCTGGCGGGGAGAGAGCGCTATGAAGCCTTGGGAGAGGAATCGTCCCAGAACTGCCTTCACTCGCTCGTCCCCGGGGGCTGCGGGAGTTTGTGGGGGATTGACAGAAGATGCTTCTGTGCTCTGGCCAGTGCAGCGGCAGAGGGTTCAAGCACCGTCCCGGCATCAGCCTCTTGTTTTTCACTGGAGACATCAGGGCTTGGTCTCGCCCCTGGCAGAGGGGCAGCCGGGGCGGCTGCGAGCAGGTGTTACCACAGTGCTCAGCCGTCTCGGTGTAAGTTCTTCTGCCTTCATTTTAAGGCAAGCTGCAGTGCCTGAACGCTCTCTGCAACTCTCACTTTCATGTGCAGGATGCATGTCCTTGCAAATACCGTGCTAATCCCTTGGGATGACTCACAAACTTTTGTAGAGTGCGTTCTCCCTCTCTTCCATGGGTCTTTGCACTCGACGAATTATCTGGGTAGCCAAAGCTCACTGCACGTGGAAGAATAGCCTGCTATATTACTGAGTTAATAGTTTTCTGAAAAACAAAATGCCTGAATGCAAATAGAATGGAAAATACGTCTTTGAAGTTTTTTTTCTTTAAAATTATTCAGTGCCTAGCCTGGAGGAAACCTATTTTTTTTTAACTTTTATAAAACTCACGAACATTTTACGGAAGCGGGAAGGATTTATTTTTCTTTTCCTTTTTTTTTTTTTTATTTTAAGTATTTTGGTTTTCATGACGTGAGGTCTTTTCTGTGTTCCCTTTGAAATGTTGACAGGGGAATGCTAGTCTAAAAAACTTGATGTGTGAGAGGGTGTTTAGTCTGATTTACCAACTCCTGAACTGGCAAATGCAGCTGCCAGCAGCTCTGCCAGAAGCACAGCAGAGCTGGATCCAACCGGGGATGCCCAGGGCAGAAATCAAGACGCTGATTGTCTCAAATGAGTTGAAGTAGGGAGAGAAGGTCAGAGTCCAAGTGGTATTGCAAAGGATTTCCTAGGAATGCAGAGAGCTGCAGCTATCATGTGGCAGGTATCCACTGCAGGGGTTATTTGGCAATGCTGGTGACATCAAACCTTGATGTTGTAATGGTCAAATTTAAAAGTTATTGCATTTCTTCATGGTATTGCCATGGGTGTTTTGCTAGCTTTTCAGTAACTTTGTGAAATAGGGAACATCTCTGGGCAGGATTTTGGCTGGGTGCAAGAGTGCATGCTTGTATTGGGAGGTAGGGAAGGCTTTAATATGAGGTCCATCTGCCTTAGTTCATCTGCACAAGCATTGGGAAATGCTTCCTGCCTTTAAAATCCAAGTCATGACATCTGTGGAAAAAACCCCTTGTTTTTTTTTATTTACAGTTCTTGTACACAGCACACTTTGTCTCCTGAAAGGACAGCTGAGTTGCCTTAAATGAAAAGGTCTGGGTTTCACCAGAGTAACATGTGAAAAGGTCTTACAATGCAGGCACATTTCTAAACTGTTCTGAATGTTGTTGCTAAAAGTAGCTTCTTTACTATATTTGTACACTTTTCTATACTAGCTAATATTTCTGAATGTTATTACTGTCTCCAGTATAGGACTTGTCCTCTTGCTGGGTTTCCTGCAGGCGTTTATGGGTGCTCTGTGTAGCATTCTTACTTGAAATTAGTTCAAACCACTCCTAAACTCCATTAGACAAATGCAGAATTAAAGAAAAAAAAAGAAGTTTTTAACTGGGCAATGTTAAGTCAGGAAATGCAGAGGCTGAGGCTCCAACAGCAATATTAACTTGGCTGCAGTACACATCCTGTAAGCTCTTTTATGACACACACCTCACAATGTAAACAGAGAAGGAGTAGAAAAGAGTGTTTTTCTGCATTTGCCCCCCTTGTCCCTGTGACAGCTGGGTCTTGCACAGAGCCTGGGAGAGGCTGGCACTGCCTCACACCACGCCGGGCAGTGCATCCAGTGCAGACTCAGGCGCACCCGACTGCTGATGGAGGGGAAATAGCAGCAGCAAATGAGTAATTTGGGGTCTGCTTCTGTCAAAACAATAGCAGGGTAATGAACTGCATTTTGTTCCTTAAGGCCTGTGAGTTGCAGCATGTATGATCCTTGAGCGTTCCCTCTTGTGCTGCTCCCCACTGGCGTGTCTGGCCCTGCTGAGGCTGCTGTGGTTGTAATCAAGTGCAGTGGCTTTGCTTTGGTGAGCCTCAGCTTTCTGCTTTTATTACCCTTGTGTTACAGTAACAGCTCTCCTGGCTAATTTTAACTGGATCATGTACGAAAGTGATTAAATGAATATTGTACTTCAATGCAGATCTGCAATGGACCAAGCAGTACTGCTCTTTCTATTATGTTGTCTTAATTAAAAACTGTGTTGTTAATATATTTCACTGAATTGATAAATTTAGCCTGAAGGTCAAATAGTCTAATCTGACCTTCGCCATGTCACAAGACATTATATCTTGTGCAGTTACCACTGCTCTGAGCTGGAGATTTGCATGCGATGTGGTGTCATCCAGGGCAGAGTCTGTGGTCCTTCAGCAGCAGTTTCCAGCAATGACAAAGGTGGTCTGGGTGAATAAAATTAATTTATGGGCACTCTCCTGGAGAAAATAATTTCCTTTTTCTGTCTAAAAAGGGCTCCTAATCTAGTATCTGCTCACTGATATGCTGCCTTGCTGTGACACTGTAAACTCTGCAAGGGAGGTGGGAGCAGCTGTAATACTGCAATCTAATGCTTCTCCTGTTATACCTGCCTAATGGCACCTCCTCTTCAGTGCAGCCTCCCAAGGATGCTGCTAGAACGTTGTTGTAAGCCATGCTGTTGTGCTTTAATTTCATTATTGTTCGATTTGGCCAGCATTTTATTCACTTTCCCTGCAGTGTTGGACAGTTTGCAAAGGGTGTTTAGTAGCTGGGTGGGTGACAGCACTTATTATGTGCACTTAATCTAAATTCCTCTCTAAATGGAATGGTATTAAAGTAATTCGGTAAAACTTTGAAATTACAGTAAGGCTGCTTTTGATAATTGACTCCCTCCCCCGCCAATAGCTGTGTTTATTAAAATTACCATGACTCACACAGAATGGTTCAAATCAAGCAGAGTGTCTGGATCCCACTGGGTTTTGGTTCTGGCCATTTTTGCTGTGGGAGAAGTGAAGGTAGGCTTCACTTGGGGATCCCTCCATGGTGAGTGGCCAGCTGTCCCCTCTCAGCTCTCACAAGTGGAACAGTACCTGTCAGGGTTTGTGCTGGGGGACTTGTCAGAAAGAACAGCATTGAAAAATGAGAAAACCGTGGAAAATGGTCTCTTAACTACATTAAAGACTTGTGAAACTTCTGTCATTCTGCAAAAAAACCCTGTAATTTTTACACAGTGGAGCTGTCCTCCCTGACTCAGACTGGGAAAAAGACCTATTCAATGTTACATTTTAATCATATACAACACAAAGACTTTTGCTGTGCTGTTTAAAATCCAGCTTTCTTTCAGGCTGTGTTCTGCCGGGATGTTTTCATCCAAAACGGACTGCTGAGGCTGACAGGAACAGTCTGAAAAAGCAGCTTTAACCTTCCTTCCTGACACTTCAATAGTGACACCCACTGTGGGAAACTAGGGCATAAATGCATTAACACTTGTCACTGGGAAGAAAATCCTCTCCATGATGGGGACCAGAAGAGAGTGATTCCTAGATTCATGATACAAATTGGTTCATTATTTATTTCAATCAAAGTCTGTAGGTGCTGCTACAATGAAAAATTAAAGGGCACTTTACAGAATACATGTGAGCTGACACCCTGCCAAACCCAAAGCCTTCCTGACCTACAAAACGAAGGAGAGCTTTGATGCTTGCTCCACTCTTTGCAAAGTCTCAGACAAACAGGCTTTGTCCAGAATTTTGACAGAGGTGGGACCTCCTGAAACAGATGCCAAACCCACTGTGTTCACTGTTGCCTTCCAGGGAAAACATCCTGCTTCTGCCTCCTGGTATTACAGATCTACATGAGAGCAGCCCAACTGCTTGGTGTTCTGTAAATGCTTTAGACTTCACTGGGCATCCTGTTGCATGTTGTCTGTGAGTTTAGCAATGCTCTCATCTTCCCAGATGGGTAAAAGACAGCTTGTTTCCTGCTGGAGCAGGGTTTTTCCGCTCCTCCAGCTGTATGCAAATACAACACTCATATAAACCAGGAACTGTGATCTGACTGAAGAAACACACTCCTGCTTCTCTCTCTGCTTACAGGGCAAAAGCAGTTGCCTGGTAGTGTGGGGAAAGCTAACTTTAATACTGAGCTGTATTTTTTACTAGTTGTGCTTGTCTTAGTGTCATAGAATGGAGGATTGGAAGGAACCTTAAAGGTCATGGAGTTCCAGCCCACCTGCTATGGACAGGGACATCTTTCACTAGATTAAGTTGCTCCCAGCTCCATCCAACCAGGCCGTGAACACAGCTTCTCTGGGCAAATGGTTGTAGTGCCTTGCCAACCTCAGAGTAAAGATTTTTTTTCCTAATATCTAATCTAAACCTGCTCTCTTTCAGCTTGAACCTATTCTTCCTTGTCCTATCACTACAGGCTCTTATAAAAAGTCTCTCTCCATCTTTCTTACAGGCTCCCTCCAGGTACTGGAAGGCCACAATTAGGTCCCTAAAGCCTTCTCTTTCCCTGTCTGAACAATTCCAACTCTCTATCTTTCCTCACAGCAGAGGTGCTCCATCCCTCTGATCATCGTGGTGGCCTCCTCTGGGCTGGCTCCAGCAGGTCCCTGTCCCTCCTGTGCAGGGACCCCAGCTCTGGATGCAGAGCTCCAGCTGGGTCTCACCAGAGCAGAGCAGAGGGGCAGAATCCCCTCCCTGCCCTGCTGCCCACGGGGCTCTGGATGCAGCCCAGGACACGTTTGGCTCTCTGGGCTGTGAGTGCCATGGCTGGGGCCTGTCCAGCCTCTCACCCACAGCACCCCCAAGCCCTTCTGGCCAGGGCTGCTCCATCTGTTCATGCCCAGCCTGTGCTGATACCAGGGATTGCCCTGACCCAGGTGCAGCACCTTGCACATGACCTTGTTAAACCTCATGACATTCTGTGGGTCCACTCCTCAGGCCTGTCCAGGTCCCTCTGGATGGCATCCTGTCCTTCAGGTGTGACAAACCACCTCAGCTTGGTGTCATCTGCCAACTTGCTGAGAGTGTACTTCATCCCTTTGTCTGTGTCATTAATGAAGATCCCAGTACAGACCCCTGAGGGACTCCACTTGTCACAGACATCCATCAGGACTCTGAGCCATTGACCACTACCCTCTGGATGCACCCTTCTAACCAGTTTCTTATCCATCTAACAGTCCACTCATCAAATCCATCTCTCTCCTGTTTAAGGAGAAGGATGTTGTGGAGGATCATGTCAAAGACTTTGCAAAAGTCCAGATAAGTGACGTCTGTAGCCCTTCCCTTGTCCACTGATACGGCCATTCCATCCTAGAAGGTCACTGGGTGGGTGAGGCAGGACTTACCCTTGGTGAAGCTGTGCTACTTGTCCCAAATCATCTCCTTCTCCTCCAAGTGCCTTATCACAGCCTTTAGGAGAGTCTGTTCCATGATCTTCCCAGGCACAGAGGTGAGGCTGACAGGTAATTCCCAGAATTTCTACCCTTTTTAAAGATGGGTACAATGTTTCCTTTTTCCCAGTCACCTGGGATTTCACCTGACTGTCTAATATCATGGAGAGTGTCTTGCAAACTACATCAGACAATTCCCTCAGGTCTCTGGGATGCATCTCACTGGGTCTTATGGACTTATATTCGAGGTGGTACATAATTTATATTATGTGTTCAGGTCATGGACCTGATCTCTGCTTCAAGTGGGAGGGACTTTGGTCCCCCACAGTCTCCATCCTGCTGTCCATCCACTCGAGGGACATGGGAAGAGAGGTTACCAGTGAAATCAGATGACAGAGACCTGTTTGGGTATTTATTTCCCAGTACAAAGATCGAAAGGAGACTTAGAATCCGTGGGTTTTGAGAAAGCTTCTGCCCAATGTTTGTAGTGAAACACAAACCCCGAAGGCTGTGCTTACTTAATGCCACCCTAATGCTCTGATGCACGTGGTGCAGCTCCTTTGTGTCCCCTGTGCTGGGGAGGAGGGTGGGTGGGACCCCTGGCAGCCACCTCTGCTCATTGTAGTGCCTGGCTGCCAGCCCATCAGCTGTAATCAGGGCTGGCAGGAGCTTCAATGGCAGCTGACCTCGTGGTAAAAACTACAGCCCCTGTCTCAGTTCCCTTCACGAAGGATTTCAGATGACAAGTCGGACAGGTATTAAACTTTAACTAGCTGTTCATCTTTTAAATATTAATCGTGTTCTTATGCTCTTACCTGTTTTCCCAGTGTGCCTGGGTTTGAAGGACTTTTCACGAGTGATGACTACCTATCTCATGGTCATCCCAGATCTGCAGTGCCACTTTCTGGTTTTCAAGCCCTCCTCACAGGTGTTTCTGCTGGGAACATGCTCACTGTGTTTATCTGGGAATACAAATAGGCTGAATTCAGGCCAGCTTTCAGTTTTCCCCCAGGCTCTCAGCATAGATTTTATTCTCCTTCTCTTAAACATCTTCCCCAACCTTTATTCTTCTGAACCACAGAGGAACCTTAATCCCTATGGACTGTATTTCAGTTTTCCTGGGGTGAGGAGCTGAGCAGAGAAATGTCTTCATTGCTATGATGGGGTTTGGCCTGTGAGATGACATGTGGCATGTCCTGTTCCAGCAGGAATCCATCTCCCCCCTCTTATGGAGTAAAAGACATCCTCCTCTTTATCTTCAAGATAAAGCTAAATGCATTTCTGTATGAGAAATCTGTCCTATAGCTCAGCTGGAAATAAATAAATGCAGCAAACAAACAGGTGGCACCATTCCAAAATGCAGAGTTATAGGGGCTGGGGCACTGTGGCTGCTGAGAGGTGTGGGGCTCTGGGGAGCAGGGTGTGATGGGCTTGGCTTGGCCTGCAGCCTTGCCTTTCAGGCCACATCCACATGCTCATCAAAGGATTTAAACCTCGGTGCAGTGAGTAGCCTGAAGTGTGAATCACAGCTCCTGGACGTGTAGGGTGGAAAGGACCTGCTGGGTCACCTGTGCTGTACTTTCAGGAGGATCCTTCCTAATTAAAGCATGACTCGTGATAGCAAGATGTCTTATTTGGGTGATTAAATAAATTGCTGTCCTCTCTGAGAGACGTGAAAGTGTATTTACTAATGTGCCTGTAAATGTCTCAGCTGTGAGGTTGTTATTTACTGCACTATTGTAATGCAAATGTTTGTGGTTGTGTTTGCATTGATCACACAGACAGTGCACACAAATTTTATTTCTTGTGGTATTTAGGCTTGCTTTCTTCCCCCCTTCCTGCTATATCTGTTCTGTTAGACACTATATAATAGAAATAACTTGAAGTGTAATTGCCTGTCACTCAAGTGCCATTTTGCAATATAGAGCTGTATCAATTAAAAGATTCTTCCTCCTCCAATTAATTTTGATTCTTGGGGGTAGATAGCATTGTTTGTCTGCAGAACATTCCACTAAATCATTTGGTACTTTGTACATTTATTTACTTTTAAATGTATTCTGTGTGAAAGGTAATGGCCTGTAGTTACAGCTGCAGAGAAGAACATTCATTGTCAGAGTCTTCTGGCTGGCTGTGGTGCTCCCAGCACGGATGCAGCCTGAGTGCTCCAGTCTGACAGATGTGAAATCTCTGGTTGAACACAGCCAAAACTGGGGGCAGCTGCCCTCTCCTCATGTGCATCTTGGGTTGGGAGGTAGGGAAAGGCTTGGGTGTCACAGTTGCAGTTTCCTAAATGAAGACCAGTATGTCCTTCATGACTCCTTAGTGGATGTGGGCAAGCATCAAAAATGGTAGCTCAGCTTGAGAAGCACAGGGAAACTGTTTAGAACTGGTACTTCTTGTTTGGAGTGGTCCTCTAATGGAATTGCCTTTCAGTGCATACAGACACTGGAAAAAAGGAGCCTGTGAGTGGGAAGCCTTGACTGGAGACAGCCTGCTTTGAGATTAATGATTTTATCTGTGGCCTTTTAATACGTGCTATAGATGGGATGATAGCTCAGGGGCAATCTCTGTGATGGGAGGCAGGAAGTCCTGCTGTTTGGGAGGTGTGGTACGACATCTTTTAGTGTCTCTCTTCAGTGTTCATTGGGGATAATCCTGCCTTGGGGTAAGGGATGGCCTTAAATTTGATGGAGCTTGGATTAGGTGCCAACTGATTTAGGTATCTAATCTATAAAGTATAAAACCATTAGTCTGAGTCATGTAAGTACACAAGGAAATATATTTTGAACTTTATGGACTATTAGATAGTCAAGACAGTGGACACTGTGTTAGCTCCTTACAATGATACTGCCATGGGCTCATACTTACAGGGATCTCTGGATCTATTGGTTTTTGTTGTGGGTGGGAGGGAGGTGACTGTTCCAAGAACTCCTGTAAGCTGCTAAAACGGATTACATTATTATTATTATTATTATTATTATTATTATTATTATTATTATTATTATTTTATTTTATTTTTAATGAACTCTTAGTCTGTCAAAACTGAACTTGAGGTTTTTTATGGAAGACTTAACACTTGCCTTAAAATCACCTGGTTTCATTTTGGTCTGTAGTTACCTGGAGTTCACCTGGCTGTGCTGACTGCTGAAAATGGTTGGTGTTTCAAGGCCATTGTGTGGGCTCTGAGTGTCAATGTGTGTGTAGGCTGTGTTAACAACATCCCTTGTTTGGGGGGGAAAAAAGATTCATTGGGCCCCATTTCTGCTAAAGCCAGAGCAAACCTGGAACAAAACCCCATATCTTTTACAGTCAGCTTTTTCTTTCAGCTCCCACTTCCATTAATTTCATGATGCTGTTGGCAGTGCAGGGACAGTTTGCTCTTCCTCTGCTGCACTTGGAAACTTTCTGTTTGCTGGGAGGTGCCCTTGGCAGTTTGCATGGAGGAGCAAACTGTGATTTCAGTTTAAATGAACACTGCTTCTCTTAAATAAGAACTTGTTCAAATAAAGTCAGGTTAAAAACAGACTAAGAGTCTTTATGGAAGAGCTTCCAGTTTAAACATGGCCTGGCAGGGATGTGCACAAGCTTGCCAGCATTTCAGAGAGGTGACCCTTCACAGCAGTGTCCCTGTCTCCTTGTCGAATGTGCTCAGGAAAGAGCATGTTCTCAATTTCCCTTAAATACAGCCAATTTTTTTAGGAATTGGGAGAAAAGTGGCCTATTTTGTGTTGATAAAAAGTGAATGCAGATTTTTTTGGAGACCTGCTTGTTTAAATGAAGAGTGTGTAGGAATAGTCATATGTGGTGTTTTGGGAAAGACTTATAAAGACATTCAGGACAATAAGCAGCTGCTTATTGTGGATGCTGGCATGCTTTCTTCTGGCTACCTGGTGGGTCAGTTGTGACCTGCTGCTCAGGCCAGGCCACTGTCTGAAGTGGTGTCCCAGAGGAGTTGTGTGTCCACAGGTGAGAAGCCTGGAATAGTAAACTCTCCATGTGCTAGCAGTGCTCTTGCTACTTACTGCTCTGCATTGCAGGAGCCCAGACTGATACCCAAAATATGAGTTCCACCTGCCTCTTAGTTTTCCTGATCACTTTGGTGTTTGTAATCCCCCCTTTACACTCCCGTTGCTACGAAGAAAGGCAGAACAGGCAGGAGACCCTGATTATGTGCTTGAGAAACAATTAAATGGTGTTGGAAATGCTGCCAAAACATGAAAAGCAAAGGGAAAGGATGAATCTGGGAAAAAAATTATTTTCTGTTTCTTTCATTGTGTGTATTATTAATAGATGGAAAATTATTTCAGACAAAGCTGTGAATTTTGTTAGCCCTTCTAAAAACACTCTAATTTTTTTTAAAGCTTCCCTGTGAGTATTATGGCCAACCTCGTTTCACAGCTAGATGTATTCATCTCAGTTAAATGCAGTGGACAAAATCTACAAACCCCAACTGCTTAACATTATAAGCAGCTTGCATAAACATGAATTATTAAGGTCACAAAAGCTCCTAGAAATCAGCTGAAATGAGTGCACTGTTGCATTTCTTTTTTCAAAACATGCATTAATTAATAAGGGGCTTAGTGCTCAGACTGTTTCTCCCCCCGACGCCTCCGTCAGATTTTGCTTTCATCAAGTGGAGGGGAAAGTGTCACTTCTCTCTCTTCCTCCTCCCTTTTGTTTGGCTGGAGCACAGGAAGGTGCCAGACTTCATCCTTCACAAGCCAATCATCCACAGCTATGGTATCCTAAAATGCTCAGGCGGGTTGTGCTGGGGCTGTTACAACAGCAACAGCCCTTCCAGAACGGCCAGGGGTTTCATTTCATGCCTTCTTGGACTGCCAGAACAGGCTGCCAGGAGCTAGAGAGTAGTCACATCCACATGTTTGGGCAGTGCAGAGAGGGCAGGGTGCTCACAGGAGAAATGTGGAAGAGAAGGAGACAATGAGGAGACAGCCTGGTTTGTGTAGGAGTGGGCATTGTGTCCTGTGCTGGTCCCCTCCACCTGCTGTGGGCACAGGCAGCACGTGGTGGCCATGGAGGCATTGGAGCTGTAGGAGCATTTGATGGGAGCTCCTCTCCAGCCCTTTCCAGCACAGGAAATAATTTCAGTGTCTTCAGTGAGAAAAGGGCTGCTGTGACTGAGGGGCCAAGCCCTCCTTGTGTGCAGAGTCAAAGCACATGTCAAATTCAGCACTGGAAGATACTTGCAGCAAGGAGCTGAAGAAGAAAAAGAGCAGGAATAGAGTGGTGTTAATTTTTAAAATTAATTAATTCAATTGTGCTGGCTGTAGAGGAGGCAATTCAGATTAACTGTGTGGAGGGAGGAGGCTGCAGTGACTGAATGGGAGCGGAAGAGAACTTCAGTGGTGGGTGCTGGTGGTGTGGGTGATGGGGAAAGGTTGAATCTCATGGAGCTTATGCAGGAAGAAGCAGCTCAGATGACAGAGCTTACTCATGGGACTCTATGTTTAGGAGAGGGGATGCCTTCAGAGACAGTCCTAAAGTGTCAAAAATACTACAAGTGAATATTGCAAGTGAAGTTGTGTGTCAGTCGGTTGAGCCTTGGTATCCCAGAGACAGCAAATGGTTTGAGACTTTCTTACCTGGTTTGTACTGTGAGCAAACCCCCAAGGCAGACACCTCCCTGTGCTTGCCACAGGTCAGTGTGGAGAAGGTGGGGACAAAGGCTGATGGTTGGCATCTCTGCTGCCTGTGGTCCTGGCATCTGCAGAAGAAAGTCAGGTAGGCAGGGTTTGGATTATTGAACCCCAGAAAAACAAAATCTTTACTTTTGGCCTTGCTGTGACTCCACTTTGCTTGGTGCCCTAATGAAATGCAGCACAAATGCCAAGACATCTCACGTGGTCTTCTAAAAATCTTCCACAGGTACCACACCTGAGCTTTATCTGTGAGGAATCCAATTCTTGCAGCCACTAGAGAAACAGTTCAAGGGGACACAAGTGTTAAAGCCATTGTTGAAATGCTTCTTCTTTGGGGTGGGTAGGTAGTTTTAACTTCCCAAAAGAGGTTCTTTGGGATGAGTTTGGAGGGAGGATCTGCCTCCGCTGTGCTGCAAGACAGGACACAAAGGCCATGGTGCAAACATTCACCCCAGAGAATAATGTTTATTGGCCTGCCTTGTTAAAAATCAAGAAAAATGTTCGTGCCATGCTTCATTCCAGCATGGGTTCTGAAAATTAGCCTCATCAGAGGCTGCTTTTGATATATAATAAAAAAAACTCTAAGCAACAAAGGGGCTTTAAAAGAAGCAAAGACTTGACATATTTGTTAATACTCAGGGTAGCAATGCATTAATTTTAAGGCATGGGTTTTTTTAAAATGAAATGAGGACACTAATTAAAATTAATCCATTTATAAATCTTTCCACATCCAGTTTTAAAGCGTAAATAAAACATTTGCCTTGTCTGTCCCTTTTCTCATCCTAAGACGATACAGGCCATGTAACTTTTAACTCTTTGAGGTAATGAGCAGATAAAACTATCTTAAATGATTTGCTAAAAGATGTAAAAATTGGTGGCACAGTGGAGATAGCTTTAAAAGTGCAGGAAGAATGGCAGTGGAAATGTTGGGAGTGCCTCAAAATGGGTTTTAATACTTGCCCTTGGGATCTGCAAACCTGAGCAGTTTCTTGCCCTGGCTGCAACCCTGCCCTCCATTTCCACTCCTTTCATAAAAACTGGCTGCCTTCCTTGATGTGCATTTTCCAGTGTGATAATTTGCATTATAAAATACACAGGGGTGAATTTACTCCAGTTTTGCTCCCAAAGTCAGGCAGGATTTTAATGGGTGAAGTAGGAAAAAGAGAGGTGGTGGACCAATCCACAAATATGTCATATTTGATTAATTTATGTGATTAAAAAAAAAAAGAAGACAAGAAAAAGGAAAGAAAATGAGGGGGCTTATGGCAAAGCAACTTTGAAGTTTTGGTTCTGTGACATGTGAGACTGCAGTGTTTCCAATGCTGAAGGTATTTTTCTGTGCCTTGTTTAGAAAGAAAGCTAAACACGACCTTGGGCCTGTGATTGTTGGTAGCTCCTTAATGTATGTTAATTAGTAAAGGCTGTGAGAAAAGTAGTACAGCTGCTGAGGGAACGATACATTCTAATTTTTTAATGTGTTCCAGATATTATCAATTGTGCCTACAGATCTTTGGTGCAGTTGTGGCTGTGTGGAGGTTGCACGTGTCTGTGCACCACAGAAAGGCACTTGCATATAGAGTGCTGGCAAAACTGCTACCCCCTCCCACCCAAAAAATGCCAACCAAAACCCCCCTATAGGTGATAGTTTAAACTTTAATGTGAGCTGTGTGTCTCTGCTTTGTCTCAGGCCACGCCAAAGTGAAAAGAGAGCACAGAGCAGGTCTGTTATGTGTGAGGATGCTCCCCTTTGCTTTCATATGCAGAGTTTTAATAAAACAAGTATGCATCTCTGCTTCTTGTCATTCTTGTCCCTGGGAAGTTTCACATCCCTTGCTATCTTCTATCAGTTTTCTGCTCTTTGGTTTTGATGTCTGTTCTTTATAAATCTTTCAGCCTGAAATCTGCCCAGAACTGCCCCCACTCCTCCTTGGCAGGACTAAAGCTCAGCAGCTGCAGACTAAGTGAAGGTAAGAGGAGAGAAATTGCAAATCTTCAGAGAAAAATGTGCAAACCAAAGTTATGATGCCTTGGGAAGGGGCAGCTTGCTATGGCTCTCCCAAGGACAAGTGGGCAAGGAGTAGCTGCTTGGTGGATTAGCAGATGGAGAGTTTAGATCATTTCCAGCAGTGTTTGCACTCCAAATATTTATCCACCGTGCACAGGAGCATTGTTCCACCTTTCTCAGAGAAGCTGTGCCCAGGTAGGAGGTTTGAACCCCGCTTCCTCCCAAGGGTAGTGGGATTTAGATTCATGATAGCAAGTTTGTGGCTCTTAAACAAAGTTGCTGAGACGTGCTGTTTTAAGCTATGCTACTGGTAATCAGTGTCCTTTTGTGAAAGCATAAAGAGACAGATGTTGCAATTGCAGGAGTTAAGGCTCCACGGGGTGTTTGCTCGAGGTGTTCTTTCTCTGTGGGTGCTGCCACGGGAGGTGGGGGAGCTCAGGAGGACATGGCTGGACACTCACCCTCGATTTCTCCTTGCAGAAATCAAGTTCAGCGCAAGGCTGTGGAGGGCTGTTTGTCCTGTGTGTTCAGTTCTCTGTTTCAGAGTGCTGTGCAAAAATGACTTCTCTGCTTCCAGCTACAGATTCAGAACTGCAAACCACCCACTGTACAGCTGCTAATGCACAGATTATCTCCACAGCCAACAGCTTTAAGTAATCAAACAGAGATAATTTTACCTCTGTGACCCAACAAATAAACACCAGAATCAGGAAAAATCCTTTTGCCCACACAATGCTACCCAGGCTTTCAAGGGCAGAGGGAAGAGTTCCATCAGAGCCCACGGAGGTGTCAAGGTCACCAGGTTTGTCCCATCCTGGATCGATGGAGAGCTGGCAGTGCAGTGGTGTGGGGTGCTCTCAGGAGGTCACGATGCTCTGTAACCTGATGAGACCATCTCTTACTGCTGCTGCTGCTGCTGCTGCAAAAGACATTAAATGAGTAGGGCACACACTGAAAGTTGTGTTTGCAGTCCGGCTTTCACAGGAAAAATTGCGGCTTGGAATGGCTTTTGTTAATGACTTCAGCCTTTAACTTTCTGTTCTTTGGAAGAACAGACATTTCTCACAGCTATCAGGGGTTTAGCACCATTACAAAAACACAACTGCTACATATTGTAACATTGCATCTGTGGCTTCTTTCTCACTGACCCATGGTGACCAGTGTTGAGAAAGAGAAGAATTGTAGCCCAGAAGTCATATCAGAAAATATTTTTTGCACTTTAAAAGTCTGCTTCTTTTTGTTTTTATTTCCCAGATCAGCTAATTGCCACCATTTTCTTAGAAATGAAGTCTCGGGGGTTTTTTTGTGTTAGTAAATTCTAGTTGCTCTGAGCTTCTCTCATTTTCCCTGCCCTTTCCCCCTTTGTTCTAGTCACCTCATTTCCTTATTCCAGTTATTAAGGATACTTAGCATGTTGTCATTGGGAAACAGCACTCATTTCTTCATGGAAAGAAGCTGCTTAATGTTTCATGTGTTGCAGTGAATAATTAAATATAGAAAAACATATAAGCCCACAAAACTAGTTGGCAGCTGAAAGCAAGAAAGCATTTGCAGTCTGCTGGGGAAAAGTGACACTCCTGGCCTGGTGTCTTGAGGCACCAAGGGTAAGGTTTAAAAGTGAGTAGGTCTGGCATGACATTAAAAAATCTGGAATTTTCGACTTTCCATGCATTTATAACATTAATCTTTAATTGTCATATTCTTGAGCTACTGACTGCAAGATCAGACCTGGAATTGGTGGGGCTAAGGAAAACCAGGCTGGTAAGTGGAATGAAATGTCAGCAGGGACCAGGACCTTGTGACCTGTCAGGGATGGAAAGGCTGTCAGCACCCAGGCAGGCAGGGAGCCTGGCAGCCTGATGGTGTATGGCATGAGCAGTCTCCATGTAAATAAGGGGTTTTATTGCCCTTCATAGTAATTTTCACCCTTTCTGGGCTCTACAGTCATTGCACCTTTTCTTTCTGTTTTATAGTGTTGAAACAGAACTGTTGGGCTCTGCAGAAATGGGGTGAAAGACTGGGCAGATGGGACTTCTGTGCTGGGAGCTGGGAGAAGGCTGACTGCTCCCAAATGATCTAAATGAACCATGGGATTTTTTTCTTTCCAAGTGAAACCAGAACTGAGTAATTTTGCAGTGACCTTTGCAGTTTTACAAAATGAAATCAGACACTTGCCATCCTCATGGCAGAGGGAGCCTTGTTCTAACAGTAATTCAGGGCCCAGTTACAAACGCAGATCTGCGCCGAGTATCTTTTTCTTTACCTCCTCCCATCTAGCTTTTCCTCTCACTGCACATATAATCTCAAATGGATAACATGCTTTAGTAGAATTTGCTGAGACCAGAGGCAGACAAAGAGTTGTGTGGAGCTGGAGCTGCCTGTGCCATTGCACATCCCTTTGAATTTGGTTAGCATTGGTCTCACCAGCTCAGGTAGGAGCCTTTGTGTTCTTTTTCTTCCCCTGTGTGCTGAGATTTGGAGGCTGGATCACATAATTTGTGTCTGCATCATCCAATTGCCTTTTGCATTTTCTTTTCTGTGTGTGATCTGCAGCTCTGGCTGTGGTGGGGACACAGTGAGCAGGACTGCAGGGCTGATGTGGATCCGGTCTGCTTGATACTCACCAGAGCGACTGCCCAGCAGTCAGAGAGCATCTCACAGCCCTCCAGCCTTCACGTGCTCTGCTGCTCTCCCAGTGTGACTGGTCTGACCTCTGCTCAGAGTGAGACATTGGGTCCGATTCAACTTGTAGCAAAGTGGGGAGAGGCCTAGGGAGCTGTTGCAGCAACCCAGAGAGTCTCCAAAATGAGGAGAAAGGGGAGTTTTCATTTCCAGAAAGACTGTTAGAAACTCTTGTCAAAGGGTTCAGCTGTACCGGTGCTGTTAGCTCTTCTTATCTATGTAGTGCTGAAGTTGTGACCTTTTAGATCATGTCCACCAATTCTTCTCTTTAAATTGACAGACTGCACTGAATGGCTCCTACTTGGTAACACAGACACACAAAAGACAAGGAAGACTTTGGGAGGAAATGTGATTTTTACTTACAGTCTCTTGCACCTAATGTTTGGTAGCTCACCAGCTTGTGATGGGCTGTATGGCAGAAAGGACACAGTGCCATTTAAAATGTGCTGCTTATTTCACTGGCTTAGACCTTTCCTGTAGACTTGATTCAGCAAGGTAAATAACCACACATCTACTTTGAATTGCATGAATACTACTACTGAAATTAGCGACACTCTTCCTGCAGTTCATTTAGGATGCATGGTTGCAGCTGACCCAATTCCTGCTGAAATAAGTGGAAGAATTTCCTAGTATTCTATAAACCCAGGTCAGGTCCTAAATCCGTTTAACCCTTTGGGTGCCTGCACTGGTGTCTGCTTACCACAGTGGTGTGTTTTGGGAGTGGTACAAATGCTGGCATGCATTGCATTGACCTGAATTTTTTCTGCAAGGTGCACAAAAAGGGGAGCTCTCTTCAGCCCCAAACATTCTGCAGTTCATCTTCTGATGCTGCTCTGTGTCACTGATTCCTCCCCTGCCTTGACCACTCTTGATTTCATTCAGCAGAATCTGCATTTTCCCTGTGCACGAGTAAAAAGTTGGAGGAGTCACTGCACTCGAGAGTCAGAGGGAGGGCGATGGCACCCAGACCTAGAAATCCAGTAACCCTGCTACCACTGACCTGAGGATTAAACCCTGCTCACTGAAACATGAGTGCAGGCTGCCAAATTGCCTGTGATAAGCTTTAAAGAGCTGGGAATAAAACCGTGCCTGCATCTATTTTTTTTTTGCAGCAACTTTTTAGCTGGAGGCTCATAGCTGGCTGCAGCAATGTGAATGGGAAGCCCCCACAAGAGACCTGGCAGTGCTCAGCTGTGCTCCAGGATCCCATTCTTGGGGTTTTGTTTGTTTGTCGTCTGGATTAAGGGGATTAAAGACTTAACCTTTGTACAGCCTTTCAAATAATAACTTGTTTGTGCTCGTACTGCATGTCAGGGAAGGATTTCCTCCCCCCCTCCTGATTTCATGATACAAGTGAAGATCTGCGAGTGGTCAGGCTCATGCAAATTTCTGTCTTGTGCTTTAAACCCCCATAAATTCAGCTCAGTGCTCTATTCTCTGTTTTGTGGTGTTGCTGGGACCAGGGCAGGGTACCAGCTTCAGACCCCTATCCCAGGAACTGGGAGCTGTCATGCTAGTGAGGGGTCACAGTCTGAGCTGCCAGATCCTCGTCCAGCTGCTGCCCCTCTGAGCTGTGTTTTTTGTAATCAGAAATAAAATTCATGCTGCCAGATGGGACCCTGCTGCATGTCAGTTGGTCACTGGCTGAACGTGGCCATTCCTTACCTCCTGCTCCAGAGTGGCTTTTCCAAACAGGTTTCAGAAGTTTGTAGTTTGCACTGTAGTCCTTCGAGTGAGTGGCAGTGGCTTTTTTGACATCCCTCTGGGGATTATTCCACCAGTGACTACAGTTTTCAAAAGCATCTAAGTGATTAAACAAATTTATTGGCATGTGCAAAAACAAGACTAAAGAAGGCTCGAGAGCTGTTTTTAGCTCAAACAGTTTTCTTCTATTCCCTGTGCATATTCCACATGTGGTTAAGAGAAGACCTAAGAGCACCTTTGGGATCAGCTGGTCCCATCTGCAGGCCTGGCCAGGACTTGCTTTCCTCAACAAGGTGCAACACCTGCATGGTCTGAGGGATGCCCAAGGGACAGCCAGGCAGACACAGAGATGTGGGTGGCCCTGGCTTAAAGATCTTGTCCTTGGAGCTGGCTTCCCTGCAAATAACACTGAGACAAGAGACACTGTACATGGAGGTGGTAGTTTTGGGGATTGGATTTTTTTGGGGTGAGAGTTGGTGGGGATGGGAGTCCTTGGGTTGAAGTGTGTGAGGAAAAGGCTTTGCTTGCCTGGTTCCCTCATGGGTAAAAGCAGTTCAGTCTTGTGAGTGGTCTTTCTGGAGATATGGCAATGCCATCGAATTCCAGCAGAAGCAACTCTCAGCATGGCACTCTGCAGACACTTGGTGGAAAAAAAAAGTACGTAATTTTGGCTCTTCCTCTTTATAATGCACTGGATGTAACAAGGATGACACAACTTTATCATCTGGATTAGGTGGCAGCTTTACCATCTGGAGTGTTGTCACCTTCAGTAACTGTTGCCCCCTCTAACAAACTACAGCTCTTTTCTAGATTGAGCAGCCAATGTAAGCAGTAATTTAAAAGCTACAATACATAGAAAAGCCATGGATCTACAAGCCTGTTTCTAAGAGTCTGCACTGTCCAGCCATGCTCAGGACATGAGTGACCACTGCTTTCCCTCCAAAGATAGCACATACTGTGTCAGTCTCCAACAAAGGTTGTTACCATCAAGGACTTTAGGGAAATAGTTTTTAAAAGAACTGCCTGAGTATTGCCTAAAAATGTGCTTTAAAGAGAATCCTTAATCAAAGTGATGTAACAACAGGAGTATTTACTTTTCTACTCGACCCTGGAACAGATAAGTCACAGAGAGTTAACCATTCTCTGCATTTTGGAGGGGATTTTGTACTGCAAGAAATTTGCCCTACCCTACTTAAATTTAGAAGATGTGAGTCCCCTTGTGTCTTCTGCACAGCCAAGGGAATACAGACTGAGCTTGAGCAATATATGTCTAATTTGCCAGCAGTTCTCCACTGCAATAAATACCTCTTGCAACATAACCCTGAAATCTGTGGATTGCAAGCCTGTGCTTTCTGGAGTATAATATACCTCATGCACTCCACCAAATGCCCATAAGGAAATTGTAGGTGAAATCAAACCACAATATATGAGAGTGAGCTTGCACAGACAGTTGATTTAGGACACAAGCACCTCATTCTGGCACTTGACTGTACAATTTTCAGAGGCAATTCACAGCAAATACGTAATAGTCAAACAAGTTGGGTTGGACATTATGCTAAGTGGTGGGTAACATGAAGAAATAGATGGAAATGTGGTTAGAAATTTGAAACTTTATCTTTGGAAACTCTGTGTAGCATTTCTGAGAGCTCCACTTGACCTACAGCTGCTGGGTAGAGGCAGTAAAAGTGATGTGAAGGCAGTGAAAATGAATTAATTTGAAAAGTCTAAGTGAATATTAATAGGACCTGCTATACTCAACAATTTGCAAGCGTGTCTGGCATTTATAGATGAACTGTGCTGTTTGTTACATATTACATTAAAGAAGAATCTGAACCAACATATCAAAATGTCAAACTAACACAGCATTTTTCTTTGATCTCCTTTTTTGTTAAAATGAATTATTGATAGCTTTTCTCGTGGCTGACAGGAGAGATTTCTGATTTTTATTTGCATACTAGATCAAATCTCCCATTCCTTCTGTAGACAGAGGTCTTTACAACAATATCTAGATCTGACATGTGCAATTGCAGAGCTCGGATTCTTTCTAGCGGGGAATGTTCTCCCCACCCACCCCGTGCTGCTGTGATTTCTGAAGCTGATATTTTCGTTGGACTTCTTTAAGCAAATACACAGCCCACCCTGGAGCCAGCAGTCAGGACGAGGGTGCAACGCCTCTGTGTGGGCCCACAGACCACAGGGGTGGGTGTGCAGCTCCACAGAGGGATCTGGAGCTGGTTTCCCAGGATCTGTGGAGAAAAACCTGTTTGTCTTTTCAGTGATGTAGCTTGGAGAAGGTGTTTTCCAAAGTGAGGTTGGATTTATGCTGGGTTTCAGGGAGATGGAGTGTATGGGTCTGGTGGTACCAGGGGGTAGCAACAGCTCTATTACCCACCGTCACCTGATTTGGACATCAGCAAAGCCTTGGTCACTGCAAGAGCTCTCAGCTGCTCAGACATCCATGGTTTGCAAAACTCTCTTTCTTTTCAAATGTCACCCCAAATATAGTTCTGGCAATCATGTGTTTCTTAAGGATCCACCTCACTCCTGGAACTTGGCAGCCCCCAAACCTTTTTGCTGCACTTCACCTACAAATGCAGAAGTGGTTTTGGGTTGTTTTATTTTAAGGTCAGAAGTCTCTGTCAGAGAAACAAAGCTTCCTCCTCATGGTCTCCTGTTTATCCTGTTTAGTATTTTTAATTGCATCCAATAGATGCTGCTTGAGTTTGGCAGCTGTTGGGGCTCTTCCTCCAACATCTCTGGGTTTATTCAGGCACAGGGAAGGATGGTGCAAATCGTAGCCATAAGGCTCATGAAGGGTTTTAGATTTGCACGGATTTAAATTGTTTCACTCGGTTTAAGTCAGAATAAATTGACTGGAAATGTGGGTGAGGGTGGCCCTAGGCAGAATGCTGCATGGAGGACAGAGGGACACACTTATCTACTTATACTCCCCCATCCCCAAATGTGCTTCTGTTGCCTGCATCCCACTACAGATTTGAGAAACACATTTCCCTCCCTGCAGTTGTGCAAGGGGGGACCAGCAGCCCTTGTCTTTCTGTGCCTCCAAGGAGATGCGGAGCCTGTGAGTGCCTTTCCCTGCCTTCTGCTGTCTCTCAGCCAGCAGGTCTGCTAGCTCTCTTCATGCTTTAATCAGGTTTTTTCTCTCCGTTCTGCTGACCCAGTTTAGGCTCTTTGAAGGCACGGCAGAGCTCCCCGGCGGCTGCAGCTCTGCCTTGGGGGGACGTGGACGGGCGGTGGAGCAGAGCAGAGCAGGCGAAACAGCAGCAGCAGCACTCAGCCCAAGGGAGAAGGGTGGTTTTGGAGGTGTAGGTCTCCTTGGTTTGCTCCCCTGGGCACATTTGGGTGCATGTTTTTCTCTCTTAACTGCTGCATAGGGTGTGCTGTTGTTTTGTGTTTGGGTTTTCGTTTTGTTTTTTTTTTCTTTTAAATCCTTTTATTTTTTTTTAAAGGAGGTTTCATTTCAAGACTGCTGGAGCAGTCTGCAGTGGGGTTTCAGACACGCGTGCTCACACTTCGTGCCTTAATAGCACCTGACATAACCTGGTCACAGGCACGAGCCAGGCAGAGATTATCCATCCCCCACCACTGCTCTGTCCCCTCTCCTGTCCCCTTTATGTAGGGCATCCTTTATCAAAGGCAGCATCCTCTGAATGCCTTGAGGAGCCTGAGGAGAGCCCTCCCTGCCTCCTCTTTTTATCCTGGGGTCTCAGTTTCATGTTCAGGTGCTGAATTTGGGCGAGTGTGGCTCTTTTCTCTGTGTGTGGGTGGGGATGCCGGCTTTGCTCCGACTGCACAGGGATGATTGCAGCTCTGCAGTAACAATTACGTGAGCCAGGCCGAGGAGTGATGGTAGGGGAGAGGATCTGTGTGGTGGAATGACTCAGGGGTGGGATGATGCAAGCCTGGGGCCTGACTTTCTCTTTGCAGGCTGCAGAAACTTCTCTCCAAAAAGCTGTTGTCTAGGTCAGGGAGTGATTTACCACATGGCTGCCAGTATCCATTCCCTATGCTTGGCACTGGCCCCACTTGTTACTGCAAAGGCCTCCAGAAAAAGCATGAGACCATTTGTTTTCACGGTTTTTGCTGGTATTTGATGGTTTCCTGCCTGGCTGAAGGATCTCAGGTGGTGTAGGAGGAAACTGAGGACCTGTCCTCATGAGATGCTGTTCGTGGTGAATTCCCTGACAGTTTACCTTTTGGAACTTTTATGACAATTTGATTTTATTTCGTCCCATGTCCCATTAACCAAGAAGTACAATTTTAGTTAGCATCTGAATTTACTTTAACCTGGGTGAATCCACCTGTGTAGACATGCTTTGGGGTATCAGAGGATCTCCATTATAAACCTGATCTGGTGCTGCAGCAGCCTTTGGCTGACCCTTGCTGACCCTTCAGCACTGGAGACATCAGCTTGTGTTTCATTTGCCATACTTATGACTTTTGCATGGCTGAACTTTTGCAAGTTCAGTGATGTGGGCAGGAGGTCACACAAATGGGGACTCCTTGTAGCTGCCCTTCTGACTACCCTCGTGGTCTCAGCCTTTTGCACACTGTTGCTTGATGTGTGGTCCCACTGCAGAGGCTGTTCATAGCCCATCCCTCCTTCTCCTAAATGCTTCTTTAGGTCCAAACACTCAACCCTGTTAGGAAGGGCACAGAAGGATGAGCTTCTGGGTCTGCCTGATGGTTGGCAGGTAGAAACCAGCTTGTTCCAGCCTAGGGCATTTCCCATATGAGTGCTTTGCTGTTCAGGCTCTCTGTATGGATAGCTGTGTGCAGGTTCTGCTGTGTAGGAGATGCCATCCCTGTGCATTAAAGCAAAAGTGCTTTTGTACCTGTTCTATAGATGATGTATTCTTATTTTTGTAACCTCTGTTGTTGTCTGTCCCTTGTCTCCTTGTACATCTTCATGGGGGCTAATTTTAAACGCAGAACCTCTTTCTTCTAAATTCCATTGCTGGTTTCCTCATGCACATTTGTTATTCAGCAAATAAAACAGGGGACTTCTGAAAATTAGTGTGAGTTATATTTACAAATGGGTAGGTAATGGCTCTGGATGTTTTCCCATGGGGTTATTTTGGTCCTGGCCCTCTGGAGCAGAGCTGCTGGCAGGGCTGGGCTGCGCCAGGGCGCCTGGTGGTTTGTGGTGCACACACAGGCTCTGCAGCAGACCCCTGGCTTCATCTTTCACTTGAGATCATGCCAGGATTTAAGCTCTGCAGTGAAAAAAAGTGCAAAAACCCTTCTCCACACACATGGTAGTAATACTTTAAGTATATTTATAGAAAGGGCTGGTATTTTTTCCTGTTGGTATTGAATTGTTGTAAGGATAGAAGTGTTACTACAACTCCGTTCTTCGCCTCCTCAGAGCATTTATTCTCTGCTGTCTAACAGCTCTGTGTGAAACTGATGTTGTATGGTCATATTTGGATTGCTGCTCTCCTGTGGTCTAGGCACAGGTCTTGGAAACCCCTCTGCCCCACTGTATTGCTCCACCTGAGGGATTATCAGTGGGGTTTGTGTGCTTGTCAGGCATGGGCCTGAGAGCTGTGTGGGACTGAGGCTGAACATCAGAGGTGAGACGTGGCATTGCTTTTGAACTAATCCTGGATGGACTCAAGCAGAGCCAAGCCCTGAGACCAGGTGCTTTGCACTGCCTCCAGAGCAGGAAGGGGATAGTAGGAGTAGCTCAGCTCTTCTGCCAGTGTATTAGTGCTTTAATTTTTAGTAATTTCTCCAAGAATCAGCTGCTTTTATTTCTTTTCCCCCTGTGTAATAGCTGACTTTTTAAAAGCAGAGGCTAGATCTCTTGCAGGTTGTGTTTTCTGTGGTTTTATTAATTTAATCAGTATACAGGTGTGTATATATGTGTGGTTATCTGACAAAAAATAAATGCTGTCAGAGCTTTTGCTCCTGCATTCAGGGCATAAAAACTGGCAGTGCTTTGGGCAGTTCATGTGGCCTTCACACTGATGCCTAGAAAAATCCGATCAATTGTTCCTCCAAAAAGCCACCTTTCTTTATGAGCAGCTCAAACAGGCATTCAGATATATAACACAGGCAGCAGAACTGAGCTAAAATTAATCCAGTCTGTAGCTCCTACAGTGACAAAATGTCTGGAAAACTTAGTAGCAGGTTGCCCCAAGATGGCACTCTGTGTGCATGTCATGTTAAAATAATATTATGGTTCTGAAAGACCATTTTTTAATGGCCTGTGTACTGCATGCATCTCTTCCTGGGGAGGGGAGGTGTAAGCCAGAGGTGACAGGCATGCAGCTAGGATTGTCACACAGCCATTGAATGATGGTCAGTGAGGGCATCAAGAGCCCTCAGAGGTGATGCAGGCAAAGGTAGGAGGATCACAGCAGAAAGGGAATTAATGATTTATGACCAGAACATGACCTAATATGTGTTTATCCTTCTACATGCTTTTTTTTTGGCATTGATGAGGTGGTGTAATTCCCAGATATTCGTAATATCTCGTGTAACTGTTTTGCTATTCCTTTATTTCCTCCTATGCAGGGTACAAGCCTTTGACTGGGAAGGGAGCTGTACACAAAGCAAAACCTGACTGCTGAGGAAGCAGTGTTTCTAAGGGGTAGGTCCAAAATAACGAAATAATCTCCTCTTTTTTTGTTAGTGAAAAAAGCACTCAAATATTAAAAAAAAAGAGTGACAGGATAGAGGGGAAAAGATGGTGCTTTACTTTAGAGATCATAGGATTATATATTGGCTTGGGTTGGAAGAGACCTTAAAAATCATCTCATTCCAACCCCTCTGCCATGGGCAGGGACACCTTTCCCTAGAGCAGGTTGCTCAAGGCCCCATCCAGCCTGGCCCTGGACACTTCCAGGGACGGGGCACCCACAGCTTCTCTGGGCAACCTGTGCCAGTGCCTCACTATTCTCACGGTAGGATTTTTTCCTAAAACCCAATTTAAACTAAATCTTCTCTTTCAGTTTGAACCCATTTCCCCTTGTCCTGTCACTCCAGGCTGCTGTAAATTGTCCCCCTCCATCTTTCTTGTTGTCTCCCTTCAGGTCCTGGAGGCCACAATTAGGTCACCCTGAGACCTTCTCCTTTCCAGGTTGAACAACCCCCACTCTCTCAGCCTGTCTCCACAGCAGAGGTGCTCCCTCCCTCTGATCATCTTGGCAGCCTCCCCTTTGTGCTGGCTCCAGCAGGTCCCTGTCCCTCCTGTGCAGGGACCCCAGCTCTGGATGCAGAGCTCCAGGTGGGTGTCACCAGAGCAGAGCAGAGGGGCAGAATCCCCTCCCTGCCCTGCTGCCCACGGGGCTCTGGATGCAGCCCAGGACATATTAGGCTAAATCTTGGAAATTCTTACGCCCAAGGGGATTAGCCAAATGTATGTTTTAATAAATAGAAGATTGTCAAGTATGTTTAACTTTGTTTAGTGTCCTAGGTAGCATGTGAGGGACTTTTTCTTTCCTTCTTGCAGAGTAATCATTGTGATTCTGCTTTAATGGTTTTTCTTGTCTATTTGAAAAACTGGAAGAGAAAATCTTAAAATAATTAAAGTTTTCTGCTTATCCAGTTCCTCTGTAGCTGCCATTTATAATTCTTTAATAATGTACACGCTTTGAATAAACCATATATTTCAAAATGGTTTGTAGAAGGAAAAAAGCCTTTCACATTTTTGGTATTTTTTGTAATAACTCCTATCAATCTATGACTGAAAATTTGTCTCCGTTCGCAAAATTTCTGTAATGGATTGAGATAAAATCTACTCCTGCACTTCACATACTCCATGGGCCAAACAGATCCTTCATTTAATTCCATTAGGCGGGTTTTGCAGAGAGAGGAGTAATTTACAGGAAGCCCTTGGCCCCAAACCCCCTTCAAAGTGACTGGCACGGCACAGGCACGTGGGAGTGGGTGAAACCTCCTTCCTGTGGATGGGAGATGAACCCCTGAGAGGCAGGATATTTTCTGGAGCACAGGGATGTCACCCAGGGATGCTCCTGCCCTCTGAGCTCGCTCAGGTGCTCCCCCAGCGCTGCCTTTGCGTGTCACCCAGAGGACAGAGGACACTCCCTGCGCTGATGCAGACACTGATTGTGCTGCTCCACAGCCCTGACAGTGCTCACTAACCTGGATTTGATGTGGCACGACAAGACACCAACTTCTGCTCTGGCAGTGAGACTGTTCACGTGCAGTGCAGTCTGCCAGGGTCTCCCAGGACGTTCGAGTCGCATCCGTGCCTAATGGCCTTGTGCAGTTAAGTGGAGCACGCTGTCTGAGATGAAAGTCAAATTTCAGGGCAGGCTTGCTTCCCTCCCCTGCCTCTCCCTCCACCAGTGCCGCTTTCACCACCGCAACGGGATGTCTTCCTGCTTCCCCGTGGCTCCCCAAAACACACAAGCCCTCCTTCCTGCGTGGTGTAACTAATCTGGTTTGCTGACTGAGATCTGCCGGGGCCTTTAAAGTGATGCCAGCTGCGACGTACTCAGTGCAGCATGGCAGCATTTCAGAGTGGAGCTAAAAACCCAAATCCAATAAGCAAGGAAATAACCATAAAGAAGAAGCCCTGGTTTCCATTCTGTCCATCAGCTCACTGCCTGATGCGGCAGCTTTGCACTAAAAGTTGGCCATGGACCATGTTTTAGAAGTATGAAGACCTCTTTTTTTCCCTCTTTTTTTCTCTTTAAGCTCAAGTCTATGAAGAGATACATTTTTTTAAATCCTATAGGAAAATCACATTATTTTCAGAGATGAGCTCTCAGGCAGTTTGAATTCCCTTTTCTCTCTGTTGGGATTAGCAAACAGCAGCAAAACTCACACTTCTCTTCCTAAATCCCCATTCAAAATGGAAGGGAGGTTACCCAAGCTCAGGTTTTGTTCTTTTGAGATTTAACTGAAACAGAGTTTCAGTGAGGGGGTTGTGATCCTGTAAGGTGCTGGCTTTCATGAAAATTAGCAGAACAATTTTGTGAAAAATATTTGCATTTCAAGCAAATGCAGATTAGTAAGACTTTTATGGTGAAAGAGACTTTTATGGTCTTGTGAAGAAAACAGGTTAAATGATTTCTTCTTTGTTTAGTTTGTGCAGAGTAGATGACTTTTTAAAAAAGCCCTTAAGAACCTCCAAAACTACAGAACATTGTATGGGGGAACAGGATATGACAAAAACCCACAGTAATGTAGGAAACCATCCGTAATTCCAGAATGGGTCCTGGAAGGAGGGAGATGCTTGCTTTTGGAGAAGGATGGAATGGGTTCTGGAAGCTCTGTGGCTCTCTGAAATGGCAGAGTGATGTTCTCTTCTGACAGAGCATTCCAAGAGAAAACTGTTCTTACATGGTCTCATCAGGCCAATTTTAACTCTTATTTTATTTTTATTGTGCAAAACAAATAAAGAAATTCGCCAGTGTAGGGAGGATTAAGAGTGGATAATCCATTTTTGTGACTCATTCTGATAAGAAAAGAGCTCATCAACTCCCTGTAGCCTTGCATCTGAAGACAGTTGCTGACAGATTGCACAAAATATGTCCCTGCATTTTTAGGACCCCAAGACAGCATCTTGCAAGCAGATAAAACCAAATAAAACCTGACAAACCGTCTTTGTACTGGAGAGATGAGAAGAAAAATGCAGATAGTTTCTGTTAGAGGATTTGAATGTGAAACTATGAGGAAGGGCATTGAGTTATAACTTAAACTCCTTAAATGTTCTCTTGAACATGAAGGATCGTAGTTAATTAAAAGTTATTGCATAACTGCTGCTGGGGAGTGAAAAGTTTATTTTTAATTATACCGCCTTACATAATGGTTACACGATGACAGAGGCAGCATGATGAAGTGAAAGAGATTTAAGTATACTTTTTTAATACAGTGAAATTAAAAAGTGAGGTGTTGATGCATTAATTCATCCTTGACTTGTCCCTGGATCTGTTTCATGATCTCTGCTTCAGCACTCAGTTTTTGAGGACAGTATCTGTTTGTTCTGTACTTGTACAGCCCATGACTGTGATGACGACTTCTTGAACGTGGTATTCATCAAGATAATAAATAATCTTGTCCACTTTCGGCTTCTCCTTTGATCTTGGAATGTTTTGGCCAGCAGACTGGTACACATGCATCTGTAACTAATATGCCAACAAATCACATCTATAATTTATCATAATCGTGGAAAACCTATTTCAGCTGGATGATATCTTAAGTAATTTATTTAACTCTGGTTATAGAACTGTATTCTCTGCCTTGATACAAAGAACTGTTGGCTTTAAAAACTGAGCATGCACCAGGACAATTAAGTATGTTGTTTTTAGCCAGAGAGAGCATCTACAGAAATGTTGCTAACACAGAAAGGGAAAGTGAGATGGAGGGGAGCTGAATATTTGCATGTAAGGTAAGTAAAAGATAAACTTGTTTTCTGTCCAACTTAAAAATATCTCCTATGAAATACTCCCCTCTTTGAAGTCCCTGTGTGCCTCGTCAGTGCTTGCCAGCATTGTAGGGGTATCACTGTGGGGTTTTGCGTCTTTAGGAGAACTTGTCCTGCTTCTACACGCTCAGAGATGGGGCTGCTGAGATGGAGGCAGCCAGGCTCTGCTCCAGCCTCAGCTCCATCGTCCAGCCCCTGGTATGGGGCCTTGATGGCTGAAATGTTGTGTACTGAAGAGTGACGTTCAATTCATCTAAACAAAATACTCATCTGGAGGAGGCACCACCAGCTGATCAGGATGAACAAAAAACAGACAGGAAAACTGCAGCTTACAGAGTGGTCCTGGGTTGACCCTTGCTCGACTTTAAAAGGCTTGTTTCTAGCCACCAGCAAACTACTGTCCATTTACTTTTGCTTTGACAAGCACCTTTCCTGCAAAAGGACTGAGGATGACGGTGATTGTTGTTGAGCTGGCCTATATTGTGTAGGGTTTTTAAGCTAAATGATGATAGACACTATAATAGCTCCAAGGAAATCTGATGTGAGACTCCTCTGCTTTGTGGCCTCGTCCTGCCCTTCCCCCTCTTCAAGTTCTGTAATTTCTTGAAGTACCCAAGACTTTCTTCAGTAACAGAGGAAAAGCTGGAATTGATTTACCACCTGACGTAGTGGGACTTTCAACAGAAACTTATGGCTATTGAGTATTTCTGGCAAAGTCTTGTCAGACGTCTGGAGCTTGCTTTGTGAATGCATTTATTAATTAATGTCTGCCTCTCTTTCATGGCTTTGACTATTATTTTTTTAAATGGAAGCCATCACAAAGGGCTTAATTGTAGTGATTTTTAAATTATTTTTTCTTATAAGTATTTATCAGGAAAAAAGCATATGAAACTGAATGGATGTAAAATTTAATAACAGCAGATCCTTTCAATAACAGAGAATTAATGCAACGAAGATCTGCGATATCAGGTTGTATCTGTGGAGTCAGACATGCAGAGATCTCTGTCTGAGGTACATGAAATAATGAATTTGGAGGGAATGACAAGGTTTTCTGTTGTTGATGCTACAATATGCTTTCATCCTGTTGTTTGGTGGGATGGTTAACACTCAGGGGTACCACGTGCCTGGTGTTATCATGCGTCTGTATGAACAGCAGGCTTGTGCACTGCTCTTCCCTTTTATGCTTGTCCATGTATCTTCAATTGCCATCTAAGTATAAAGCCCAAAACCCCAATAATTTGATTGTTCATTTATAAGCTTCTTATGTAGGTATGTGCTTCCTATGTCCTTTAGAAGGGCTTAATTAAACTTTTCAGGTAGCTGGAAAAAGTAGGACAGGAAGGCAGGATGTCAAGTAACTCTCCAAGCCAGTCTGATCTCCCATGAACAGGGTAGGTCCTGGAAACCCTGGCCTGGGATTAAGATGCCTGCATGATTTTGAATGCTACAATCCTGCATCTTTATTTTGGCAACTATCAGGGATATATTGCATATTTTTTATCTTCATTTTTCTTAAATATTAGCGGTGAGTATGTGCCAATTGCAAAACTGAAAGGAAGGGCTTAATGGAGAGGCACTAGGCCTGAGGTGGTGTTGGTGTTGGGGGTAGGACTTGATGGGTGGAATTCCAGAGTATTCCAGAAATATTCTGGAATACGGGAATACAAAATGGTGTGCATTTTGGTACATGGTGCTACATGCAGGATTTAGACATTATGGGATGGGGGTGCAATGAAAGACTGCAGAGAGCAAATTCTGCTGAGCCCTAACAAACCTCATCAGCTGGCCAGCACACCAGAACCGTCGCCTCCTCGACGGCACTTCGGCTTTTCTTTCCTCTTTGTGAATTATTTGACTTTCCCCAGATGTAAGGAAAGAGTAGGTCTCTGTTTTAAAGACTGGCTTACTGAGCTCAGCCCTGAAAATTGAAATCTGTCTGCGACTGGGAGTTGTTGGCTTCTGCTCCGTGGTTCTCTGGGGAAGAGCTGCTCACTCTCACAGCTGGTTTCCCTGGGGTTTGGCAGGAAATCCTCTGCTGCTGCCTCCTTGTGCCTGTGTGTATCCCAGGGGTGGGAGGCAGTCCTGCTTCCTCGCTGGCATTTTCACATGGGAGGCTTGTAAGTTTTAGATCAACTAGAAACCAAGACAAGGTAGAACTTAGATTCCTTTGGGAGCTTTTTCCGGGGTGGGGGGGTAGGGGGCGGGTAGTGACCACTGATTTACTAATTTGTTTTTCTAACTTCGTGAGTTTCTACCCCACATAAATGTAACCAGAAAGGAGGCGGCATCACTTGGCAAAGGAACATTTAGGTTAAGTTTCGTTTTGCCGGAAATGTTTTTCCTTAGTTGTTAAAAACAGATTGGGGTTTTTGACAGCACAATGTGGTGTCCAGCCCATGTGTGGGTGGCAGGGAACACTTGGTAGAGGGGTGCCAGATGTTTTCCTCTGCCTCAGGGGAACATCTTTGAAAATACTCATTCTTCTGGTGAGATCTGCTGTACAAACTGCAGAAACTTAGAGGGATCCCAAACATTTGTGCTGCCTGTGGACACTGAACTGGTGCTCTTGTACATCAGGAGCTCAGTTGGAAGCCAGGGGATCTTCTATCTTCATTTGAAGTTCCGTGATCAGACGGGTCTCTGACTCATCATCTCCAGTGCACTGCTACTGCAAATTATTTGAATTTCCTGTGAGTCTGTAACCAAGGTAATGGCACTCGTGGTCACTGGTGGGGCTGGCTGTCCTGTTTCACTCATGGATTTTCTTGCCTCTGATGGTGCTGTGGGAATGGTTGTCTCTGGCCAAATTGCATGATCCCTGCTTTGCTCAGTGATTGAAACTGTCTGCTTTGCTCTCGATACCAGAGCTGAAACTTTTCTTCCACTGGTGTTTGTCTTACTCATGACTAGCTGCTGCTAGATGGATATTGACTGCAACTGTGTGAATAGCTGTTTTCCTGCACTGTGCTTTGGGGTCAGTGTAGAAAAGAAATATGTCTGTGTTCTTAGAGGGAACACAGCATTCCCTGGGAGTTCTCTCAACCATTGTGGGGATTTGTGTCTGTTTTCTGATGGGTATCTATTTTTGTTCTGAGGAGATGTGTGGACACATCTCCTCAAAAGTCAACAAAACATAGGTCCAGAGGGATACTGGGAGTTGTGGAATCCAGCTGCCCATCCTAGAACAGAACAATGTGCTTAGGCCTTCCCTGGTGGATGGGTCCGAGCTTACTTAGCCTATTCTTTGAAAAACCTAAGGCAAAATCATCTCCTACTAGCTTGTTCCACTACCCTGTCCTTGCAGTCTCATTCTAATGTGTAGCCTAGATATTCCTTGTTGGCAATTAAACTGAATAATTTTTGGTTTACTCTCAATGGACATATAGTACAATTGAGTGCTGTCCTTTTTGCAGCCTTACACAGCTTTGAAGTCTTACTGTGTTCAGACCTCTCTTTCTGAACACATTCTTTTCTTTGAGCTTTTCCACAGAGGGACACCCACCCCTGCAGTAAAATATCCAAAATCTGGAATATTTCTCTTGGTCACCTACTAGGTTGTCTGGGAATCTTTCTTACAGTATGCAGTGGAGATGATTCATGGAAAAATGCTGGTTACAATCTGTCATGGCTATCTTTATTTCTAAGGAGTTTCTTTTTAAACCTCTTTATAAAGATGACTTTACCAGATATTAGTTCATGTAAGCAAAAAAAAAAAATCTTTAACACAAAATATTATTGAAGTTCCTTTTTACACAGCAGCAATTTAAGATCATCTTCCTTTCAAAATATAGGATGGAAAGATTTAGGGAATCGTGGGCATTTTTTCTTCCTTCTTACCTCAAAACTCTGCTGACCAAATTGTGCATCTTCCAGAATACCACAGAGCAATTTTGTAAATGTGGGGGCAACCAGAGCAGGAGTTGCTTTGTGGATTTGAATGACTTCAGACTATTTTCTTGCAGCTGAATATTGGACTGTGTGGGAGGGTTTTCTCCTAAAAGCAATGAAAAAACAGGGGGGAAGAAAACACTAAGTAAATTATAGTTCCAAATTTATTCAACAGATCACAGTTTCTATACCATGGATACAGATTATATCACTAATATTGCCCACAAAGAAAGGAGGTAGTGCCACAGACCTGCAATTAATGTTTCACTTCAGCAAAATATTGTGATGTAGCTGTCCTGATTCTCAATATGTACAAAACCAGCATGTTCCAAGCATTATTTTGCACTGTGCTTTAGTTTCTTGGGAGAAGCGTTGCAGCAGAAACTGGTACTTAGTTTATAAAAAGCACAGTCTGTATCACTTGGAGGGATTGTTGTGCTGTGTGATGTGGCGTGGCATGTCCTCTCCTCAGATTATACACAGCCAAAGTTAATTGCCAGTGTGATGCCAGGCTGCAGCCAGCTCGGTGGCTGCCTGGCTTGGCCTCTTGGTCAGTTTCCCACGCTGCACACTCCAAAGTTTGGGGCTGCTGGTATGAAAAATACAGTGTGGGCATCTGCATGCCTGGGCTGCTGCTGCTGCTCCCTGCAGAGAGAGCTGGGCACTGGCGTGGAAGGATGTGCCAGTCCCTCGTGGGTGCCTGTGTCAACAGGCTGGAAACACTGAGCAGCCATGCAAGGAGGAGCAAAGGCTCTGGGTCTGGCCATCACAAAAATGTGAAGGCTGGATCTGCTCCTCCAGCTAAGACAGGTTTTAGTGTTTTGGCTGTAACAAAGTGAAGCCTAACCTGAGGATGTGCATCTGTGGATGGCAGGGGATTTTCCTTTTCCTTTTTCAACCACTTTTCTGTGAAATATATTTAAGTGCTTTGTTGCAGACAAAAGTACATTGTTGAAGGAGGCTGGTAGGCACTGCCTGGGCTTGACACAAGTGCCTGTGAGAACAACACACTTGGTATAATGACTTATATGCAGAGAATAAGATATCTGCATCTGAGACAAAGTTCTTTGTATACCAGGATTTCTGCTGCCCACAGATGCTGAGGGAAAGCTTCGTAACAGCTGGGGTGATCACAGTTTTGGGTGAAAGCTTCTATTATCTGTCTAAGGACTGAACTCTGGATGTCAAAACCAAAAAAACCACAATATTTACCAAGGGGCACTAAGTGTGTCTACTTAGATTTGCATTGCCATCTCTGTAGAAATGTGAAATTCTACTTTATAAATCAGGGTGGGTTTTTTTCTTTCTTCTGCTTCTACCTGTTTCCATCACCACCATATTAAGGATGCTACCAGGTGCAGATGGTCATCAAGCCACCATCACATTCCTGCCTGTGCAGCAGTGCACCTTCCTCTGTGTCAGGATCCCACAGGGGATGTTTTGCATGCATGCAGCTCATTAAGGGAAGTACTTGGAACTTGCAGACCTCCTGGGAATTGGATTTTATTTTCTCTCCCATGGTAACCACCAGTTTTTGCTCAGCACGGATGGCTGTGTCTCATCAGAAAGCACATTTTTAATGGAGAAATAACTGGTAAAGAAAAGCAGAGCTGCCGTGCATTTAGAGACAAGATGTGCCTTAACTAAATCATTACATCTAGAAAAGTTGTTTAGTCAAGCTGGCACCCAGCTGCCTTCACCCTGGCCAGCAGTAGTCTCCCACCAAACCACAGGACTCTGCCTGGAATTTGTTTTCTTAAGAAGTAATCCTTGCAAATCCTCATCTCAAATTGCAATTTTCTCTTTCCCTAGTTTCCCTGATTTTGCTAAATCTAGGTATCCTTGATATCCCTTGCCTGCTATATCTTCCCTGTGCCTCTGCCAATTCCCTGCACTCTAATCTTTAATCCTTAGGTTGTTTTTCCTCTTTAGCCTGTGGTTTTGCATTAGTTAATCTGGGTTTTGCACATGCCTGATTTATCTTGCAAAACACAGTGCGTTGCCCACTCATGGTCACCTTCTACACCAGTGCAGAATCACCTCTGCAGCTCTTCTTGTTGGCACAGGGAACATGCTGTTAGAAGTGCAGCAGTGGCTATGGGGATTATAGACTGGCACAATTTAGGACAGGTCAGAAATTCTCCCAGAACTGAGTTGGGAAATTGGTTGGATTGAAGCTGGCACAGAAAAGCACCCAGCCTATGGGCAGGGGCTCTGCCCAGTGCAGCTGAGTAATCCTTAAGATGTTTCCTTCGTTTGTGTGTTGATACATAATATTTTCGGCTAGTGTCCAGGCAGCCCACCAAATTCTGTTAACAGTCTGATCCTAAGAGGATTAGCTAATGACTTTCCATACTGATTGGGTAATGACTTTTTGGAAAGTGAGAACTCAGCAGAAAACAATCCTGGCAATTACAGTCTGCTCATGTCAATACTGCAAGTGCTGCAGAGCAGCTCCATGAATAAAATGGCTTAACTTCTCAAATTAAGTCTGTGTCTGTCTCACTAACCTCCCTACAGAGTCTCCTATTCTTGTCTGATAGAGGAATACCTTTTGTGCTCCAGACTCTTTGGGGGTGACAGTGGTTATAATCTCCCTGAGCAGATTCTTGTTCTGTCTGCTGCAAGAACTTTTGGTGGCGTGCCCTGGATCCTGTTGGCATTTCAGGTGCAGCCCAGCCCTGTGGGCTGGTGGCACACTCGTGCTCCCCAGGCTGCACAGATCTGTCCCCTCCTTTGCACCAGGAGAGACACTCAGTATAGTTCTGAAAAAGCTTTCCTGACTTCAGAGGAAAAGATGGGATTTCAGGAGTCCAGATCTAGTACAGGCATCGCTGGGGACATAAATGCTCTTCTGAAATGTATGGTTAAGAGGGGAAGTCTCTAAGCAGATCCCGGAATGAAGGTCTGGAAACGAGGGGAGAAATAGTTACATATGTGAACTTACGGTTCAGAACAGGTCAAAAAGAGGGCAAGTTTCCAGCCAGGATTCTGATAGCTCTTCCAGAAAGGTGGAGCATAACCTCACACTGAACCTTAGGGTATGCAAAGGGGAAGAGTTATGCTACAAGAACAACTAAAAAGAGAAACAAAATATACCCAAGAAGGGTCTTCAACCATACCAACTCTTAAGGCAGGAAAGGGTGTGCAGCACAACCTTCCTGGTACTTGCAGTAATTTTTACTCTTTCTAAGCAGTTGTTTTGCCGAGAGTTTAAAGATGTGTTAGCAGCTGCGTCTGCAACTGCATCCTTTAGCCATTGTTATGCATAATTACTCAGTGTTTTATCAATTCTGTTATGCTCCCAGTAGTCTGGTTTGAGAGCCAATGCACATCACTGAGATGTCTGCTTGGGTCCCATCAGAGGCACTGAAACTTGGCTGAGTAACTGCTTTGTGTTGTTTGTTTTACCCTCGCTGTTTGATGCTTGATGTAAAAATCAAATAAACCCCTCTAGCCTGTAAATGAGGTGGCAAAGATCATAAGAATCAACAGTGGCCTGCATGCCACAGGTTGCCTTCTGATATATGGAGTTTGTAACATACATCTTTAGCAAACAGTTAGGAAGAGGAGAAGCTGCAGATAAGCAGTTTATCGGAGTTAAATGTGCCTGCTCCACTCTCTTTCCAGCTACAGTCAGACACATTCTTAAGCAGTGTTGGTAGCTTAGTTGTAAAGAGCAGCTTAACACTGGAAGTGTTGGTTACATCCTGATGGCAAGCGTAGAGTGCTCTTGTGCTTGTTTTTACTGTTACATATTGCTTTGGAGATTTTTTTGTGCAATGTGCAGGTGTGTTCTTCAAGTGGGGGTAAACTCATCTCTCCCATAGCTGCTTGCATCCTCCTTCCCCACTGCCACTGACCTGCTTCCCTGAGGAGAATAACACCTATCCCAGGTTTCAAGGGACATTTGCTCAGTGAAATGCAGTTACATTTCTTCTTTATTTTGGCAACCATACTTTTCCCACTCATCTTCACTGTAGTACAAAAGTCAGTAGTTTTTCATTAAAACTATTGTTTCCTCCTTCTCCTCAACAAAAAAATTTTAAAATACAGTGACAGATCTTTTTCTGGAAACCAAATATAATAGGTTTCGAGCATGCAAACCCAGGAGATTATAATGCAAACTGATTTGCAGCCTCTGAGTGCAGTGGCCATTGCCAGCTGTTGGCCACAACAGAGTGCTATTGTGTCCCCTCCTTGTCACTGCAGTCTCCAGTGATGCTCTGAATGGTGCCAAGTGCATCCCTCACACCCTGCCTCGGAGTGGGGGGACACCCCTCTTGGCTGACCCCAGAACAAGTCCCCACCACTGCCACTCATTTTCCTGTGGCTCTGCCTCCCAGGCTGCTCCTGTCCTTGTTCTCCTTTGTCACTCAGCTGCTTTTGTCCTTGCCTGGTCCTGGGCCAGGCTCTGCTGCCTCTTAGCTTTCAGTGCTGTGTGTATTTCTCCAGCTGTTGCAGTTGTGTGCCTTCCTGCCTCTCACATTTTTTCACAGGCTGAGTCATCACCACTGCTCCTGAGCGCTCCTGCACTTTCAGCATTTTGAATCTTGGTCTAAATCTTATTACTTGGGCCTGTTTCTGGTATTTTCCTTCATTGTCCTGATTTTGCAGATTATAAATTTAAATGAAGAGGGCTCTGATTTTCCACTCTCTGCTGCTCCCGGGCCCTTGTTGCATAGTAAGCGACCAGCTGACAAACACTGCGTGTAACATCATGCATATTCCTCCTGACATTGTTGACAGCAGAGCTCATGCATAAAAAAATTTATGCCATAAAGCATAGGTAGCTCTGCAGACTTCTGCTCTATTTAATGCCCAAGTCAGAATATTGGTCAAAGCTTCTCTAAGAACGAGACATGACATTTCCCCATCTGCTCATGTGAGGGGAGGAGTTGGTTCTGTGAAAAGCAGAATAATTGTTAGAAGACAAATGAGCAGGCCAAAAGGCAATATGCTCCAGGAGTAATTGCTCCTGAGTTGCAAATGTGTTCAGTGAACAGGGGCTGTGTAGCAATGCTGTTGGGAACATGTGTGAAAGCTTTTTAATGCTGCTGGCAAATAGAATGGTACTTGTTTTTGACCATGAAGTGAAATAAGAGTAGGATTTCATAATAATTTTTAAATAAGGAAAAAGAGGAAAGTTTTTATGCCTCTTATCCTAACCTATCTTCTGAACCGTGCACATTTGTTAAACCTGAGAACCAAGGATGGGGTCTACAGACATCATGATCCTGTTCTATGTAGCAGCCTTTCTGCTGGTTTTTGGCAAATCATAGAATTGCACAATAGGCTGGGTTGGAAGGGATGTCTAAAGGCCATCTAGTTCCAACCCACCTGCCGTGGGCAGGGTCACTTTTCACTAGATCAGGTTGCTCACAGCCCCAGCCTGACTTTGAATGTTTCCAGGGATGAGACATCTGCCACCTCTCTGGGCAGCCTGTGCCACTGTCATCACAAAAAAATGCTTTCTTACATCTGGTCTGAATCTACAGTTCCTTAGTTTAAAATCTCTACCTCTTGTCCTGTCACAACAGGCCCTACTAAAAAGTCTGTCCCCATCTTTTTCACATGTCCCCCTTTACTGAAAAGCCCCAATAAGGTGTCCTTGTAGTCTTCTCTTCTCCAGGCTGAACAGTCCCCACTCCCTCAGTCTGTCCTCACAGGAGACATGCTCCAACCCCTCTGATCCTTTTGAGCGGCCTCCTCAGGACGTGCTCCAGCAGGTCCATGCTGTTGATGAAGATATTAAATAGTCCTGATCCTAGTACAGGCCCCTGAGGGACACCACTCATCACTGAACTCCATTTCGACAGTGAGCTGTTTATCCATGGCAAGATGTGACTTTGTGGCAAGAGCTGCCTCTCAGTTTGCTAAAGAACCCTCCTGCATTCAGGGTGCAGGATCTGCAGGCACATCACCATTCACCATCTGCACTTCCTGCCCACTGACCACATGATGAGACTGTTCACCCAGTTCCCTCCCTTCCATGCAAGGCCTCTCCCACTTTGAGGACACCATCAGCCAAGTGGACAGAATTATGATGGTTCTTTCAGTGTTGAAGGTTCTCTTCTCTGCTGTGCCTCAGGGTTTGGTGCAGCAGGGAGCTGCAGCCCAGGCCTTGCCCTCACCTGCCTTGCAGAGCCATGTGTGCCAAATATCACAGGTATCTGACATGAAATAGAAAATGTTAATGGAAACTATCCAAAAGGCAGGTGGGCAGAGTATAGTCCCCTCCCTGAGAGAGATTTGAAACCAGTGTAACAAATACGTCACATTGCCTCTTGAGATACCCTATTCACCATATTTCTAGGAGACAGACTGTCAATTTTCTTGCTGATTTTGTGAGCTAAGTCTAAACTAAGTTTCCCGTTGCTCCATTTATGCTAAAAACATTCCCAGATAGAACAATGTAGGAGGGTTGGGTCATAGAGTTATTTACACATGAATGAAAAACCACATGCACAAACATTTAGCATTTTATTTTGGTAAAGACAGGCAAAACTCCTTTTTTCCCCCCTTTTTAAAAATTCAGATCTGCACTTGAGTTTTCATGCATTTGTTACACATTTCTGGATTAGTGGTGCAAGTCAGAAATCCTTTGTTTCTCTACATTTGCTGTCACTTGGCTGGTTTGTTTGAATTTGATAATGCACGATGAAAGGCCTGTGAGTAACCTGGGTGGTGCAGCTGCCTCAGACCTCATGCAGTGTCAATCCTACACTGCCTCATCTGGAGAATCTTAATCTTTTTACCTGAAGGTGCTGAATGTGATTTAGTAGGAAGATGTGGGCTGCACATCCTGTATCCCTGTCCACTTCTGCAGGCTTGTGTGTTTCATGGCATCATGCCACCAGCTGCACAGGGGAGTTGTCAGTAAAGCATCCACGAGCACTCCCTTCCACCCAGAGCAGATTCTTCCCCGTGGTTTGTTCGATGAGAGACACATGTTTGAAGGTGGTGGTGACACTAGTATTTAATATTTCCTAGTATCTAATGGCACTTTGTGCCAAGCTGTTTCAAAGGCACTCATAGAGACAGTGAATTTCAACCTGTCAGATCTGCAGAAGGGCTGTACTGGTGAGCTGGGGTTACTGGGTCCTCTGGGTATGCAGGCACCTGGCAGTGGTGTGTTTTTCAGCAGTAAATGTTCAAAGCAGGAATTTAAAGCATTCCAGTGCAGAGTTTCCTTCTGGGCAGAAGATATTTGTGCCGATCTGCCTCCGTGTGTCTGTGGACTGCTGTTTGTGCTGTGGAAATGCCAGCTGGCTCCGGGCATCCGCGCTCAGCCCCGCGCATGAACAGGCGCTGCTTGGTTGGGCCCCATAAATAGCTTTTGTTCATTCATTGAAAATGCAGTAATTACAAACATGCTAGTTTAATAACTGTGTTTAATTAATGGTGGGTTAGTAAACGATGCGTGGAGAGGAGGTTAAAATTTACTAAAGGCTATCGCTGTGTAGCTCTTAATTGAATTAAGTGCGTATTAAACTGGGCCTCTTTCCTGTCCCTGGAGAAGCAAGATGGGTGCACTGGAGTGTATGGATGCTATTGATTTCAGAAAGTTCTGGTTAAAGGCAGTACAAAAATGCTCTATGGCCAAAGTCCAGATCCTTCTGCATATATAATATGGCCAAGGCAGTGTTAGCACAAAAAGATAAGAAAGCATGATGAATAATAATATACCTGAATGAATTCATATACCTGTTATTATTATCACAAGTAATTTATCAAGAAGGCCTAGTGAAAAAAAAAAATTCCCTACACTCACAATTTTAGCCTTATTTTAGAATTGTTAGCTTTTAATAATCTTTATATAGGAGAATAGGTTGTCCTGTGTCTGGTTTCTCTGTGTGTATGTAAAAGCATATATACACTTAGACACAGCGACAAAAAATCTGATGGAAAATATCAACAGATTTTTACTTTGGATTTTTTCCAGCAATCGGTGTCCAACAAGACTGTTTATAGCAGAAGTAGTCCTTGGGGAAGGTTTGTAACATGGAGAATGAAGGCAAGAGCTGCCATGTGCTAGGCATGGCATCCTCGTGCCCTGTTTTCTTTTATGAAGATGCATCTCATGCTTGAAATTAGTTTCTATAAAACTTGTGTTCTTAGCACAGGAAAGTCATGTGCACATGTGGAATAAAGGTTGTCTCTGTTTGCAAAGGGGGAAATTAAGGAGAAGCTGCAATTGAGTTTGCTGGGAGATGTGGACAAACACTATGGTTCAATGAAATTGAGTAATTTTTTTTAACTTTTGGATTTAAAGCTTCTAATGGACTTTTTAATGTATTTTGAAGGTCAAGCATTATACACTGCAAATGGACCTTTTCATGCTTTATGAGTGTGTGTTCCCACCGTGTTCATGTGCCTTCTCCCAGCAGAGTCTTCCAAATGTTGTTTTTCCTTTGCATTACAACCTTTACGAGCAGTTCTATTTGAGCCAGCTAGAGTTTTATCCACATGGAAAACCAAGAATTGGCTCTGGATTTTATTTTCTTTTTCCCCCAAGATGAACAACTTGCTCAGGAAAAAGCAGTTTGCATGAACTCAATGGGCCAATAGCCCAAACAGAAATTTTGCAGAGAAGGAACTTCCTGGTATTTGTTTCACAGATCCACAGCATCAGGGCACAAAGTCTTACCAGAGGTGTTGGGTAACTGACTCCCAAAATGCAGACAGCTTGTACTTGGCTGTTTTTTCTCCTATTGGATAGGCTTCAGAATCAAAAAGAATAGAAGGTGACCATTAGGAGAAAGCTGGGAAGCTCTCATTGACCATTTGACCAAGCCCTCAGTTGCAGCATTCTTTCAGAAAAGCAGTGTTTTCCTTCAAGTCCTTAGAAAAATTCTGTTTGAACTTAAAAAGGCAGATATTGTGCAGAATTTATCTCCCACGTTCGTTAAAAACATTTTTTCTGGTTTTATAGAAAAGTAGGTCACACTAGGGTGCACTGTTTCTTTTTGTGTCTTACAGACAAAAATGTAATCACAGAAGGATGTTCTAATGAAGCAATTAACAGGGAGATTTGCAAAAATATTTGAGGAACGTCAGTTTTCCAGGAAGTCAGGCAGTTTGGGAAACGACCAGACTTCTAAGAGACTCATTTGCCTGTAAGAATATCTGAAATGCTTGAACTGTCAACAAGAAAAAAACAAAGTAACTCAAAAATTGATTTACAAACACATGTAAATAAATTTAGTGGTTTGGAGGTCTGACAAAATTCAGGAAGAAGTGGAAGAAGTATTTAGTGACAACTTCTGAAGAAGGGCAAGACAACGGAATATAGAGATCATTGGTTTTGGTGATGTTTGTGCCTTCTGGGTGCCCTTGGTCCTGATGCTGCTCGTGCTGGGGTGAAGGATGAAATTTCCACCCATGCGAAGGCACTGTGAGTTGCTGGAGGTTTGCGTGCCTGGATCTTGGGATGACACCTGTGCAAGGAGCTGTGCTGTTCTCTGGAGGGCCCTGTGCAGACCCACGTACTGGTTTTGTGGATGAAACAGCTGCTTTAAACATCAGTACTGAGGTTTGTGACACTGTGGCACAGTAACACACTTCTGTTTGGGTTTGTGTTGTGAGTATTATGCCTCTGGTGTTTTCCTGAGAGAAATGTGCCTGGTGAGAACTAGAGCAAGCTAAAACTGCTAAAGCTTGCTTGCGTGGTAATGTTATCTCAGTCATGGGCTACTGCTCTCCCACAATATAATTTAGTTGAGTATAAGCTGCTTCAAAGAAATCCTGCTGGTGTTGCTGCTTGTTACTCTACAACATTTGGGTTAAAATAGCAGGAAAAAAAGGGCGGCTTAGCTTTGATGTCTGATACTGTTAGGAGTGAGTTGCTCTTTCCTGCTTCAGAGAGCTTCTCACAGCTGTTGAGAGAAGTACTTAGCCCCAAAATGCAAGACTTGTATCCCCCAGGGCTGGTGGAGAAGAGGTTGTGAATAATTTGACTTGAAGTCAAGGTGGTGCTCGCTGGAGCAGGAAATTAGGAGTGCTATTTTTAAGTGCTGAAGAACTTATTAAAAAGCAGTAATAGTTTTCATTAGACAAAGAGCTTAGAGTTTGGGAGGCTCATGATTTGAGGTAGCATCATTCATCAAGTAAGTGTTTTTTAAAGGGTGCCAAGTAAATCTGTCTTTCTGGAAGGGTTGGCGACTATCAGGAGAATTAAGTAAGGGATGTGAAGCTTTTTGACATAAATCTTGGCATGCCAAGTATGTCTCTCTAAATTGGCAGCTGGTGTTGCCACACATTAGCATTTAGAATAAAATAAAAATGACAAATTTGTCTAATGTGAGAATAAAACTAACACAGAAATTCTGCTCAGTCTGTATCTTTTGGTCCTCTTTCTCCTTTGCTCTGTGCCTGTGATTTTCCAAGAATTTTTAAGATGAGAAAAATACAAGCTCTCATGCCCCCTCCCCTTCTAATAACAGATAGAAAATGGCCCATGGACATAGGCTTGCAGCAAAAGGAGGGATAATTCAGACATTAGAGCTGAAAATTCTGACCATAAGGGTTGGGGTCACTTAGCCAGAGAGGCTGGGGAATCCACACCAGTGGAGATTGCTGTGCAGGAATCTGCAGGGATGTGCAATCTCTGTCCAACACTATTTCAAGCAGGGAGGTTGAGCAGAGGCACATTGAGGTACTTTGCAAACTAGGTTAGTGTGCCTTCTGTGATAGAAAAAGGGCAGTCAGCCTTTGAAGATGGTTGTACCAGGTTAAAATCAAGAAAGCAGAAGTCTTACCTTCTTTTGTCCTTGCCCAAGACAGAAAAGCGTGTTAATGCAAAGAATATTTGACATTAAAAAATTATGTACAACCAGAGCAGAATAAGGTCCAGATCCCCATGGCTGCAAAAAGTCGCTTTGATTTTTTTCCAGACCTTTGGGTTTCTTAGCAGCAAGTTCTCTGCCTAAGGGCTCTTCAGAGAATGGGTAGTCTAGAGCTGGCAGGTCTTGAGATTAATTTTATATTTTTCTGCTGAATCTAAGTCCAAGAAGACGTGTAGTAATCGTGATAACACATTCACAGCTGCACTGGAATGCCCTGACCCTAAGCAGGTCATAAGCTTCAAAAAGTAACTGTTTTCTGTGATGTTAAAATAGCATTTATTCTTTGGCTTTGTAAGACTTTATAGTTCACTAGAGTGTGAACAAAAGCTCTCTATTTGGTGCTTTATGAAGATATTTCTATTTATTAGTGCCCAAGATATCTCTTACCTCTAAGACAGAGATGACTTTTGAGGTCTCATACTCTTCAGCACGTGGCTGTACATGTTTGCAGAGAACCATAAATCAGAGATTTCCTTGCACTGTTGAGTCGCTCTCATTCCACAAGTGGAATATATGTAAGTAAAACTGAAGTTTTTTTTTAAACTCATTATTCAATGGAGAGCT